>CM039679.1:178646455-178827273 GCA_022537955.1 Schmidtea mediterranea | reverse complement strand
TTTTAAATGCAAAAACATAACGGCCCGTCAAACACAACATTCGAACGATTTTAAACTATAGGCTTGTATCTGCAATTTATTTTTCATAATCTGATATAGTTTCTCAATAACTTTATTCCTACAGAAAGCATTGAAATTCAAAATCATAAAAGGCTCGTCAAACACATTTTCTGAGGGAATTTCAAAACTTTATAGGCTGTAACTTTGTCAATTTGTCATTGATGTCATAATTTTAATAATCCGATAACGTTCATTCTCTACACATGAACATTTTAAAAATTTCAAAACTAACGGTTCGTCAAACACAAGTACTCTGACGGATATCTGAAACTTATAGCTTGTATCTTTGTCAAGTTATTATCATAATTTGAAATTTCCAAAACATTTATCTCTACATAAGCATTTGTAAAATTGCAAAAAGCATAACGCGTCAAACACAATCATTCGAACGAATTGAAAACTTTATAGGCTGTATCTTGTCAATTTATTTTTTCAAATTATGGTTTAGATATTTCAAAAACTTTCATTCTCACATGAAACTTTTGAAATTTCAAAATATAAATGGCTGTCAAACACAAGTCATCGAACAGAATTTTTTGAAACTTTATACTTGATCTTTGTCAATTTATGTGTCTTTCATAAGCTTGATATATGTCCGATAACGTCATGTCCTACATGATAGCCATTAAAATTGCAAAATCAACGGGCTCGTCAACACAATCATTCTTGACGGGATTTTGAAACTTTAAAGGCTTGATCTTGCAATTTTTTTATTTTGAAATTTATAATCTTTGATATATTTCCGAAATTCATTCTCTACAGATAGCAGTAAAATTGCAAAAAATCATAACGGGCTCGTCAACACAAGTCATTCTGACGGATTGTTGAAACTTAAGGCCTTGTATCTTTGCCAATTTTATTTGTTTTCATAATCTTTGATAACTTTCCAATAACTTTCATTCTCTACATGAAGCATTTGAAATTGCAAAAAACATAAGGCCGTCAAACACAATCATCTCGAACGGAATTTTGAAACTTTAATGCGTGATCTTGTCAATTTTATTTTTTCATAATCTTGATATATTTCTCGATTAACATTATGAATTCCCTACAATGATAGGGCATTTAAAAATTGAAAATTTAAAACAGCTCGTCAACACAAGCATTCGACGGGAATTTTCGAAATTTATAGGCTTTAACTTTGCAATTGTATTGATTCATAATCTTGTATATATTTCTCGATGAACTTTGATTCTCTAACAGACAGCATTTTTAAAAATTCAAAATCATAACGTTCGTCAAACACATCCATCTAACGGAATATCGAACTTATCAGGGCGCGTGTATGCCTTGTCAATTTGTATTGATTTCAAATCTTGTATATTTCCCAAAAAACATTTGATTCTCTAACATGATAGCATTTAAAGAGCAAAAATCAAACGGCCGTCGAAACACAAGTCATTCTGAACGGAAATTTTTGAAACTTAAGCTTGTGGTTTTGTCAATTTTAT
This sequence comes from Schmidtea mediterranea, assembly GCA_022537955.1. Classification (NCBI taxonomy): domain Eukaryota; kingdom Metazoa; phylum Platyhelminthes; order Tricladida; family Dugesiidae; genus Schmidtea; species Schmidtea mediterranea. The sequence goes on along the minus strand of CM039679.1, from coordinate 178,825,762 downwards.
GTTGTTTCATAATCTTTGATATATTTCCAATAACTTCATCTCACTAAGCATTTTGAAATTTGCAAAATCAATAAGGCTCGTCAAACACAATCATTCGAACATGGAATTTTGGAAACTTTAAGCTTGATCTTGGGTCAATTTTATTTGTTGTCATAACTTTGATAATCTAGATAACTTTTCATTCCCTACATGAAACATTTAAAAATTCAAAAACATAACGGGCCTCGTTAGATATGGTTCCGATCGAAGCGAGTCTGACTTGAATTTTTGAAAACTTTATAGGCTTGTACTTGTCAATTTATTTGATTCATAATCTTGGATATATTTCTCGAAACTTCATTCTCTACATATACATTTATTAAAATTGCAAAAATCATAAGGCCGTCAAAACACAATCATTCGGACGGGAAATTCGAAACTTTAGAGGCTTTGAACTTGTCCATTTATTGTTTTCAATAACTCTTGATATATCTCGATAAATCCTCACATTTCTACATGATGGATTTTAAAAATTGCAAATATCATAACGGGCTCGTCAAAACACAGTCATTCTGGATCGGAAATTTTGAATCGTTTATAGGCTTGTATCTCTGTCAGATTTTTATTTGTTTTCAAATTTGTATATTTCTCATAACTTTTGATTCTCCTACATGATGCATTTAAAATCTAAAATCAAAGGGCTCGGTCAAACACAAGTCACTCTGAAAAGGGAATTTGAAAATTATAGGCTGTACTTTGTCAATTTTTATTTTTTCAATAACTGATATATCTCGATAACAATTTGATAATCACTTGATAGCATTTAAAAAATCAAAATTTAAAACCAGGCTCGTCCACACACATCATCATTCTGAGGAAAATCGAACTTTAATAGGCTTTGTACTTTGTCAATTTTCATCGATTTCATAACTTAATATATCCTCCGATAACTTTTGATTCTCACATGAACAGTTAAAAATTCAAAAAAACGGTCGTCAAACACAAGTACTCTGGACGGAATTACTGAAACTTAAAAAAAGCTATCCTTTTCAATTATTTGATTCATAATCTTGATATATTTCTCAAAAACATTTGATTCTTACATGATACATGAAATGCAAAAGCATAAGCGGCGGCTCGTCAAACCACAATCAATCTGACCGGGAATTTTGAAACTTTAAAAGCTGGTATTCTTTGTCATTTTATTTGATTTATAACTTTGATAATTTCTCGATAACGTTTCATTCTCTACATGATAACATTTTAAAAATTGCAAAAATCATAACGGGCCGTCAACACAAGCATCGGACGGAATTTTGAAACTTAAGCTGTATCTGTCAATTTTATTGTTCTATAATCTGGAATATTTATTCCAATAACTTTCATTCTCTACATGAAAGCATTTTGAAATTTGCAAAAATCATAAAGCCTCGCAAACACACATTCTGAACGGAACTTCGAAAACTTTAAGGCTGGTATCTTTGTCAATTTTTATTGTTTTCATAATCTTTGATATATTTCTCGATAACATTTGATTCTCTACATGATAGCATTTATAAAATTGCAAAAATCATAACGGGCACGTCAAACAATAGTCATTCTGTACGGGAATTTTTGAAACTTTATAGGCTTGTATCTTTGTCAATTTTTATTTGTTTTCATAATCTTTGATATATTTCTCAATAACTTTTCATTCTCTACATGAAAGCATTTTGAAATTTGCAAAAATCATAAAGGGCTCGTCAAACACAAGTCATTCTGAACGGGAATTTTTGAAACTTTATAGGCTTGTATCTTTGTCAATTTTTATTTGTTTTCATAATCTTTGATATATTTCTCGATAACATTTGATTCTCTACATGATAGTATTTTAAAAATTGCAAAATTTAAAACAGGCTCGTCAAACACAAGTCATTCTGGACGGGAATTTTCGAAACTTTATAGGCTTGTAACTTTGTCAATTTGTATTTGATTTCATAATCTTTGATATATTTCTCAAAAACATTTGATTCTCTACATGATAGCATTTTAAAAATTTCAAAAATCATAACGGGTTCGTCAAACACAAGTCACTCTGGACGGGAATATCTGAAACTTTATAGGCTTGTATCTTTGTCAATTTGTATTTGATTTCATAATCTTTGATATATTTCTCAAAAACATTTGATTCTCTACATGATAGCATTTGTAAAATTGCAAAAATCATAACGGGCTCGTCAAACACAAGTCATTCTGAACGGGAATTTTTGAAACTTTATAGGCTTGTATCTTTGTCAATTTTTATTTGTTTTCATAATCTTTGATATATTTCTCAATAACTTTTCATTCTCTACATGAAAGCATTTTGAAATTTGCAAAAATCATAAAGGGCTCGTCAAACACAAGTCATTCTGAACAGGAATTTTTGAAACTTTATAGGCTTGTATCTTTGTCAATTTTTATTTGTTTTCATAATCTTTGATATATTTCTCGATAACTTTTCATTCTCTACATGAAAGCATTTTAAAAATTGCAAAAATCATAACGGGCTCGTTAAACACAAGTCATTCTGTACGTGAATTTTTGAAACTTTATAGGCTTGTATCTTTGTCAATTTTTATTTGTTTTCATAATCTTTGATATATTTCTCAATAACTTTTCATTCTCTACATGAAAGCATTTTGAAATTTGCAAAAATCATAAAGGCTCGTCAAACACAAGTCATTCTGAACAGGAATTTTTGAAACTTTATAGGCTTGTATCTTTGTCAATTTTTATTTGTTTTCATAATCTTTGATATATTTCTCGATAACTTTTCATTCTCTACATGATAGCATTTTAAAAATTGCAAAAATCATAACGGGCTCGTTAAACACAAGTCATTCTGTACTTGAATTTTTGAAACTTTATAGGCTTGTATCTTTGTCAATTTTTATTTGATTTCATAATCTTTGATATATTTCTCGATAACTTTTCATTCTCTACATGATAGCATTTTAAAAATTGCAAAAATCATAACGGGCTCGTCAAACACAAGTCATTCTGGACGGGAATTTTTCGAAAATTTATAGGCTTGTATCTTTGTCAATTTTTATTTGTTTTCATAATCTTTGATATATTTCTCGATAACTTTTGATTCTCTACATGAAAGCATTTTAAAAATTGCAAAAATCATAACGGGTTCGTCAAACACAAGTCACTCTGGACGGGAATATCTGAAACTTTATAGCCTTGTATCTTTGTCAATTTGTATTTGATTTCATAATCTTTGATATATTTCTCAAAAACATTTGATTCTCTACATGAAAGCATTTGAAAAATTGCAAAAAGTATTACGTGCTCGTCAAACATAATTGATCCTTGACCTTATTTTTTTTCCTGTTTATAGACTTGTATCTAATTTAATTTTTATTTGTTTTCATAATCTTTGATATATTTCTCGACAACTTTTGATTCTCTCATCGATAGCATTTTAAAAAATGCTAAAATCATAACGGGCTCGTCAAACACAAGTCATTCTGGACGGGAATTTTCGAAACTTTATAGGCTTGTATCTTTGTCAATTTGTATTTGATTTCATAATCTTTGATATATTTCTCGATAACTTTTGATTCTCTACATGATAGCATTTTAAAAATTGCAAAAATCATAACGGGCTCGTCAAACACAAGTCATTCAGGTCGGGAATTTTTGAAACTTTATAGGCTTGTATCTTTGTCAATTTGTATTTGATTTCATAATCTTTGATATATATCTCGATAACATTTGATTCAATACATGATAGCATTTTGAAAATAGCAAAAATGTTAACACGATCGTCAAACACAAGTCATTCTGGACGGGAATATCTGAAACTTTATAGTCTTGTATCTTTGTCAATTTGTATTTGATTTCATAATCTTTGATATATATCTCGATAAGATTTGATTCTTTACATGATATCATTTTAAAAATAGCAAAAATCATAACGAACTCGTCAAGCTAAAGTCATTCTGGACGGGAATTTTTGAAACTTTATAGGCTTCTATCATTGTCAATTTGTATTTGATTTCATAATCTTTGATACATTTTTCAATAACATTTGATTCTCTACATGATAGCATTTTAAAAATTGCAAAAAGTATTGTGTGCTAGTCAAACATAATTTATCCTTGACCTTATTTTTTTTCCTGTTTATAGATGTATCTAATTTAATTTTTATTTGTTTTCATAATCTTTGATATATTTCTCGACAAACTTTTGATTCTCTCATCGATAGCATTTTAAAAAATGCAAAAATCATAACGGGCTCGTCAAACACAAGTCATTCTGGACGGGAATTTTTGAAACTTTATAGGCTTGTATCTTTGTCAATTTTTATTTGTTTTCATAATCTTTGATATATTTCTCGATAAATTTTGATTCTCTACATGATAGCATTTTAAAAATTGCAAAAATCATAACGGGTTCGTCAAACACAAGTCACTCTGGACGGGAATATCTGAAACTTTATAGGCTTGTATCTTTGTCAATTTGTATTTGATTTCATAATCTTTGATATATTTCTCAAAAACATTTGATTCTCTACATGATAGCATTTGTAAAATTGCAAAAATCATAACGGGCTCGTCAAACACAAGTCATTCTGGACGGGAATTTTTGAAACTTTATAGGCTTGTATCTTTGTCAATTTGTATTTGATTTCATAATCTTTGATATATTTCTCGATAACCTTTGATTCTCTACATGATAGCATTTTAAAAATTGCAAAAGTCATAATGTACTCGACAAACACAAGTCATTCTGGACGAGAATTTTTGAAAATTTATAGGTCTGTATCTTTGTCAATTTGAATTTGATTTCATAATCTTTGATATATTTCTCGATAACATTTGATTCTCTATATGATAGCATTTTAGAAATTGCAAAAAAGTATTACTTTCTTGTCAAACATAATTGATCCTTGAGCCTATTTTTTTTCATGTTTATAGGCTTTTATCTATTTCAATTTTTTTTTGTTTTCATTATATTTGATATATTTTTCGATAGCTTTTGATTTCATCATTAGTAGCATTTTAAAAATTGAAAAAACATATCGGGCTCGTCAACACATAAATCATTCTGGAAGAAAATTTTTAAAACTTAATAGGCTTATATCTTTGTCAATTTGTATTTGATTTCATTATGTTTGATATATTTCTCGATAACTTTTGATTCTCTCATGATAGCATTTTAAAAATTGCAAAAATAATAACAAGCTCGTCAAACACAAGTCATTCTGGACGGGAATTTTTGAAACTTTATAGGCTTGTATCTTTGTCAATTTTTATTTGTTTTCATAATCTTTGATATATTTCTCGATAACTTTTGATTCTCTACATGATAGCATTTTAAAAATTGCAAAAAGTATTGTGTGCTAGTCAAACATAATTTATCTTTGACCCTATTTTTTTTCCTGTTTATAGGCTTGTATCTATTTCAATTTTTATTTGTTTTCTTAATCTTTGATTAATTTCTTGATAACTTTTGATTCTCTACATGAGAGCATTTTAAAAATTGCAAAAATCATAACGGGCTCGTCAAACACAAGTCACTCTGGACGGGAATTTTTAAATCTTTGGAGACTTATATCTTTGTCAATTTGTATTTGATTTTATAATCTTTGATATATATCTCGATAACTTTTGATTCTATACATGATAGCATTTTAAAAATAGCAAAAGTATTACGTGCTCGTCAAACATAATATATATTTGACCCAATTTTTTTTCGTGTATATAGGCTTGTATCTATTTTAGTTTTTATTTATTTTTATAAGCTGTGATATATTTCTTGAAAACATTTGATTCTCTCATTGATAGCATTTTAAAAATTGCAAAAATCATAACGGGCTCGTCAAATACAAGTTATTCTAGAAGGGAATATGTGAAACTTTATAGAATCGTATCTTTGTCAATTTTTATTTGTTTTCATAGTCTTTGATATATTTCTCGATAACATTTGATTCTATGCATGATAGCATTTTTATTTATTATCCAATAAATTTCAAAACAAATCAATTAATTTTTAAAAAAGTTCTAAATTTGAATTGAATCAATTTTATATTTATTTTTCTACAATGAAATATGAAATATATAAATTTAATTTTTATAAATGCTCAATTTAAAATGAATTTAATTTATTTTATTTATTATCCAATATTATTCCAAACATATAAATTTTATTTAAAAACGTTCTCAACTGCAATTGAATCAATTTTATATTTATTTTTATACAATGAAATATGAAATATATAAATTTAAGTTTTATAAATTCTCAATTTGAAATGAATTAATTTTTTTTTATTTATTATCCAATAAAATTCAAAACAAATAAATTTAAATTAAAAACGTTCTCAATTTGAAATGAATTTATATTATTTTAATTTATATCCAATAAAATTATAATCATATAAATTTTAATAAAATACGTTCCTAACCATAAATTAATTTTTTTTTATCCAATGAAACATGAAATATATAAATTTTATAAAATAAATTCTCAATTTGAAACGAATTTAATTTTTTTTATTTATTGTCCAACAAATTTCAAAACAAATAAATTTAAATTAAAAACGTTCTCAATTTGATATTTATTTTTATCCAATGAAATATGAAATATATAGGTTTAGTTTAAAATAATTCTCAATTTGAAATGAATTTTATTTTTTTTATTTATTATCCAATAAAATTTAAAACAAACAAATTTAAATTAAAAACGTTCTCAATTTGAATTGAATGAATATTATTTTAATTTGTATATAATAATATTCTAAACATATAAATTTTATTAAAAAACGTTTTTAATTTGAAATAAATTTATTTTTTTTATTTCTAAATAATAAAACATGAAATATATAAATTTAATTAAAATAAATTCTTAATTTTAAACGAATTTAATTTTTTATATTTATTATCCAATAAAATTCTAAACAAATAAATTTAATTTAAAAACGTTCTCAATTGGAATTGAATACATTTTATATTTATTTTTATCCAATGAAATAAGAAATAGATAAATTTAATTTTAATAAATTCTCAATTTGAAATCAAATTTAATTTTTTTATTTATTATCCAATAAATATCTAAACATATAAATTTTATATAAAAACGTTCTCAATTGCAATTGAATCAATTTGATATTGATTTTATCCAATGAAATAATATAATATTCCAATTTAAAATAATTTAATTATCAATATTTTAAAACAAATAAATTTTTTTTTAAAAAGGTTCTCAATTTGAATTGAATCAATTTGATATTTATTTTTATCCAATCAAATATGAAATATATAAGTTTAATTTTAAGAAATTCTCAATTTAAAATGAATTTAATTTTTTTATTTATTATCCAATAAAATTCAAAACAAATAAATTTAAATTAAAAACGTTCTCAATTTGAATTGAATGAATTTTATATTTATTTTTTCTCAATGAAATTTAAAATATATAAATTTAATTTTGATAAACTCTCAATTTGAAGTGAATTTATATTATTTTAATTTATATCCAATAAAATTGTAAAAATATAAATTTTATTAAAAAACGTTCTAAATTTGAATTAAATTTATTTATTTTATTTTTATCCAATGAAATATAAAATATATAAATTTAATTATAGTAAATTCTCAATTTGAAATGAATTTATATTATTTTTATTTGTATCCAATAAAATTGTAAACATATAAATTTAATATAAAAACGTTCTATATTCGGATATAATTAATTTTTGTTTTTATTTTTATATAATGAAATATGAAATATATAAATTTAATTTTATGAAATTCTCAATTAAAAATGAATTTAATTTTTTTATTTATTATCCAATAAAATTCAAAACAAATAAATTTAATTTAAAAACGTTCTCAATTTTAATTGAATCAATTTGATATTTATTTTTATCTAATGAAATATGAAATATATAAGTTTAATTTAAAACAATTCTCAATTTGAAATGAATTTTATTTATTTTCTTTATTATCCAAAAAAATTCAAAACCAATAAATTTTAATTAAAAACGTTCTCAATTTGAAATCAATTTTAATTTAATTCAATTTTTAATTTAAATCAATTTTATTAAGAAACGTTCTAAATTTGAATTATATCAATTATTTTTATTTTTAATCCAATAAAATTCTAAACATATAAATTTTATTTAAAAACGTTCCCAATTGGAATTGAATTAATTTAATATTTATTTTTATCTAATGAATTAAGAAATATATAAATTTAATTTTAATAAATTCTCAATTTGAAATGAATTTAATTTTTTTAATTTATTATCTAATAAAATTCAAAACAAACAAATTTAAATTAAAAACGTTCTCAATTTGAATTGAATCAATTTAATATTAATTTTTATCCAATGAAACATGAAATATATTAATTTAATTATAGTAAATTATCAATTTGAAATGAATTAATTTTTTTTATTTATTATCAAATAAAATTCTAAACATATAAATTTACCTTAAAAGCGTTCGCAATTGGAATTGAATCAATTTTATATTTATTTTTATCCAATGAATAAGGAAATATATAAATTTAATTTTTATAAAACTCAATTTAAAATGAATTTAATTTTATTTTATTTTATATCTAATAAAATTCCAAACAAATAAATTTAAATTAAAAACGTTCTCAATTTGAATTGAATCAATTTAATATTTATTTTTATCCAATGAATTAAGAAATATATAAATTTAATTTTTATAAAACTCAATTTAAAATGAATTTAATTCATTTTATTTTATATCTAATAAAATTCCAAACAAATATATTAAATTTAAAAACGTTCTCAATTTGAATTAAATCAATTTTATATTTATTTTTATACAATGAAATATGAAATATATAGATTAAATTTTAATAAATTCTCAATTTGAAAAGAATTTAATTTTTTTTATTAATTATCCAATAAATTTCAAAACAAATATATTATATTTAAAAACGTTCTCAATTTGAATTTAATCAATTTTATATTTATTTTTATATAATGAAATATGAAATATTTAGATTAAATTTAAATAAATTCTCAATTTGAAAAGAATTTAATTTTTTTTATTTATTATCCAATAAATTTCAAAACAAATATTTTAAATTTAAAAACGTTCTCAATTTGAATTGAATCAATTTATTATTTATTTTTATCTAATGAAATATGAAATATATAGATTAAATTTTAATAAATTCTCAATTTGAAAAGAATTTAATTTTTTTTATTTATTATCCAATAAATTTCAAAACAAATATATTAAATTTAAAAACGTTCTCAATTTGAATTGAATCAATTTTATATTTATTTTTATCCGATCAAATATGAAATATATAGATTAAATTTTAATAAATTCTCATTTTGAAAAGAATTTAATTTTTTTTATTTATTATCCAATAAAATTCAAAACAAATAAATTTAAATTAAAAACGTTCTCAATTTGAAATCAATTTTAATTTTTTTATTTATTATCCAATAAATTTCAAAACAAATAAATTTAATTTAAAATCGTTCTCAATTTGAATTAAATCAATTTAATATTTATTTTTATCAAATGAAATATGAAATATATAAATTTAATTTTAATAAATTCTCAATTTGAAATAAATTTAATTTTTTTTATTTATTATCCAATAAATTTCAAAACAAATAAATTTAAATTAAAAACGTTCTCAATTTGAAATCAATTTTAATTTTTTTATTTATTATCCAATAAATTTCAAAACAAATAAATTTAATTTAAAAACGTTCTCAATTTGAATTAAATCAATTTAATATTTATTTTTATCTAATGAAATATGAAATATATAAGTTTAATTTAAAACAATTCTCAATTTGAAATGAATTTAATTTTTTTTATTTATTATCCAATAAAATTCAAAACAAATAAATTTAAATTAAAAACGTTCTCAATTTGAATTAAATCAATTTAATATTTATTTTTATCTAATGAAATATGAAATATATAAGTTTAATTTAAAACAATTCTCAATTTGAAATAAATTTCATTTTTTTATTTATTATCCAATAAAATTCAAAACAAATAAATTTAAATTAAAAACGTTCTCACTTTGAAATCAATTTTAATTTTTTAATTTATTATCCAATAAATTTAAACAAATAAATTTAATTTAAAAACGTTCTCAATTTGAAATCAATTTTAATTTTTATATTTATTTTTTCTCAATGAAATTTAAAATATATAAATTTAATTTTAATAAATTCTAAATTTGAAATGAATTTATATTATTTTATTTTATATCCAATAAAATTCTAAACATATAAATTTTATTAAAAAACGTTCTTAATTTGGATTTAATTAATTTTATATTTATTTTTATCCAATGAAATATAAAATATATAAGTTTAATTTTTATAAATCTCAATTTAAAATGAATTTATTTCATTTTATTTATTATCCAATAAAATTCTAAACATAATTTTAAATAAATTAATTTTTTTTATTTTGATTAAATGAAGCATGAAATATATAAATTTTATTTAAATAAATTCTAAATTTGAAACGAATTTAATTTTTTTTATTTATTATCTAATAAAATTCTAAACATATAAATTAATTTTTAAAAACGTTCTCAATTGGAATTGAATCAATTTTATATTTATTTTTATCCAATCAAATATGAAATATATAGGTTTAATTTAAAATAATTCTCAATTTGAAATGAATTTATTCTTTTAACTTATAATCTAATAAAATTTAAAACAAATAAATTTAATTTAAAAACGTTCTCAATTTGAATTGAATCAATTTAATATTTATTTTTATCCAATGAAATATGAAATATATAAGTTTAATTTAAAACAATTCTCAATTTGAAATCAATATTAATTTTTTTATTTATTATCCAATAAATTTCAAAACAAATAAATTTAATTTAAAAACGTTCTCAATTTGAATTGAATCAATTTAATATTTATTTTTATCCAATGAAATATGAAATATATAAGTTTAATTTAAAACAATTCTCAATTTGAAATCAATATTAATTTTTTTATTTATTATCCAATAAATTTCAAAACAAATAAATTTAATTTAAAAACGTTCTCAATTTGAATTGAATCAATTTAATATTTATTTTTATCTAATGAAATATGAAATATATAAGTTTAATTTAAAACAATTCTCAATTTGAAATGAATTTTATTTTTTTTCTTTATTATCCAAAAAAATTCTAACAATATCAATTTTATTAAGAAACGTTCTAAATTTGAAATAAATCAATTTTTTTATTTATTATCCAATAAAATTCTAAACATATAAATTTAATTTAAAAACGTTCCCAATTGGAATTGAATTAATTTTATATTTTTTTTTATCCAATGAAATAAGAAATATATAAATTGCTTTTTAATAAATTCTCAATTTGAAATGAATTTAATTTTTTTTATTTATTATCCAATTGATTTTAAAACAAATAAATTAAATTAAAACCGTTCTCAATTTGAATTGAATTAGTTTTATATTTATTTCTTCCAATGAAATAAGAAATATATAAATTTAATTTTAATAAATTCTCAATTTGAAATAAATTTAATTTTTTTTATTTATTATCCAATAAATTTCAAAACAAATAAATTTAAATTAAAAACGTTCTCAATTTGAAATCAATTTTAATTTTTTTATTTATTATCCAATAAATTTCAAAACAAATAAATTTAATTTAAAAACGTTCTCAATTTGAATTAAATCAATTTAATATTTATTTTTATCTAATGAAATATGAAATATATAAGTTTAATTTAAAACAATTCTCAATTTGAAATGAATTTAATTTTTTTTATTTATTATCCAATAAAATTCAAAACAAATAAATTTAAATTAAAAACGTTCTCAATTTGAATTAAATCAATTTAATATTTATTTTTATCTAATGAAATATGAAATATATAAGTTTAATTTAAAACAATTCTCAATTTGAAATAAATTTAATTTTTTTTATTTATTATCCAATAAAATTCAAAACAAATAAATTTAAATTAAAAACGTTCTCACTTTGAAATCAATTTTAATTTTTTAATTTATTATCCAATAAATTTAAACAAATAAATTTAATTTAAAAACGTTCTCAATTTGAAATCAATTTTAATTTTTATATTTATTTTTTCTCAATGAAATTTAAAATATATAAATTTAATTTTAATAAATTCTAAATTTGAAATGAATTTATATTATTTTATTTTATATCCAATAAAATTCTAAACATATAAATTTTATTAAAAAACGTTCTTAATTTGGATTTAATTAATTTTATATTTATTTTTATCCAATGAAATATAAAATATATAAGTTTAATTTTTATAAATCTCAATTTAAAATGAATTTATTTCATTTTATTTATTATCCAATAAAATTCTAAACATAATTTTAAATAAATTAATTTTTTTTATTTTGATTAAATGAAGCATGAAATATATAAATTTTATTTAAATAAATTCTAAATTTGAAACGAATTTAATTTTTTTTATTTATTATCTAATAAAATTCTAAACATATAAATTAATTTTTAAAAACGTTCTCAATTGGAATTGAATCAATTTTATATTTATTTTTATCCAATCAAATATGAAATATATAGGTTTAATTTAAAACAATTCTCAATTTGAAATGAATTTTATTTATTTTCTTTATTATCCAAAAAAATTCTAACAATATCAATTTTATTAAAAAACTTTCTAAATTTGAAATAAATTAATTTTTTTTATTTATAATCCAATAAAATTCTGAACATATAAATTTTATTTAAAAACGTTCTCAATTGCAATAAAATCAATTTTATATTTATTTTTATACAATGAAATATGAAATATATGAATTTAATTTTTATAAATTCTCAATATGAAAAGAATTTATTTTTTTTATTTATAATCTAATAAAATTTAAAACAAATAAATTTAAATTAAAAACGTTCTCAATTTGAATTGAATGAATTTTATATTTATTTTTTCTCAATGAAATTTAAAATATATAAATTTAATTTTAATAAATTCTAAATTTGAAATGAATTTATATTATTTTAATTTATATCCAATAAAATTCTAAACATATAAAATTTATAAAAAAACGTTCTTAATTTAAAATAAATTAATTTTTTTTATTTTTAATCAATGAAACATGAAATATATAAATTTTATTTAAATAAATTCTAAATTTGAAACGAATTTAATTTTTTTTATTTATTATCCAATAAAATTCTAAACATATAAATTTAATTTAAAAACGTTCCCAATTGGAATTGAATCAATTTTATATTTATTTTTATCCAATCAAATATGAAATATATAAGTTTAATTTTTACAAATCTCAATTTAAAATGAATTTATTTCATTTTATTTATTATCCAATAAAATTCTAAACATATTTATTTAATTTAAAAACGTTCCCAATTGGAATTGAATTAATTTTATATTTATTTTTATCCAATGATATAAGAAATATATAAATTTAATTTTAATAAATACCCAATTTGAAATGAATTTAATTTTTTTAATTCATTATCCAATAAATTTCAAAACAAATAAATTTAATTTAAAAAACGTTCTTAATTTGAATTGAATCAATTTAATATTTATTTTTATCCAATGAAATATGAATTATATAAGTTATTTAAAACAATTCTCAATTTGAAATCATTTTTAATTTTTTTATTTATTATCCAATAGATTTCAAAACAAATAAATGTTATTTAAAAACGTTCTCAATTTGAAATCAATTTTAATTTTTTTATTTATTATCCAATAAATTTTAAAACAAATAAATTTAATTTAAAAACGTTCTCAATTTGAATTGGATCAATTTAATATTTATTTTTATCTAATGAAATATGAAATATATAAGTTAAATTTAAAACAATTCTCAATTTGAAATCAATATTAATTTTTTTATTTATTATCCAATAAATTTCAAAACAAATAAATTTAATTTAAAAACGTTCTCAATTTGAATTGAATCAATTTAATATTTATTTTTATCTAATGAAATATGAAATATATAAGTTTAATTTAAAACAATTCTCAATTTGAAATGAATTTTATTTATTTTCTTTATTATCCAAAAAAATTCTAACAATATCAATTTTATTAAGAAACGTTCTAAATTTGAAATAAATCAATTTTTTTATTTATTATCCAATAAAATTCTAAACATATAAATTTAATTTAAAAACGTTCCCAATTGGAATTGAATTAATTTTATATTTTTTTTTGTCCAATGAAATAAGAAATATATAAATTGCTTTTTAATAAATTCTCAATTTGAAATGAATTTAATTTTTTTTATTTATTATCCAATTGATTTCAAAACAAATAAATTTTATTTAAAAACGTTCTCAATTTGAATTGAATTAATTTTATATTTATTTTTATCCAATGAAATAAGAAATATATAAGTTTAATTTTAATAAATTCTCAATTTGAAATGAATTTTATTTTTTTAATTTATTATCCAATAAATTTCAAAACAAAACAATTTAATTTAAAAACGTTCTCAATTTGAATTGAATCAATTTAATATTTATTTTTATACAATGATATATGAAATATATAAATTTAATTTTTATAAATTCTCAATTTGAAAAGAATTTATTTTTTTTATTTATAATCTAATAAAACTTAAAACAAATAAATTTAAATTAAAAACGTTCTCAATTTGAATTGAATCAATTTAATATTTATTTTTATCTAATGAAATATGAAATATATAAGTTAAATTTAAAACAATTCTCAATTTGAAATCAATATTAATTTTTTTATTTATTATCCAATAAATTTCAAAACAAATAAATTTAATTTAAAAACGTTCTCAATTTGAATTGAATCAATTTAATATTTATTTTTATCTAATGAAATATTAAATATATAAGTTTAATTTAAAACAATTCTCAATTTGAAATGAATTTTATTTTTTTTCTTTATTATCCAAAAAAATTCTAACAATATCAATTTTATTAAGAAACGTTCTAAATTTGAAATAAATCAATTTTTTTATTTATTATCCAATAAAATTCTAAACATATAAATTTAATTTAAAAACGTTCCCAATTGGAATTGAATTAATTTTATATTTTTTTTTATCCAATGAAATAAGAAATATATAAATTGCTATTTAATAAATTCTCAATTTGAAATGAATTTTATTTTTTTAATTTATTATCCAATAAATTTCAAAACAAAACAATTTAATTTAAAAACGTTCTCAATTTGAATTGAATCAATTTAATATTTATTTTTATACAATGATATATGAAATATATAAATTTAATTTTTATAAATTCTCAATTTGAAAAGAATTTATTTTTTTTATTTATAATCTAATAAAACTTAAAACAAATAAATTTAAATTAAAAACGTTCTCAATTTGAATTGAATGAATTTTATATTTATTTTTTCTCAATGAAATTTAAAATATATAAATTTAATTTTAATAAATTCTAAATTTGAAATGAATTTATATTATTTTAATTTATATCCAATAAAATTCTAAACATATAAATTTTATTAAAAAACGTTCTAAATTTGAAATAAATCAATTTTTTTATTTATTATCCAATAAAATTCTAAACATATAAATTTAATTTAAAAACGTTCCCAATTGGAATTGAATTAATTTTATATTTTTTTTTATCCAATGAAATAAGAAATATATAAATTGCTTTTTAATAAATTCTCAATTTGAAATGAATTTAATTTTTTTTATTTATTATCCAATTGATTTCAAAACAAATAAATTTAATTTAAAAACGTTCTCAATTTAAATTGAATTAATTTTATATTTATTTTTATCCAATGAAATAAGAAATATATAAATTTAATTTTAATAAATTCTAAATTTGAAATGAATTTATATTATTTTAATTTATATCCAATAAAATTCTAAACATATAAAATTTATAAAAAAACGTTCTTAATTTAAAATAAATTAATTTTTTTTATTTTTAATCAATGAAACATGAAATGTATAAATTTTATTTAAATAAATTCTAAATTTGAAACGAATTTAATTTTTTTTATTTATTATCCAATAAAATTCTAAACATATAAATTTAATTTAAAAACGTTCCCAATTGGAATTGAATCAATTTTCTATTTATTTTTATCCAATCAAATATGAAATATATAAGTTTAATTTTTACAAATCTCAATTTAAAATGAATTTATTTCATTTTATTTATTATCCAATAAAATTCTAAACATATTTATTTAATTTAAAAACGTTCCCAATTGGAATTGAATTAATTTTATATTTATTTTATCCAATGATATAAGAAATATATAAATTTAATTTTAATAAATACCCAATTTGAAATGAATTTAATTTTTTTAATTTATTATCCAATAAATTTCAAAACAAATAAATTTAATTTAAAAAACGTTCTTAATTTGAATTGAATCAATTTAATATTTATTTTTATCCAATGAAATATGAATTATATAAGTTATTTAAAACAATTCTCAATTTGAAATCATTTTTAATTTTTTTATTTATTATCCAATAGATTTCAAAACAAATAAATGTTATTTAAAAACGTTCTCAATTTGAAATCAATTTTAATTTTTTTATTTATTATCCAATAAATTTTAAAACAAATAAATTTAATTTAAAAACGTTCTCAATTTGAATTGAATCAATTTAATATTTATTTTTATCTAATGAAATATGAAATATAAGTTAAATTTAAAACAATTCTCAATTTGAAATCAATATTAATTTTTTTATTTATTATCCAATAAATTTCAAAACAAATAAATTTAATTTAAAAACGTTCTCAATTTGAATTGAATCAATTTAATATTTATTTTTATCTAATGAAATATGAAATATATAAGTTTAATTTAAAACAATTCTCAATTTGAAATGAATTTTATTTATTTTCTTTATTATCCAAAAAAATTCTAACAATATCAATTTTATTAAGAAACGTTCTAAATTTGAAATAAATCAATTTTTTTATTTATTATCCAATAAAATTCTAAACATATAAATTTAATTTAAAAACGTTCCCAATTGGAATTGAATTAATTTTATATTTTTTTTTGTCCAATGAAATAAGAAATATATAAATTGCTTTTTAATAAATTCTCAATTTGAAATGAATTTAATTTTTTTTATTTATTATCCAATTGATTTCAAAACAAATAAATTTTATTTAAAAACGTTCTCAATTTGAATTGAATTAATTTTATATTTATTTTTATCCAATGAAATAAGAAATATATAAGTTTAATTTTAATAAATTCTCAATTTGAAATGAATTTTATTTTTTTAATTTATTATCCAATAAATTTCAAAACAAAACAATTTAATTTAAAAACGTTCTCAATTTGAATTGAATCAATTTAATATTTATTTTTATACAATGATATATGAAATATATAAATTTAATTTTTATAAATTCTCAATTTGAAAAGAATTTATTTTTTTTATTTATAATCTAATAAAACTTAAAACAAATAAATTTAAATTAAAAACGTTCTCAATTTGAATTGAATCAATTTAATATTTATTTTTATCTAATGAAATATGAAATATATAAGTTAATTTAAAACAATTCTCAATTTGAAATCAATATTAATTTTTTTATTTATTATCCAATAAATTTCAAAACAAATAAATTTAATTTAAAAACGTTCTCAATTTGAATTGAATCAATTTAATATTTATTTTTATCTAATGAAATATGAAATATATAAGTTTAATTTAAACAATTCTCAATTTGAAATGAATTTTATTTTTTTTCTTTATTATCCAAAAAAATTCTAACAATATCAATTTATTAAGAAACGTTCTAAATTTGAAATAAATCAATTTTTTTATTTATTATCCAATAAAATTCTAAACATATAAATTTAATTTAAAAACGTTCCCAATTGGAATTGAATTAATTTTATATTTTTTTTTATCCAATGAAATAAGAAATATATAAATTGCTATTTAATAAATTCTCAATTTGAAATGAATTTTATTTTTTTAATTTATTATCCAATAAATTTCAAAACAAAACAATTTAATTTAAAAACGTTCTCAATTTGAATTGAATCAATTTAATATTTATTTTTATACAATGATATATGAAATATATAAATTTAATTTTTATAAATTCTCAATTTGAAAAGAATTATTTTTTTTATTATAATCTAATAAAACTTAAAACAAATAAATTTAAATTAAAAACGTTCTCAATTTGAATTGAATGAATTTATATTTATTTTTTCTCAATGAAATTTAAAATATATAAATTTAATTTTAATAAATTCTAAATTTGAAATGAATTTATATTATTTTAATTTATATCCAATAAAATTCTAAACATATAAATTTTATTAAAAAACGTTCTAAATTTGAAATAAATCAATTTTTTTATTTATTATCCAATAAAATTCTAAACATATAAATTTAATTTAAAAACGTTCCCAATTGGAATTGAATTAATTTTATATTTTTTTTTATCCAATGAAATAAGAAATATATAAATTGCTTTTTAATAAATTCTCAATTTGAAATGAATTTAATTTTTTTTATTTATTATCCAATTGATTTCAAAACAAATAAATTTAATTTAAAAACGTTCTCAATTTAAATTGAATTAATTTATATTTATTTTTATCCAATGAAATAAGAAATATATAAATTTAATTTTAATAAATTCTAAATTTGAAATGAATTTATATTATTTTAATTTATATCCAATAAAATTCTAAACATATAAAATTTATAAAAAAACGTTCTTAATTTAAAATAAATTAATTTTTTTTATTTTTAATCAATGAAACATGAAATGTATAAATTTTATTTAAATAAATTCTAATTTGAAACGAATTTAATTTTTTTTATTTATTATCCAATAAAATTCTAAACATATAAATTTAATTTAAAACGTTCCCAATTGGAATTGAATCAATTTTCTATTATTTTATCCAATCAAATATGAAATATATAAGTTTAATTTTTACAAATCTCAATTTAAAATGAATTTATTTCATTTTATTTATTATCCAATAAAATTCTAAACATATTTATTTAATTTAAAAACGTTCCCAATTGGAATTGAATTAATTTTATATTTATTTTATCCAATGATATAAGAAATATATAAATTTAATTTTAATAAATACCAATTTGAAATGAATTAATTTTTTTAATTATTATCCAATAAATTTCAAAACAAATAAATTTAATTTAAAAAACGTTCTTAATTTGAATTGAATCAATTTAATATTTATTTTTATCCAATGAAATATGAATTATATAAGTTATTTAAAACAATTCTCAATTTGAAATCATTTTTAATTTTTTATTTATTATCCAATAGATTTCAAAACAAATAAATGTTATTTAAAAACGTTCTCAATTTGAAATCAATTTAATTTTTTTATTTATTATCCAATAAATTTTAAAACAAATAAATTTAATTTAAAAACGTTCTCAATTTGAATTGAATCAATTTAATATTTATTTTTATCTAATGAAATATGAAATATAAGTTAAATTTAAAACAATTCTCAATTTGAAATCAATATAATTTTTTTATTTATTATCCAATAAATTTCAAAACAAATAAATTTAATTTAAAAACGTTCTCAATTTGAATTGAATCAATTTAATATTTATTTTTATCTAATGAAATATGAAATATATAAGTTTAATTTAAAACAATTCTCAATTTGAAATGAATTTTATTTATTTCTTTATTATCCAAAAAAATTCTAACAATATCAATTTTATTAAGAAACGTTCTAAATTTGAAATAAATCAATTTTTTTATTTATTATCCAATAAAATTCTAAACATATAAATTTAATTTAAAAACGTTCCCAATTGGAATTGAATTAATTTTATATTTTTTTTTGTCCAATGAAATAAGAAATATATAAATTGCTTTTTAATAAATTCTCAATTTGAAATGAATTTAATTTTTTTTATTTATTATCCAATTGATTTCAAAACAAATAAATTTTATTTAAAAACGTTCTCAATTTGAATTGAATTAATTTTATATTTATTTTTATCCAATGAAATAAGAAATATTTAAGTTTAATTTTAATAAATTCTCAATTTGAAATGAATTTTATTTTTTTAATTTATTATCCAATAAATTTCAAAACAAAACAATTTAATTTAAAAACGTTCTCAATTTGAATTGAATCAATTTAATATTTATTTTTATACAATGATATATGAAATATATAAATTTAATTTTTATAAATTCTCAATTTGAAAAGAATTTATTTTTTTTATTTATAATCTAATAAAACTTAAAACAAATAAATTTAAATTAAAAACGTTCTCAATTTGAATTGAATCAATTTAATATTATTTTTATCTAATGAAATATGAAATATATAAGTTAAATTTAAAACAATTCTCAATTTGAAATCAATATTAATTTTTTTATTATTATCCAATAAATTTCAAAACAAATAAATTTAATTTAAAAACGTTCTCAATTTGAATTGAATCAATTTAATATTTATTTTTATCTAATGAAATATGAAATATATAAGTTTAATTTAAAACAATTCTCAATTTGAAATGAATTTTATTTATTTTCTTTATTATCCAAAAAAATTCTAACAATATCAATTTTATTAAGAAACGTTCTAAATTTGAAATAAATCAATTTTTTTTATTTATTATCCAATAAAATTCTAAACATATAAATTTAATTTAAAAACGTTCCCAATTAGAATTGAATTAATTTTATATTTTTTTTTATCCAATGAAATAAGAAATATATAAATTTAATTTTAATAAATTCTCAATTTGAAATGAATTTAATTTTTTTTATTTATTATCCAATAGATTTCAAAACAAATAAATTTAATTTAAAAACGTTCTCAATTTGAATTGAATTAATTTAATATTTATTTTTATCCAATGAAATATGAAATATATAAGTTATTTAAAACAATTCTCAATTTGAAATCATTTTTAATTTTTTTATTTATTATCCAATAGATTTCAAAACAAATAAATGTTATTTTAAAACGTTCTCAATTTGAAATCAATTTTAATTTTTTTATTTATTATCCAATAAATTTTAAAACAAATAAATTTAATTTAAAAACGTTCTCAATTTGAATTGAATCAATTTAATATTTATTTTTATCTAATGAAATATGAAATATATAAGTTTAATTTAAAACAATTCTCAATTTGAAATGAATTTTATTTATTTTCTTTATTATCCAAAAAAATTCTAACAATATCAATTTTATTAAGAAACGTTCTAAATTTGAAATAAATCAATTTTTTTTATTTATTATCCAATAAAATTCTAAACATATAAATTTAATTTAAAAACGTTCCCAATTAGAATTGAATTAATTTTATATTTTTTTTTATCCAATGAAATAAGAAATATATAAATTTAATTTTAATAAATTCTCAATTTGAAATGAATTTAATTTTTTTTATTTATTATCCAATAGATTTCAAAACAAATAAATTTAATTTAAAAACGTTCTCAATTTGAATTGAATTAATTTTATATTTATTTTTATCCAATGAAATAAGAAATATATAAATTTAATTTTAATAAATTCTCAATTTGAAATGAATTTAATTTTTTTTATTTATTATCCAATAAAATTCAAAACAAACAAATTTAAATTAAAAACGTTCCCAATTTGAAATCAATTTTAATTTTTTTATTTATTATCCAATAAATTTCAAAACAAATAAATTTAATTTAAAAACGTTCTCAATTTGAATTGAATTTAATTTTTTTTATTTATTATCCAATAAAATTCAAAACTAATAAATTTAAATTAAAAACGTTCTCAATTTGAAATCAATTTTAATTTTTTTATTTATTATCCAATAAATTTCAAAACAAATAAATTTAATTTAAAAAACGTTCTTAATTTGAATTGACTCAATTTAATATTTATTTTTATCCAATGAAATATGAAATATATAAGTTATTTAAAACAATTCTCAATTTGAAATCATTTTTAATTTTTTTATTTATTATCCAATAGATTTCAAAACAAATAAATGTTATTTAAAAACGTTCTCAATTTGAAATCAATTTTAATTTTTTTATTTATTATCCAATAAATTTTAAAACAAATAAATTTAATTTAAAAACGTTCTCAATTTGAATTGAATCAATTTAATATTTATTTTTATCTAATGAAATATGAAATATATAAGTTTAATTTAAAACAATTCTCAATTTGAAATGAATTTAATTTTTTTTATTTATTATCCAATAAAATTCAAAACAATTTATTTATAAACCAGGCAGGATAAACAAAAATGCAGATGCACTATCACGCATTCCTGAGCTTGGAGCATTAGAAGTTTTGCTTTAGTAACAGAATAGCCCATAGACATACTAGAGGAACAAAATAAAGATCTAGAAATTTCTAAGATTAGAGAGGAAATTAGAAAAGGGACAAATCAAAAATATAAAATTTCAAAAAAATTAGTTGTTATTGAGGATTTTAGTGGAAAACAGTTAATAATAGTACCATAAAAATTATGGCAAATTTTTTTGTTACAATATCATGATGGTGCTCTAGGGGTTCATTTATCGAGTAGAAAAATGGCAAGCAGATTATTGCAAAAATATTATTTGGACAACTTAAAAAAAGATGTTAAAAGATGGTGTAATGTATGTACAATATGCGCAACTAGAAAAAATACAGGGACAAAGACAAAACCACTCTTACACCCAATCCTAGCTACAACATCGCCAATAGAGCTATGTGCTATGGATTTTTTATGCAGATTACCTACCACTATTAATGGAAATATACATATATTAGTTTTTAGCGACTATTTTACTATATGAGCAGAGGCATTCCCAACCAAAGATGAGACAGCAGAAACAGTAGTCAAACTACTTGTAGAAAAAATTATTTTTAAAATCGGCACACCTAGAAAACTATTAACAGATAAAGGAGCAAATTTCATGAGTGAAACAATCAAAAGGGTAGCTAATATGTTCAACATGCACAAAATTAACACAACAGCTTATCGTCCTCAAACTGATGGGTTAGTAGAAAGATTTAATGGCACACTTCTCAGTAGATTAGCGGTTTTGTGGGAAAAAATCAAAATGATTGGGACGAATACGTAAGTCAATGCACATGCATCCATAATATCACACCTAACGAAACAACAGGATATTCACCATATTTTTTAATGTTTTTAAGAGAACCTGCAACCCCCATTGATACAGTTTTTGAACCACGAGTGTCACAATATTTAGACGCACCAGACTATGTAACATTAATGCAAGAGCGAATGCAAGAGGTATATAAGGTAGCTAACTTAAAAGTCAAATTTAGACAAGAGCAATATAAGGATGACTACGATAAAACAAGCAAACCCCATACTTTTAAAGTGGGAGATAAGGTTAGACTTATGTCTCCACAAGTAGGTAAAGGTAAAACAACAAAGCTAGCAAGACCATTCAAAGGCCCATATGAAGTAGTTAAAGTAATCAATGAAAACTTACATATACAAAAACATAAAAATGAGGATCCCATAGTAGTACATGTAAATAGATGCAAACTAGCAGAATCAGAAATAATAGAGGGACCATCGCAAAGATATAATTTACGATCCCAGAAAGGATTAATGATGTCAGCAGTTTTCTTAACAATCAAAGGAATAATAAATACAACTAATATTAAAGAAAAGTACAAAATTGAATTTATGGGAGATAGAGATAATTTGATAAACATTTCACCCCACCAAATTAAAGTATTTAATTTAAATAAAGAGCCAATAAGAGACTTATACTTAGAATCAATAGAGTCAGAACCAAGACTTATGGGAAAAAAGGAGGAAAAAACCACTAATGATTTCGAAAGGGGAGATAACGCCAAATTTGTTAACTTAAAACCCGACACCGAATACATTTTATGCGCCCAACGGAATACAGACAAGGATACGTCACAAGTACAATGTAGAAATATAAAGACCATGCAGACAAAAAAAACGAAAAAAGACAAAATGAACAATGATAAACACAACACTAAGAATAGAACAACAAATTAATTTAACTCCAAACATAAACACAACAACCCCGAAAGTAATAACTCAAACCATAATAGATGAAGCAATAACAAAAACCTATAAAATACCAATCCAACTAAAAGAAAAGCTAATTAAATTACCTAAGGGAAAACCAATTGTAATAAAACGTTGGAATGAACTACAAGCATTTCAAAAACAAACATTAAAACCACCATGGCCTTTTTTATGTAATATCAGCCAGTATTTTAGCAATAGCAATATTAGCAATAGTTAGTAGTGTACAAATCTACAAAATGTACAAGTGGAAAAGGCAGCGGTATCGGCACCGACTTGTCAGAAATGTACCAGGGCATTTTCACTTGGATAAATACACACCAGGTCAACATAAAATGTCTACACTCGTTTAATAAAATCAATAATTGTCAATGTAAAATAGTATGGTCAATAATATTAATAAAATTCATATATTCATATAAAAAAGTGTTGTGGTTGTCGGTGAATTCGAATAGAAATTATTATCGATCTGACTCCAAGCGTGCTTTAAACAACAGTAACGAACTCCAAACGATATAAACTTTATTGATTAATACACTTTATCTCCACTTTAAAATGACACAAATAATTATCAATCGATCACACTTAGTGCTTATTGCGACCCTTCAGGAAGAATAGCACTTTTCGGATCAATTAGCTTTACAATCAACTGACTACTGCGGTGGGTTTCTGAGATCGGTAACTCTGATTTAGTTGCTTCGCTTTGCTTTGACTTTGCTAATTTCTTTTTCAAATTTCTCTTTAATTCCTTTTGTTTTTCTTTGTCTTCTGTAATTCTTTGTCTCCTGCAAATTTCTTGTCTCCCGCAATTTTATCTAATTTTTTGTGTGTTAATTTCAATTGCGCTTCTTTTTTATACTCCATCATTCAATAAAACTTACTGCTGTCGAATAGAATCTCTTACCGCTAATTCATTTTGGGCCACCATGATCGATGACAGCTGTCCAGATAAATCGTTTTTTGGAGATGCCCTTTCCCAGATTTTATCTTGAAAGGGCTAATGAGATGATGTGCGAATTTTGTTTTTGTTTTTGTTTTCCAAAATTCGCACTTGTTAATTATAAATGACCTTCTTTGATTTAATTGTTTGTTTTTATTGATTTTCTCTTATTCCTTTCTCGTTGTTCAACATTTCTTTTTCATTCTCTTTTTATGAGGCTCTGAACCACATCTTACTCACTTCTCATTGTTTCCCCCAATCATTTTACATTTTTATTTATTATTTTATTTCATTATTTAGGTATCCTCAACAAAAGCGTATAAGGAAAAACCTCAAATGCGCACCCAATATGTATATTTATATTTTATTTTTAGAAAAAGAATCGATCCAAATACATAATACAAATCCCACCAGTACCACCATCAAATCAATTCATACAACACAACCAATCCAATCAATCCCAACAAAATCAATCAATAATCCAATCCAAATCCCAAAGAATTCAGTATTATTGTATGCTACACAAGTATTATAGCAGCTTCTATAAAAACCTGCAAAACAAAATATGCACAGACGGAACCCCTATCACAGTCCGCAGCTTCCCAAATCAAGTATGCATCCCAATAGCACAGCAGTTATCAAAACAATAAAAACCGTCAGAAGTGTCCCAAACGATTTCAATGAGCTATTTGTACAGATGAATAATCTACCTTGTGTTAAAGCAATAGAAATACTGTACGTGCCAACAATCCCAAATCCATTCCAATCACTACCAACAATACCATCAGAATTACAAATGCACCGGGATTTCATCAGAAAAAAGATGTCGTTCACCCACAAAGAACTATCAACAACCGAAAAACAAGAACTAATTATGTTTGTAGACGTAAAGTTGGTGTGCAAATCAAACGATAATATGAGGCCAGTGGATGTGCATATTAGAAACACTAAAGAAATAACTATATACGACAAAAAGATCACATCCAGAACGAAAATCACACACTATTATCCGGAAAATACAATGGCCAACAGAGAAAATATCGTTGGGAATGAAGATGAATATCAGGCCCTAATCGACATTCAAAAAATATTATGTGGGAAAATAATAATTGGTTTCGATATTATTAGTAAATTGAAGGCATTCACCCTAGATTTATACAATGTAATGGGAGATATATATATATATATATCGAACCTTCCCAGATTGAATTAAAATTCAATAAAAATGGCACTTGGAGAACGTTTGAAGACGAACTACGGGACAGCGATGATGAGGTCATTTTAATAAAGCTAGAGAGGAGTCAAAATATCACGGGAACAGTCAAACTGAAACCGCAAGAGCCAACAATTTCTCAACAAATGGAGTGTGATCTAGACTCAGATGATGAGTATTTATCATGTGATGAGGATGAAACAAACCAGACAGATGCCATGGATACAGAAGAATCAGAAGGAGAATTAGGCTCGGAACCATATATCGAAATAGAAGAGCCGTACTTTACAAAAGACAAAGAAAAAGAAAAAGTTACAGAAAGAGATTTATGCCACCACTTCGGCAGGAGAATCAATGAAGGAGACGTTCTGAACCTAGAATTGGGAAAAGGGTTCAAGAGAACAAAATGATGATACAAGATGTAGAAGTCGAGCTGGTGCGTACAGAGAAAGATAATGTGGACATTATCCTAATGGCCCAGGGAGGAATGTTGGATGATGAGGGTAGACCTATCACCACATTTATTTTGAAAAAGTATTTCAAAGCAGGGCCTAAGAAGTATAGGGTTAACGTACACGCCGAGGAGCGGATATAAAAATAGAATGGGTCAAGATGCAGAACCCCAAAAAATTATTATTCAGACAATCAATTCCCAATATGCAGAACCCCAACAAATCATTATTTGAACAATTAATATGATAACAATTATTGTGAACATTTTCAATTTCAATTCCTTTTAAACAATTATTATTTTTGGTGATTTAACAATTATTATTAATTGGTATTAATACTTATCTCTGAACAATTTTATTTTTGATTTTGTGTGAATTATTATTTTAAATCTAGTTACGTGCTATCATCTCTTTTATAAATTAGTCGAACAACTTTTATATTTATAAATCATTATTATTTTATTTTTTGTGAACAATTATAATCGATATAATTTTATTCTCTGTTAAATAAACTAGTCGTATTTTAAATAATTTCCGGAAAATATAATTACAAAATAAATATCTGATTTTTAAATAAATAAATGGAATATATCTGAATAGTTAAATAAATAAGCGCTAGTTGTATTTTAAATAATTCCCGGAAAATATAATTCCAAAATAAATATCTGATTTTTAAATAAATAAATGAAATATATATGAATTGTCCTGAAATATAAATAGTTAAATAAATAAGCGCATATCAAAAAAATAAAATAAATTTATTCAGCAAATAAAATCCTTTCTACAGACAAAATATTTTAGTATAAATACTGAGATATTTTTCAGTCTAAGCGCCCACTAAAATCTTACCACAAAAGAAGTGATAGGAAAAAGGTAATCTTTGGAAGATCTTAAAATAGAACTGATATAGTTCATCACGATTTTTTGCATTCACTTATATAACACGTACCTACACACATTTCAACATTTACATAACAAGCACCCAAATTTTATTTGTATTGAAAATCTTGAATTGAAAAAAATTGTGATCAAAAAGTTTAAATTTGAAAGAAAATTGTCATAATTGATTTGGGAAATTTTTATACCGACTTTGTCTTTTGATTTATATATGAAACACCAGTGCAAGTTAGGACCTCACCAAAATCGAGACCTCAAAACATGCATGAACTCTTGTTTCTTTAAGTAAATTGCTAATTTTCGGTCAAATTTTCGTGTGTTTTCTGTTTTTGTTTCGTGCGGATCTTGTTGCGTTCTGTTATTATTTTTATTTATTTTTATGTCTTTAATTTTATATTTTAATTATTTCTTTCTCATATTTTAGCATGGTTAATTGATGTTTTATGGGTCTGATTTTAAATCTGCGTGCTGTTACCGATTTAATTAAACAAAATTATGTGTTGGCCCAACAAAAAGTTAAATAACTACTATTTGTGTACAAATTTGTTTTTCCTTAAATTTAATTAAATCACATTATTTTAAATTTATAATATAAAAACATATAAAAAGTGAATTTTTCAATGACTTAAGCTTATGAAAAAAGTATGAAACTTATAACTAATTTTATAATAAAACCGTAAGAGTTTGTTTAGCTACATTGATTTTATCACTATTAAATGTAAACATACTTAAAAATAATTTATTATAATTAAAGTATATCATTATTCAAATTAAGATGTCATTAGACGATTTAATACCAATAAATGAAGCACTTCTGTTGGATAAATCAAAATTTTATAAAATTATCAAAGAGTTTATGCCTCACTCTTCTTATTGTGGAAGTATGTTAATTCCAGAAAAAATGACAGATTGGTGTTCTTATTTGCAGTGCGATGGCATTACTTGTAAAAATGAAATAATTTCAGAGGCATTGAGTAAGCCTATTTTACCATCAATTGTCCAAAATCTTTGCAAGTAAATCAGATTTCATAATTTCAATTTTTTTTTAAATAAATTAAATATTTAATGATTATATCATTAGTTTTAAAGATATTTTTTCACACTGAACAAATTTTAGTAAATTTTTCATTAAAAAATGTTTTTAACATTTGTCAAATTTCTATTTTTTATTGTATAATCTATTTATAATTCCTAAAATTAATAATTTTATTAAACTGACTCATAATCCTTACTAATTGGCTTCATCTAGAATTTAGATTTTTGTATATATTTTTGAATTTAAAATTTTGAAGCTTATAAGAATGGAAAAACCACAATAAATCAAACCAACAAAAATTATTTAATTATAATGTGATTATTTCAACAGTTGGCTGTATACGCCAAATGACAATCAGTAAATGCATTTAAGACAAAATAACTAAGAGCTACAGTAATGCAAGATGTCCTTTAACTCGTGCATAATTGAAATTAATAAATCTATGAAATTTTAAACACAAAATCAATCAATATCCTGGGGTAAATATTATTGATTTTTTTAGTAATTGAAAGTCTATTGTCATTGTTTACGACGTGTGTTTAAAAAAATTACCAGGAAGTCGAATTTTGCTTTTGAGGAAGATAGAAAAAAATAGTAAATGTATCTGTGCGTTTACTTATATAGTTCACTTTTTCAAAATACGAAGTTTTATTGCAGTGCCATTTATTTATAAATCTAAAAACTTTATCCGCTCTCCGTATAAAAAACTAATCAATAATAAATGTGTGAGTCATTTACAAAATCGACAATAAATAAACTCCTTTCACAATATATAAAAGCCTGCAATATAGAAAGATAAATTGAATGAGAGGAAAAATTTATTCATACACGAAATCAATATTTCTATAAAATTTCTGTAATAAAAAATACCTTATATCGTAACCGACTTATACCCAACGATATACGGTACATTTGTTGGCAATAAATGATTGCTTTTAACAAAAAGCAATGGCATCATTCTGAATATTAAAAAATTAAAAATAAAGATAAATATTCAGTTCAGTGAGCTTTATTAACCTATAAGCAGTGATAATAATCAGTTATTGTAGAACTTCAATAACCAGATTATGATGATTTAAGAAGTGATTATCATCATATCAAATGAATTTCCAAAATATGTGATAATATTTTTTTTAGAAACACAAATTTTGTTGTGGTGAAAATTAAAAAAGTTCTTATATTGATATAGATATATATAATTGTCTTACCTTTATTGTTAAAAAATCACAAAATTTCTAAATAATATTTTAAATTTCTGAAAATTATTTTAAATTTCTGAAAAAATGGAAATTCATCCAAAATATCCTTTATATCAAAATAAATTACTTAAAAAACAAAATTAAAACATTACTAAGTATTGAATTTTCCTAAATATATGATGTAATACATTTGGCCTATATTTAGCTCTGATATTTTTCAGAAAATGAAATTTATTCGTCTTGTCATCCTGTCATCATCAGGTTGGATTGTAAAACCAAACCTATTTATTACAAACAAACTATACAAATTTTCAATATTTCCAAATAATTTAATAAATATTATTAAAATCAATTCTCGTCAAAATAAATAAATATTTACATCAGAACAAATATATTAAAATTTGTCTATTAAAAAATATAATTAATATTAATTTTATTTTAAAATTGCTAAAATTTTATAATGTTAATATAAACAAACAAAGCTACTTTTTAAAAAATAAAAATTTCAAAATACATTCGGAAATAGCAATGTATGTGGCATTGTAACTATTACATATACATTGATAGACGAGATCCGAACATAATTCTACTGGAGTTTAGAATTATCAATAAAAATTATATATCTTAAACGAGGTTGAAATTTCTTTTTACAGATTGTTAAAATTAACATAAAATATTTCTTACAAACAAATTAAGAGAATGTTATTTGAAAATACTCACAAAAATTGTAAAATGATTTATAAATAAAAATTTTTTAAAATTTAATAAAATTTGTATAATTTTTTTAAATAATGTCCAATACGTATAGGTTTTTTCTATCTGACGATGACAGGAAAATTGTCCAAAATATATCGTAAAACATTTGTTTGAATGACACTTTCTTGATTATTTTCCATGTTCATTTAATTAACAATTTTCATTTTGAAGACAAATGCAGAATCTCTAATTTAATAGGAATAAAAAATACATAATAACTGAAGATATTTGTAATGTCAGTTGATACAAAATAAACAAACACTATTAAATTGACGATTTCAATATTTCCAAATAATTTATTAAATATTTTTAAAATAAATTCACGTGAGAAAAAAATAAATATTAACATCAGAATAGGTAAATTGTTTATCTCTTGAAATTCAAACACAGTGGAAATAATAAAACTAAAATGATCAACTTTGAGCCTCTTTCGACTATCACTTGATAATTGAACCCGCTGACTTTGAACTGCTCATTTGATGCACTTTATGGCGATTATCATGCATGCTGTTGACTGAAATAATTTACCGATCATTTATTCTGTCTTATTAGATCATCTATGCCGTAGATTCTACGGCATAATGAGATATGACTAAATCATAAATTTATAATCTATAATCCCACTTTATTAATATAATCTATTATAAAGAAACAGAAAAACAATAATATTAATAATAATAATAATAATAATAATAATAATAAAAATAATAATAATAATTATAATAATTATAATAATTATAATAATAATAATAAAATAATAATAATAATAATAATAATAATAATAATAATAATAATAAATAAATAAATATAATAATAATTTAATATATTAGATAAGCGAGTAACACAATAAAGAATAGGTAATATTATATTAATAATTTAATTGTCAATTTAGTAATTTTAATCATCTATTCAAAAAAGTTAATTATTAATATTAATCAGTTTATAATAATCAATAAAAAACGTATGATTTTTTGAAAGTAGCACAATAGTGCGATATTAGAAATTAAATCAAGATTTGTTATTGAGTAAATATTCTTGCAACATATGTCAATATCGGTTCATACAAATAAATGCTCACTTTTTGTGGCACATTAAATTGTATTTTTTAAATTTCACTAATTGGTAAATTTCAAATCAAATATTTCAATTCACCATTGTTTTTCTAACTTGCCTATTAATGTCATATATTATTTTTATTTACATTTTTCTCACAAAATTTAAATTTAATTCTTTAACCCCTTTAAACGCATGTCACCAGTTAACTCGTCATAAAAAATATTTTAAAAAATTTAATTTTTTTTAAAAAAGTACGAAAATTCACGTTTTTCTTATTTTCCTCACAATTTCTTAAAGACAACTCATTTTCAAATTATGAAAGAAAAAAATACACGATTTGCATGGTAAAGGGGTGATAAAGATAATATATTTTATTTTGAAAAACGTTTAAAATCATAAATTTTTCAAAATTTAAACATTGAATTCATGAATTTTAAAATCGGTAATTCATTAATTTATGAAAATCATGACATTTTTATTGTATTTAAAAATAAGTCAATGACCTCGATCTAGGACGGGTGAGAAAAATCCGTGTTTATAGTGATAGAAAAGAGATATACCTGCTTTTGTCAATAATACTTAATCTAATATCATAGAAACCTGTATATTGTTTCCAAACAGTTTCCAAACAGTTTCCTACACGCTTTTTTGGTCAATCTCTTTGCATTAATTTTACTTTGGGCATTTTAAGCACTTTACTTTTTTATTCGACATGCTATGTTCAGAGACTATATTTACCTATAAAAAATACTAAGACCAAATTTTAAAATATTTTTATTTGTTTTTATCAAGTGCCAAAGATACTTCTTCACTATTGCGTGAGGCTACTGTCTTTTACTGAGATTGAATCTTCGCGATCTGAAAATCTGTGTTTTTAACGAAAGTCAAATTTCATGGTTTTTTTTAAAAATAATTTATTTAGTGCAGAGCTGAAAATACCGTTTGATTGACTAAAAAATCTGTAGCCTTTAAGGGCACATAAATTTATTTAACGAGAGCCAAAATAGTGCAATTGAAAACCCTTTGAGTATAATGCGACTATAAAAAAATTTTACTATAGTGTAACAGAAAAACCTTGTAGCCCACTAAAGCACTTAGTTCATTTAGACATGAGAAAGATTAAGTCTAATATCCTTCGACAACATTAGAGACCTCTGGAGAAAAATAATTTATGTCACTAAAGAGGTTACCCCACCGGACTATTAGTCCAGCAAGTTATTATCTTCCTACTTTTAAATGCATTTAAAATTTATAAAATACATTGTATTTTCTACGAAGTTTTGAGTCAGATTTATTTATGGTATTCGCGAATTTTCGGCATAGCCTTTTTCAAGTGATTTCAAAGATTTTAAATAGGAATTGTATTTATGATTTTTTAAATGAATTTTTTATGATTATGGTATATGATAGAGGTAAGGCTTTAAATATTCAAAATAAGGTAGTGTAATTGTCTCATTAGCCTAGTGGTTCTCAACTTTTTTCAGAAAACGGCATCCTAACGGAAAATTTGAAAAATTGTTGGGACCCTACCCTTTTATAATAATATTTCAGCTATAAAAATAACAAGTTTTGTAAGTACTATATTTAATAAACTAAATCTTTTATAACATATATTAATGTGAAATTTGAACTTGATGCTTTTTGCATATCTCCTTATTATTAAGTTGCGTATTTGACAAACATACTCTTAATTCATTCTCAATTGAGTTCAGTTTTTGCCTTTTTTTGTTCTTAATATTTACCAAAAATAACTGATATATGTACCGCTATTTTAAGTAATTCAAATCTAAAATAGTAGTATTTTTTAAAATCAACCCTTATATGAAATTAATAAATTTTCAATAATTAAATTAGCAGAGCTCCCGGCACACTTTTCATATCCCTACGGCACCCCTGTTAAGAAACACTGCATTAGCCCAACGGCTGAAGACGAGTTTATTATCGTACAAGCTAGGTCATGTTCGTTTTATAGTTGCTTACCAAAATGCTTTTGACACAATTTCTCTTCATAAATCCGCTCTTACTTTTCGTAAGCATCACAAAATGCCACCTTTTTTATTGTGTTTTATAATATATTCACTACACTGTAAAAAATAGATACATATTCTGAACATATATTTACAACACTTTGAGTAGTGAGATGTAAGCCCACACAACTATAGACCAATACATCAAATTTCATTCCTCTTTTATATAAATAATCTTATATATATAGAATGAAAAATAAAATTTAAAATTATTTTCATACAAAAATTTTAACAAACACTAGACCAAACACTTAATATAAAAAAGCAAAATTTAATTCTTTCAAAATCATTAGAGACTGATAATTTTGAATATTAATTATGGGATATAAAGATCTGATTAACAAAGTCTTACAAGTTGCTCGTTCCCAATAGTTACTTAACGGCAAAGTTGTTGGGAATATAATTCTATACAAAATAATATTTAAATAATAATTCAAAGGTTAACATCGAAAATGTTTTTTGTTGTTTTAAAAAGTAAATTCTCTATTTTAATTTAGCATATTGCGAATTTCTTTTATTAATACACTTTGAAAATTTTTCTGTTGATTTATAATTTTTTCGTTAGCTCACATTTCATTAATACTCTAAGACCTCGCTTTGGGTTTTTTTGATGCTGCGTCGTTACTGAACTATTGCTAATTTTCGTTTTGCGTCGTAATATTTTCGAAGTTGTGTTGTTTTTTTACTTTTTAAAATACTTAGATTTCTTTAAACTTAAAAAAATTCTAAGATTGTCTTTTTATTATAAAACATGAATAATAAAATCATAATTCACATGCGTTGTCTTTTTTCGAAACGTATCTATGACGCAAAGCAAGGTCTTGGTGTACTTTGTTGTTTTAGAATACATTCAATAAAGATGAACTATTTCCGTTCATTAAAACTTTAGGATACATTTAAAGTGGGGTTCACATACACACATATGTATATATATATATATTGTATACGGCCATATTTATATAGCAGAACAAGATATAATGGGAAGCTAAAAAGTATTCCTTACTAAGAAAATATTTGTGAAAAAATGTTTAAAAGTCTCATTGTTGGAACGTGCTCAAGTGTTTTATAATAGAACCAAATATAGTTGAAAGCTAAAAGGAATAATTACTAAGAAAATATTTTTAACAAAAAAAGTTTAAAAACAATTTCTTAAATTGTTAGTTCTTATTTTACTATTAATATAATCTATATTTTATTAAATTATATATATATATAAAATACCAATATCGATTGATTTTGTTGGTGAACTTTGGTGTATCTCTATTGTGTTCTTTCGTACTTTTTTCACATAGATACGACGGGCCACCAATAAACCACAAGCGGGCAGCGGTCCGTGCATCACTTCCGCAAATTAGGTAAAAGTTGAATTCATAATAAAAATGCATAATTATTGAAATATTAATTAAACATAACGCAATGTATTTTATGTATTTTAACAACTAACATCTTTCCATAGCTAGCAAAGATATAAATGATATAAAACATTAAAAACTTCACTTCCAAACCTCTTTACTTATTGACTAGGGAACTGATTGAGAAACCCTAAATGCATCCAAACTTTCTGGTACTCTGAGAATCCTGACTATTTTTGATGCAATTTTCCCAACACCAGTGACACAAACATAGAAATCATGAACTTTAAGTAGTTGCATATCTTTAGCTCACTCAAGACCAGATGACAACTTTCTATCATTTTCCTTAGCCGGCTCTGACTCTAATGGCTCTGAAAAAGTAATATTTTTTAGAATTCCAGAAAAATACAATAGAAAAAGTTTTGTGAATTATAAAATTGTCATTTTAACTTCAAATGAAATACACAAACCGTTGTACCACAATGCTAATATTCCTTTGTACAATAAACAGTTTCTAATCACCTGTAGGCTTCTAGAAACCGCCAGGATCATACAGTCAGGACGAAGTACAGCAGTGTTAAAAGCGGACCTAGAAAATAATCGGATAAAACATTTACAAAAAATATATAGTTTTAATGAACGGAAATACTAATTTTTTTTTGAAAAAAAAGTTTAATATTTTATGTTTATTCGAATTTTATTTTATTATTTGTAAGTTCTCTTTTATTCCACCTAAACCAATGAAATAAACTTGACAATAATATAATAATGTTGAATGAACGTAAAATAAAATTACAAAAAGTAATAATTATGTAAATAGTTTTCTACTTCAGTAAACTTTAAAAGATCATCAGCTTACATTTATAACACAATAATAGATGTATAATAAGTATACAATAGAAAAATAATGGATATATGCATCCATTTACTAAAGCGATTTTGAAGTTTAGAAAATGTGTGACAAATCGTATTGATATTACAAATGTTGTGAGAAATAAACAAAAAATATTGTAGATTTTGAGAATATACTTATCATTGCATAGCATTACCATTCCAACACTTCATCATAACTGTGTATAAAGTATTAGAAGTGACATTTTATTCCATTTAAAGTTGAGCTCGGGTGTAAAATATATACATATTCATAAAATATTTCTATAAATTTTAATAAAATAACTTATTACACCCTATGAATATATTAGGAAATACTCTGTTTTAATATCCTACTATAGAAGTATGATGTGAGCCGTCATACGTAGGTCAAACCTCTTCTAATGCTTTTGGAAAATAGGTCATCTTAAAATCCAATAAGTTAGTCGGCATCGTCTTAAGGTCAAATAAGTAGGTCAAGGTCGGTAATTTACATTATGCAATTTAAAATAGTGATCTCCAACCACCTGGGTGTCTAAAGAACATTTATTTTTTTCATTATTTTCATTAAATTTACTGTGGTGTATTTCTCTGGATTATTCTAATTTATGCCTTTGTAATAGAAAAAATCTTGTAGCGATTTTAAATTAGTTTATTCGTTTATCAAACATTTCAATATTATAAATAAATGTTTTATTTTAAATTTTCAACAAATAAAAGTTTATTTGTTTATCAAACATTTCAAGATTATAAATACAAATTGCAGTTGAAAAAATGAAAATAAATACGCTTTCTTGTAAGGAAAAAAACGAAAAAATAAATTAAACGAGTTTATTATTGAACAATAAATAAACCTAAAGTCATTATAAATCGAAATCATTTATAAATGAAAATTATAATAACATCAAATATTACAAATTTCAAATAAATATAATGCATCAACAATAAAACAAAAATATTATCATATTTCATTATCGTCATTTGTTGTTTCATGATCTAGTGAAATACATCTAACTTGTTCTGATTTCCATGATTCGTTTTCCTTTCTAAATTTAAAGTCTTGGCTCCTTCTAAAGGTTTTGACATTATTTATTTGAAGACACTCAGTGTAATTTTCGAGGATATTCTCCTAACGCATTTGTATTACCACTCTAAATGCGCGATGCATTTTACATATCTTTCACTTTCAACTGAAAATCTGCCAAAACAGCATACGTCGTTTTGGTCTAGTGTTTAATCTTAATTTTTATTATTTCGGGTCTGTGTGCACAATTAGATTTATTTAAAAAATTTTAACTTTGGATTAAATTATTTGAAAATTGTTTTTTGTTTATCCGGATGAAAAAAACTATTTTAGAACCTTTAAGTTTTATAAATCTGGAATTCTAGAAGTTTTTCATAATGTACATTTCCCAATAGAGTAAACTGTTTTGGAATTATTTGTTTTCTTTGATTTAATTCATTTGGAATCTGTTTCCGTCGATTGTTGGTGTATTTATGATTTTATGATTGGATTATGTAAGAAAGATAGTCTAATGGACGCGGTAAAGGTACAAACTATGATGACATTGAAAATATAAGACAACATTCCAAATACAATGAACTTAAAGCAAAAGCAGAAAAACAACCAGTTTGGTCAAATGAAGCGCAATTGATTCTCAAGATGAAACGCGAATAGATGATTCATATAACGTTTGAGGCAGTTATGTATGTGGCAATTCAAGCAGTTTTTCCGTTGAACGCGTCTGAGTCTGCAATACATATTGTTTTGGAATCTGGAAATGAAGAATCAAATAATGAGTTAATTTATGAAGGTTATACATTATCTGATGCAACTTACAAAATGAATTTGTTGTAAACAAAAATTTTACAGATTATTTGATAAAATCCTAACAAAGTGAAGAAACAGTTTTACAACGCCTCAAAGAAATGAAGCAGCATCGACGAGAATAAAGGTCAAAACTAGTCTGTCCTGAAATCGCATTAAATATCACCTAAAATTTATATATATATATACATCAACATAATTAATGAAAAACGAAACGCTGTATCACCTTTTATCTGTTTTGATATTTCATTTATTATTGTTTTGCAATAAGATTAAATATTTTTTATTATACTCAACACAAATTTTCGGTGTTGCATTTACACGACATTATATAATTTAGTATTATATTTGATAGTGACATGAAAACTGTGGAAATATATCATGAAATGTATTTTTGAGTGAGGTTTCTTAATTTATAAATTATTAGAAGCTATAACATATAAATAAATATTATTAAAACAAACATTTTCGAGACAATAATTATGGTATCTCAATTTTAACATATTTATTAAGTTTAACATTCAACATTGAAAAGTCACAGCTGAAATTTGTTTGAGTACATAAACTTTTGTCAAAATGGAAATAATGAAAATCGAAATGCACAAATTGTATTTTTAAAGTTATTTTTTCTCCAAAAATATTAACCATGAAAGGGTTAATGAATATCATCTCTCCCATATTTAAATATTTTAATATCAAATTATATTTTAAAATGGCATTATAAAAGGACAAATTCAAAATGTATTTATTATTAATCTATATTATCTTCAATTTAGTCCATATTTTTGTAACACTTCAAACAATTAATCACAGTGCAATTTTTGAATTTAAATTCTTTGTTATACTTTAATTGTAAAATTTAAATTTGTAATAAAAATTTGACAATTGTAAATCAGTAAATTTTGTTATAACTAGCTTATTCAGTCAAAAATGAAAAGTTTTTAAAATTCAACTTTTTATAAGCTTTTTCAATTTTTATGATGATTTCTCATTTTAACTATATTGTTCAATATCTCGAGAATTTTGTGAAATGAATGTAAATTATTTTCGAAGGCATCCTAGGTTCTTCCAAATATTACTGCGATATTAAAATGATGTCTATTTAGTATTAAAAAAACATACATGATAAAAATTAAATTTATAACTTCTATACTTTTAATGACAAACCGAGCCAACGTAATTTCTCAACTAATTTCGAAGTAATATACATACTAATATTCATGGCTACATAGTTAAAAAATGGATAAATTTTTATTTTTTAAACAGTCTTTTCTAATGTTCTTCTGTTGTAAGAGGTATTGATACAAATGAATAATTATTTCCTGATGTATTCAGAGGCGTCTTATCCATTGAGCTTACTGTATACAGTTGAAGACCGCCAGCAGAATTGAAGTTATCCTAACATAACTAAATTTTGATTTTCTATGAAGGACTTAACATCCACTAAATTTTAATAAATTATTTACAAACACAAATAAATACAAATAAAAATAAGAGAACTATTTATTCGCTATGTATTTTTTACTAAACGCTATGTATTTTATAAACGCTTTCTATGTAGATAAATACACAGTACTAGTAGAGTAAAACACTTCTATGTTAATTAATTAATTCTAGATATTTAATACATTCGCTAAGTAATTAATTAAAAACTATGTAAAATAAATAAATGCCAAGTCAAGAAAACAAGTTATTAGTAAAATAAAAAAAACGATATGTCAATTAATAAAATCCATCAATAAATCTTTATTTTTTCTAAAATGTTCTTAGTTCTTATTTTTTTTCGACAATTATTACAAACTTTCAATAAAGCGGTATGTTTTTCTACGTAAAGTCGTTATTTGTTATAAAAAAATTTTAAAAAATACTGAACTTATAATGGCTAATAATTTTGCAGAATTTGAAGATTATCAGTCTAATCTTGAGTTTGATGTTGAAGTTACAAGCTTAAAGAAACCACGAGCCAAAAAAGTGTCCAAAGTTTGGACTCGTGAAAAAGTATTTAAAAGTGCTGATGAAGCTAAAAATGCAATAAAAGAAGAGAAGATATGGAGTTACTCATATTCCAACAAAACTGAAGAAGGTAAAAAAGTTTACTATCGATACAATCAAGTTAAATTTAAAGGCAAGCAATGTGATTCTGCGTTACATTTACTTAACGACTCAAGATCAGACGAAGTTATTCTTTTTAGGGCAGAAGCTGAGCATAAGCATGAATAAAACATGTCTAAATCTGCAATATCTAACGAAGCTAAAGAAGTAATTAAAGAGTTGTTTAAGCTTAAAATAAAACCTAAGAGAATGTTAGAAATCTTTCATGAACGAGGTATAAAGCCTGTTCCTACTACTATACAATTAAGAAATCAATTAAACAAGATTAGAAATGAAGTTTACGGGCCACCAGTAATAAGTTTAGGTGAGCTTGAAAATTGGCTTTAATCATCATCTTCTATACCAGAGTTAGAAGATGAAGCCTTTGTAGTCAATTATAAAATAACTTATGCCGATGAATATGAGTGTGAAGAAAGTAATGAAGAAAGCGATGAAGATGAAGAAAACCACGGCTCTAAATTTAGGTTTTTTAAAAGTACAATAAGATTACTTAAGGTAGCCTCAGCATCAACAATTTTAAATGCTGATGCAACTTATAAACTGGTTTGGCAGGGCTATCCAATTTTAATCATTGGTACAACCGATTTAGATAGGCATTTTCATTCGTTTGGCCTAGTTATATGTACCAATGAAAAAACTGCTGATTTTAATTTTATTTTTTCAAGTATCAATATTGGCTTGAAAAAAATAAATGCATCATTATTCAATCCTCGTGTATTGATTTCTAATGCTTCTAACGCTATACGTAAAGCTTATTCACAAGTTTTTAATAAAAATGAAATTGTGATGTTGTTCGGCTCAGAGCCACAATTTAAACGAAAATAAAAATAAAAAAGATGGAAGGAATCACTGCACATAAACATGCACCGCACCAAGATATTAAAAATTAATGAAAAACACATTAATTAAAACAAAATAAAAAATATAACAAAAATTAAATAAAAACAAATAATTAATAAAAATCACGAAAAACCAAGACAGCTGCAGAAAGAAACATATTAAAAATAAAATAAACTACCAAAACCTTGCAAAATAAGGTTTAGAGAAAACATAGGCAGAAGTGGCGACCAGAAAACAAAAAAAAAGAGGGCAAAAATAATATTTTATCAGAAAACAATAATAAAAATAAAACTCAAAGATAAACTAAATTATATATAGAAAAATAAAGAAAAATATATAAAAAAATAATAGAAATAATTTTAAAGTAATTAAACAATTAAAAAGCCCTAAAAATGGCAGAAAATCGCCTATTGGTCGCACACATGCATAGAAATAGTATAAATACAGTGATGAATTTCATAATTTTTAACTTTAAAAACATTGAACTTTAGAACTTTAAAACACTTATACCGGTTTTGGAAATCTTGCAAACAGCTATAGTAAGGAATTTGTTTGTAACTTTGTAATTTTATATGTTTACATCGTAACATTTTTTGTAAAATTAAATGTCTCGTTCACTTCTATGTTGAGTAATTATCATGTTAATTAATTATATTCATATCTATTGTCCGACCCTTAAAATCTTTATATATATCATATAGTAATAGATGGTCCATGGGACGGATCTCGGGCTAGCTAGTGGGTGAAAACCCCTAGCTGGGCTCGTGGGTCATACCTCGTGGACCCCTCGGCAGTCCGCAGTCGGTTCTGGTGATAATGCACAGGACCGCTACGCAGGGCGCCGTTGTATACTCGGGGCGGCTTCTGAAATATGTGGCCGGAACGAGTCGAACTAAACTCAGGGAAGATGCGACAATAGAGTTAAGGGGAATTTAGGTGGAATCGTAAATCGATCAGACGGAATTTTTTGTTATTTTCGGACAAATTTGTAAGGAAATGGGCAGTAGGGTTAGGTGTAGAGATAGACGAACGGAAAATGAAAAGATTTCAGAGAAATAGAAGTATGTAAATTAATTGAACCATACGAACTGTCATGAGAGGTGAACCCCGGAAAATAGCCATGGGAGTGACTGCACTTACAACCGCAACAATTCCAAACCGCAGATCTAAAAGACGACCCCCTAGGATCAAGGAATGATTACACAATGGAAAACATAAATATTACCAATCTAAAAGCGATTTTAAGCAAATCGATAACATTAGCTCCATACACTTTAATGACAGTCACGTTTGAGTGCACATTAGGTATTTGAATATTGATTTAGAATAATCAATTTATCTAAACTAAGCTATATTTCCGATAGAGATGTTCTTTACACCAAGTAACAGTTCCCTAACTAATTGAGTAATCTTAGTAAATTGGTGATGGTTTTCTGTGTAAGGACTCCTAGGTTGATACGTAAATACATCTTCCCAACAACAACTACATGAAGATAGCAACGTTCTCATTAATAATATCTAGTAGTTAAATCGTGGTAAAATAAATCGACTTAATGACAGTTAAATTAACTACAATCAACAATCGAAATACGCGAAATTACACAAATGAGTATTAGTTTTATGTTAAACAAATAATAATTAATAGCCTAACCCTGATAAGATGAATGAATCTCGTAGTAGTCGATTTAACAATAATAAGTGGGCGGAATATAATCAGTTACATATAGATACTGACTGAATTAAAATTGGCTGAATTAAAATAAAATAAATAAAAGTCGTAATAGTTGAATCCACTAGTAAGGCACGATAAATCGATGATGGGATAAATAACCATACCAATAAGTTGATCCAATACGATTGGCCATTGAATCACAACTAATAAATGGAGTAGTAACAGTCTCACCTAACAATGGTAACTAATTGTACTAAAATGGAATGTAGGAGAAATTAACCAAATTAGGAGCTAGTTCGTAAAATCATTATCAAGCCTTTACCAAATGTTCCCGCCTCGCATTACCTCTCCACCTCTCCGAGAGTTTTTGTTTTCTCCTTAAATTTTCTTGTTTTCTTTTTAGGATGAACGATAATAATAGTAACTCCGAACTAAACAGATTACCAAGAATGCCCCGACTCCCACCTTCGATCGTGGCCGTCCGCCACCAGTATGAGAAGTTAAAACTGAAGCATGAGGTACTCCAGGCCAAGTATGATCGCCTAAAGGGCACTTGGGCTCCGCCCGATGCCATTAAAGTTCTGAGGCAGAAGATTGAACGGCTCACTCGGGCGCGAGATGAGCTAATCACAGAATCCCGCACCAAACGGCTACTCATCAAGGAGCAGTCGACCGCGCTCCGACGTGCATTCACAGACACTGAACTTCAGGCTTTCGTCCCGGGAAGCATCAGAGCCAGGCAATTAGACATAATACCAGCTTCCCACCTTCCTGTCTCCAATGCCCTGTCTTCCCTCCCAGTCCTCAGGAATCAAAGCTCTGAAATCTCCAGTCTGCCTGTCGAACCCGTTGCCCCTCAACCGCCTATTGGGGACACAAGGAAAGCCGCCAGCACACGGGCACGTCGGCGGCCGAATCGAAATAGGCGACGTCGCGAGCGACGCCGTCGAGTAGAAGAGGTTCTCACCGGATCGGAGACCTCCGGTCCGACCAACGATCCGCCTCCACCTTACCAGGAGTTTGAATTTCCGGAATTTGACCCGGATATTCTCTACGCTCCAGATGTAACGTTCCGATCACCCGCCCGGTCCATCCACATTAATTTGATCGACGAGGATCCGGAATCTTTCCCGGACACCCACATCCTCGATGGACTTGGGCTCGAAACTGAAGATATCGCCATTCTCACGGGCGAAGTGTCTAACTCAATCGCGGCCCATGAAGCGAAAATACTTCCCAACCGACATCGACGAGGACAATTAATGGAAAATCGAACGGTTTTCGGTGTAAATGCAACAATTGAGTGGAACCTACTTCTCTTGATAACTCAGCGTGACTAAATTTAAATGATACTTCGACTTGTTACTTTGACAAATCCAATGGTTAATAATATGACGTTTTCTTGTTCGCTTCATTTTTTCTTTGTTGTGTGTTTTTGCTCTTGTCGTTTAGTTAAATTTATTCGGTATTAATAGAATGTTTTCCTTTTGTTTGTTTTCACGATGAATTAAGCGATTTCGATCCATGAGAAGTGTAGTGCGAATAAAGGAGATAAACTATGGTGCATTATTACCGAGGGTTGCCGATCACTTATAATTTTCTCTCCGAGGGTCGAAACATGATGGAAGCCAATATATGAAAGCGTAAGCCCTTCTAACGGCAGCGAACAACTCGGGAAAGACGAAGGTCCTTCGAGGAGTAGTGCTAGTAATGGCGCTCACCTGCTCGAATGGCATTCGGCCATTGTGTACGGTACCAACGTGATTTCGGTCACGGGTACATGATGGTTACTAAAATCGTGCGGCGCATCGGGAGATTTTACCCTAGTCATTAATGAGAGAAGTCCCATCAGTATAACGAGGGAAGTAATGGGATTTAATAACCCTTGTGCGTCCAGCAATGTGTTGGGCACATATGCGTAG
Organism: Schmidtea mediterranea; assembly: GCA_022537955.1. NCBI lineage: Eukaryota > Metazoa > Platyhelminthes > Tricladida > Dugesiidae > Schmidtea > Schmidtea mediterranea. The sequence continues at coordinate 178,781,558 of CM039679.1, read as the reverse complement.
AAATTGTTTCAAAAAAATCGAGTCTTTAGTAGCTAAAGAAGATCAAAACGAATTAATTGAAGATGTAGAAGATGTACATGCCCTTCACGCCAAGTACTAACAATAATCTAGAGTCAAATAATCGATTTCTTAAAGACGAAGAAACTATTAGAGAACGCACGCCATTATCTAGATTTAGCAAACAAGCTTTTAGATATTGTTAAAAAGTGGTCACTAGCATATCCTCGAAGTCTGAAGGAGTTTATTACAAAACAATCAATCAACACAGCATTATGGACACAGTCTTATCAATTGGCTAAAGAAAGCAAAGCAATTATTTCGGTGCCCCAAGAACAGTCGACAAACTACTATGCTACAGCTAGTGACGCAACTATAACTCAAGAAGACATTGACAAAGTTGAAAAAATGCGCTGGACAACATTCGATCAATTTACGAAGCGAGCATTTACTATCTGGCGCATTAATTTACCAAACGATAAAGCCAATTGGGCCGACGGTCAGTGCAATTGTCCAGCATTGTTTAAAAAATTTATTTGCAAGCATGTTGTCGGCATTTCAATCAGACTTAAATATTGCAAAGTACCGGCAGTAGCTAAGAATACTTCTATTGGAAGTAAACTACCAAGAGGAAGACCAACTAAAGCTAAAAAAGCCTTATTAAAACAATAATTTCAGATATTTTTATAATAGTCTTTGTATTTTTATGGATTTTTTTATTGTGTCACTTTTAGTTTATTCTTATGAATTTTTCATTGTTTTACTTATTTTTCGGATTTTTTTACTTATAAAAATTAAAAATATTACCTATAATAAAATAATTAAATACCTAATGAATTCTATTTTTTTACTTATATAATTAATATAATACTTAGCATTTTATAAATATTTAGTTAGAAAAAAATACATAAAGGTACTAATAAAATACATAGCGTTTAGTAAAAAATATATAGCGAATAAATAGGAGCCTAAAAGTAATAATAATTAAAAAGTTATAAATTATATTTTAAAAACATTTTTCTTCTTCTTCATTCAATAGTTCTTTTAAATTTACGTTTTCTCTTCTGAGTATTTCTAACTTTATACACTTTTTTCGATATTTATTAATATGAACATCTTTTTTGCGATATATTTCTCAAAGATTCTCATATACTCTTCTCTCTGCACTTTCAGATGTTCCTTTAACAATGTTTCTTCAATCCTCTTTTTTTATATCTTTATCATTAGTTTTTCCTAATAATAATATAAAACTTATGTGAAAATAAAAATTTTATATTTATCGAGTTTTCTAGTCTTATTGAAGATTTCAATTCCTTGTCTTCAATGGTTTTAGTTTCTTTATTCATAATGTAACAAATGAATTATAATTAAATTATTGGAAGATATATTCTACCAGTCATTGCATTGCGGTAATTTATGATTATTTTATGTTGTGGTATTTTAAAATTAATTATCTTGATTAAAATTTAATTAATTTTGTATGCGCACAATTTTTTTTTTGATAAATTTTTTTTCAAATTTTTTTTGATGGATTTTTTTTAAATTCAAATTTTTTTAAATTTAAATTTTTGGTCCATTTTTTTAAATTCAAATTTTTGGCTCATTTTTTTTTGAATTAAAATTGTTTGAAATATTTTTTTTTCATCCACAAAATTTTTTCGGTCGCGCTATAGTCAGGGGTATTTTACTCATAATTTTAATTTTAATCATATTTTAATCATAATTTAAGGATAAGTCTTATTTTTGCAAAAACAAATATTTTACAACAATTAAACATACATATTTGGATTTTTAGTAGATTTTATCGGTATCTATCAGTACCTGTTTTGTGTAGTTTTTTAAGCTTTGTTAGAAATTCAATTTATTTAATCTTTGTTTTTATTAATATGTAAAAAAAATAAACCTTAATAATTGAAATAATTTTATATTTTAATTGATTTTATCAAAAAATTATGTTATCTTATTCTTTATGTTTATAATGTTATTTTTAATTCTCGTTATCTTTATTTATCTTTATTACATTAATTATTTTTCATAATATTTTCTACAAAAGTTGATTTTGAATCAGATTTATTTAAGATATTCATAGTCAAATTTTGTAGAAAATATTATATCATTTATAAAGAAATCAGAGGTGAAAAACAAAAAATTCCTTATAATATTAATTTTTTTTGTTACAGAATTAAATTTTTCTTTTAAAATTATTAAAATTTTATTTTTATAAATTCAGTTTTTGTTTTTTAATTGAAACAAGACCAAGCTCATTGAATAATTTTCATTTATACTTTAGACAAGTTTAGAGTTAAGAAACATTAACTAACAGATATTTACAAATAATATGCGGCATAATAAAAAAAATATTACACTTAGTAAAAATTTAAACATGTACACAATATTTGGAATTATCTATAATTACGTGGTATAAAAACTATCAAAATACCGCAAAATTTAACCCTTAATTGCATGATTCCTTATATTTATTTTGAATAAAATAAAATAACATTCCTTTGACTAAATATGGTATTATAAAAATAATTTTAATAATCTAATGTAAAATTTAATATCAAAACTATTTTATATCAACTCTATTATTTAACACTATGAAATGGTTAGTTCTTATTTATTTTATGCGATCTAAACGTGAAATTCTAGTAAGTAGCAAACTTTCTACACAATCCAATTAAGGGTTAATAAAAATTTATTATTCATCAATTAAATCCAGAGATGTCATCAATTTCTTCATAAATCAAACAATTCAAAATCATTTATTTTAAAATACAATATATATTTCATAATGTTATTTAAGCAAATTTTTTGTAATATAATAAAGACAAACTTTATTCCTTATGTTTCATTAATATTACCATACTAAATTTATTACTTTGAATTAATAAAAAATTCAACATATTCCATTATACATTTAATGTGTCAATTTGAAAATACTATTTTAAAAAATTTTAAATAATTAAGTTAGTATTTAATTATTTTAAATACATATTTATAAGGTTTATTATTTACAGTTTGTTGTAAATGCGCATAGTATTCGATTGGAATTTTTATAAATGATAATTTTATTAGGGTTATCCTACTTTTATCTGGGATTTCCTTATTTTTGGAAAATATCCGTTAATATACTAGGTTTTTTGTTTAACACTAGACTTTTTTATATTATTATTATTATTATTATTGTTAATAAGATTAATTTTATTATTATCATCTTAGTCAAAACATTACTCGAGATCCGATTCTTTCCTATAATGGGTCATGTTTCGATGTTTATTTTTGTGCTCCTGTTTGGGCCAGCAAAGATTACCATTATGTTCTAGGGGTTTTCGGAATGCTTTTGGCAATTTTCAGTTTTATATTTAGTATGGTTTATCTCACAGGATTTCATCGAGAATTTGGAAAGAAAAATACAAGGACTCTTCTATTAATCACTCATACAATTTGTGATATTTTTTATCTTCTTTTTACAATGATTGGTTTATTATCCATGTATAGTTTTTATTCAAATTTCACTGATCAACTGAAAATATATTCTTCGTTCCACATCTATTTTGTTAGTTATCTGCAACCATTTACTGATCTTTTTGAATCGTTGTCATTTTGGATATTAATTTTACTGATCTTTGATAGATTCAACTATCTTCATCATGGAACTCATTCCAAAAACTTACTGACAAATAAAGTGTGCTCAGTTTTAGTTGGATCCGTTTCGATTTCTCTAGTTGCTTTTTCTATTCTAAAACTCTTTACGTACGAATTAGAAAAATTACCGATTTCTACTGAAAATTACCGATTAAAATATTCAAAAATTGGAAAAAGTGAAAATTTCCAAAACCTTATACGGTTCTGGCTGAAAATGCCCATGGAAAGCCTTTTACCATTGACAACAGTTTTTATTTTTATAGTCATGGTTTGTCATAAATTAATTTTCGCCAGCTCATTGAATTCAAAATTAAATTCTTCGGAAATTGATTTTCAGGAGTTCCGATTGACAAAATCAATTTTATTCATTTGTTGTATTCTTTTGTTGGCAAAAGTGCCAAAAATGGCACTCCACATACTGAAATTCGAGATTGGAATCGAATTGGACATGGAGATAAAATTCCATTTGTTTGTAGAGTTTTTCGATCAAATATATTATTTTATCAAGTCATGTTTCCTATACCGCTACATGTGTCCGAAATTCTCAAGTTTTATTCAAAATGCCTTCTGCTGTGAAAGGGATTATAAATTATCGAAATTAAAACACGACGAAATCGAGTGTGATGATGAAGAGGATAAAGATTTTCTCTACGGCATAAAATGCAAAGAATTTCTTTTCAATTCCAATAATATTGACAAAGAAACTATTGTGTAATGATTTCTAAGCTTAGAGTTTGAATTACTTTTCTTGTTTATTTCTCTAAACATTGTTTTAAATGTGCTAAATAAACATTTTTTAAACACACCGTTTTAATTATCGATTCGCTGAAAAATAAGTCAACAATATTGTTCAGTTTAACTCTTAATTTTTCTAAACTTTTAAAATAAACAAAAGAGATTTAACAAAGTTTCAATATAGCGGTGTTGAAGGTAATTAATTAAATAAATAATAAATAACAACTAAATAAAGGAGGAAATAAATGTTGTGGATATATTTAATATGCAAATTCCATTATACAATTTTATTAAACTGTCGAAAAACTATGAAATTGGAACCTATATTGAAGAACTTATTCTAGAAGGTGAAAGATTTTTCGAAAAATACAGAAGGAAATTTGTAAAAGCATTTTTTTCACCAAATGCTACAAAAGAATACATGGCAACTGGTGACGATAGCAACTATTTTGATCGTCTAAATTTTAGACTCTAAAAGAAGATTTCAAGAAACCAATGACTTGTTTTGATCTTCAAGCTCTAAAATAACGCCAAGGCAATCATTCACCCAATGAGTAATTTACAAAAAATTTGCAAAGTTTACAAAGGAATTTTGTGACACAAGTTAAATGAAGACGAATTGAAGAAAACTCTTTTGAATATGAAGTAAGATATATTTTCTGAAAGATCTTAAAATGAACGAATTTTGAACTGTTTAAAGAAAAGAAAGAAAGAATTACGAAACATGAAAAAGTAAATAATGAAATTTACCAGACCAACATCCAAATTACACCAAAGTAAAGTATTGCAAAAGAAATGCACAGAATAGATGCTTTATAATTCCCTGCATGCTGTGAATGAAAAAATTTAATTTTTAAATAAAATTTTAATTGTCGGTTAAATACAATCTTGTATATTGATTGGTTAGTTGATAAATGGAGAATGGATGACTTAGGATGTCTTAATGAAAGTATTTCATACTTTGATGAATATTTTAGTGTAATTATTTACAATAATTTAAATAAATAATTAAGAAAAATTAGATGGAGACCTGGTGTTTCTATTTTTACTAATCATAATGAATTTTCATGCTATGAGATACACGACAAAAATAAGTGTGGTTGATAAAAGTTTGCTATAAAAGTTTGGCTTTAGAGGTATAGATAAATGTTAAATTAAGATGTACAAAAGAATCGCATTGAACTGTCAGAAGAAATTGGTGCCAATGTTAAAATTATTGGAATATCGGAAAGGAGACTTAATAAATAAAGATAAGATTGAATAACTAGACAAATAGAGCAAGTTTTGAAAAAAATAAAATTGATCAATCAAAACATAAATATAAAAAAAGTTGTTGGATAAATATGATTGTATTCTTATGAAACATAAATGGGAATGATATTTTGACTGCGAGTACATCTATAATTATTAACCCTAGATGGAATCGCGCTCATTTGATTGAAAATTTTGATGAACAGATTATGTAATTTTCGTGGACTTAAGGATATTTTATGGTTTTTGGATGCATAATAATTTAACAGGACGACCAATATCTCCAATTCCAAACACTAATGAATTATTGAATAAATTAAATGGTAAAAGTTATTTTAGCACAATTGACTTGAGAAATGCATAATCCCAAGTTGAGTAAGAAGAAACATTAAAATTGAAAACTACATTTCCCATTAAAATTAAAGAATACTGCTTATCCTTACATTACTTTAAAATAGATAAATTCTCATGGAGTTTGTAAGATGTACTTAAAAATAATTTTATATATTCGTCTATTTATGGTAAGTTGAAATTGTAAAATTACATTGCTTAGAATATTATTTATATTTAGGAAATTTCTCCACATATATTAGATTTGTTGGGCCAGAACACAAACGGCCTTGTAAATGTTTAAATGAATCGGTAACACACATGCAAATATAACATGCAGATTTAAACTCAAACTTATTAAAACACCAATTAACCCTATCAAAATGCGAGAAAGAAAACAATCAAACATAAAATTATAAATATAAAAATAAATTAAAATAATAACATAGTGCAACAAGATCCGCACGAAATAAATATAAACATAACACGAAAACCCAACAATTTTACCGAAATTTGACAATTTATCAAAAATGCGAAATTTCATGAAAATCAAATAAAAATCAAATAATTTGAATTAGAAATAATTCAATTGAAAATTCAAAAAGAAAATTTGTCAAATAAAATCTCAAAATAATAAAATTAAAGACTAGAATATACCAGAAAATTCCAAGGTCAAATTTTGTTTTACTAAATCAAAAAGAACACGCAAGGTTAGGGTCGTACAATAGGTATATATACCGATTCATTTTTACACAATTTTTAATCAGTTTTTCATAAACTTGAAAGCAGTTTAGAATCGTTGAATCATTTTACGAATCGTTTTTTCAAATCTTGAAACCAATGTAAGTGGGAATGTTGTTCAGAACTCTCTCCACTTCGCATCCTCGCAACCTCAATTGAGCTCTGCTTGGATGTCAGCGTGGGGAGAGCGATGTATTTATGATGATATTTATGAAGAATGTATCGGGTAAATTATATTTTAATAAAATATTTAAATAGCATAAAAACTTTGTTTTATATTGTCGAAATTTTTCCGGCCCACAGCCGAAACACGCTACAAGATATTAAAATCCGACACACTATTCGAAATCGTGTAAGTGCGTGGAATATCGCCAATGATTCATGCCCGTGAAGCCTCCGGCGTGAGGAACGCAGGAGCTGGAACGTCAATATTATTCCGTATAGGGGAAGAAGGGGAGGGGGAAATAGTATTTTGGCTGCTTCCTCGTCTCCCAATTTCCATAAACTCGACCTAAATTATATTCACATATGGCTCAAAATGATCATACAAGTAGTGCAGTGGGCACTCATTAATTATAACATGAACACACTGCGCCTAAGATCAATTCAAGGGAAGGTAACGGGGAAATAAAAAATGGAATCGTTGTTATGAGTTTAAAATATGTATTGTAACAAAAAGTTAAATGAAATATAGGTTGAAATTAAAGATGTCGTTTCGCACCAAACCCAATTAGTAGTTGTTATAAACCCTCGTAGTTATAAATTTTAAGTAGAGGGATATGAGGACTATGCCCCGTGGATATTTGGCTTGAAAAAATCCTGAGACCCCCCCTAAAAAAAATTTAGAGGGGGGGAGGGGGTGTTAAATTTTATTTTAATTATTTGTTTTAATGAATGAAAAAAAAAATTTTTTTAAATTATTTGTTTTAATGAACGATTTTTTTTAAAAAATAATTTTTTGTTTTAATGTTCAAATTTAAAATTTTTAAAAAATTTTAATTCATGATAAAAAACTTTAAGTATTTTTTATCGATTTAAAAGCCTAAAAATTGGAGATTTAGCCTATGATTGATCGTACTGATGATTATTTTCGAATAAAATTGGTTCAAACCCGAGAACCTAAAAATATTATATAAAAGCCTAAGTATTTTTTTTCATTACCCATCAAAAATGGCTCAATTCGCCTGTCGACTAAAAAGCCTAAATATATTTGCTCGAATAAAAATCATTATTATTTTTATTTACTTTAATTATTTGTTTAAGTCAATAATAATATTTATTTATATTTTAATTATATTAAATTTAATTATTTGTTTAAGTCAATAATATTATTTATTTATATTTTAATTATATTATTATTTAATTATTTGTTTAAGTCAATAATATTATTTATTTATATTTTAATTATATTATTATTAAATTTAATTGTTTGTTTTAATCAATTATTTATTTTTAAATTATTATTAATTAAATTGTTTGTTTTAATGAAGTGAATAAAATAATTATTTTTATTTTCATTTAATTATTTATTTAATATTATTATTTAATTAATTATTTATTTTATATTATTATTATTTTATTATTATTAACATTTTTTTTTAAATTTAATTGTAAGTCTAATAATAATTTTTCATTGTAAAAAATAACTTTTAATCCCTACAAATATTTTTATTGACAAGATTAAAAAAGATTAATTTTTATTTCAAATCAAAAATATCCGAGTAATATGTTTTGCGCATTTCGGCCAACAATATATGGATTGTTTGGTCACGTTTGAAATCGTGGCAACATGGACATCCATCTGAACATGATACTCTCATACTATCTTTACAATGCAATTTGCAACACATCGGTCACCAGATCCCTGAACGTTGTCATAGTGAATCTCGAGAAATTCTTCAATGTTAATCCCTGTGAAATGGTAAATTTTTGTTGCGAGAAACTCTGGTGCGCAATAACGTATTTTTAATTCTTGGATAAAGTTCCTGAATTTTCTTTTATACATGTTAATAACGATAAAGGTTTTTCAAAGTAAGATGTGAAAAAATAAATTAATATGAAATTTTCAAAATAATAATAATAATATTGATATTAATAATAAATTCATCAACAACCAAAGAAAAAGTTAACTTACTTGGCATCAACTTCTGAATACTGATAACCCATACTCACTAAACAATCAATTGATTAATAACTGAACAGCAATCTCTAGGTATTGTATACAAATGACTGAGTACTATACAACTCACTATATACATACTAGGCATTGAATAATTGAGTATCTTATTCATTAAAATTCCCTATTTAACTAATATTTACCCTTTGAACATCGATATTCAACCAACTTAACCCAATTAAAAATAAAATTTTCTCAATCATTTCCCCTTTAAAATACTCGATTATTCACTATACACACACATTCACAATATGTTATCAATAACTAGTTACTGAAAAAATCAATATCAAAAATTGTTTATTGACCAAGAAATCTCTAATTAAAAGCACATAAAAATTTGAACAATCAAAAGAAGTACAATTTCAATAACAAATTTTATTAACTTCTTCACTCTTTTATCGATCCTTGATGTATCAAAATTGTTTGGTTGCTTAGTTAACTGGTTGCTATCAAAAAACTATTAAAAAAAATTTTTTTTCATTCATTAAAACAAATAATTAAAATAAAATTTAACACTCCCTTCCCCCCCCCCCCTTAATTTTTTTTTAGGTAGGGGGTCTCAGGATTTTTTTTAAGCCAAATATCCACGGGACATAGTCCTCATATCCCTCTACTATTTTAATATTCCGTTGAGAGTCAATAAGATCGGTTGAGTAAAGAAAAACAAAATTGATACGGCTACTATAGACCTCTAATATCACGTTAAGAATAAAAGTAGACTTCCTGAGTAAAAATGAATTAATATCGTTAACATAGAGGCTTAACGTCACACTAAGAGTAGATAATCTAACGCGAGAAAAGTGAAGTAATGCAGTTACTGTACCACTTAATACTATGATGAGAGTCAATGATGTTACCCCAATAAGCGTAAATTAATGCGACTATTCTAAATGTCAGATACCGTGTTGAGAGTCAGTAAAAATTACTTGAAGGAAAAAGATAAAATCATACAGATATTATAATACAATGTATTGAAGCTAATAAACCTTTCTTAAAATCAAATACGGTAGTAATATCGACTTCAAAGATAAAAGTTTAGGAAAAAAAGGTAAAGGGAAGTTAATTTTTACGGACTCTCAATATTTTGTTACGACAAACTGTAGTGAGAATAAAATGATTTAGATTCAACGAAATTACTTGCGAGGAGAATGGATTGATGTAAATACGACAGCTCCCCTAAATGCTATAGAATCCATAAAATTTTGTAACGATAATGAATGACTAAGGTGAACTTAAACTCTCCAAGGTAACGTATGCATTTATTTTATTATCATTTTAAAAATCTTTCAAATGAATATTAGGATCGAAAAAATTCTTACTGTAGCATGATGTAACAAATAAACTCAACCCGTGTTCATAACAGCCACAAATACATCACCACCAAAATCCAATAGCAAATCAAAATTTTATTTAGCTAAATGAATTAAAATAAATCTCCAATCGACAATTCTACCGAGAAAATATTCTGTTATCTAGGATAGACCGAGAGAGGGTGGCTAGAAAGGGAATGAACCGAATCCCGTTGTGATCACGTTGGAAAGGATCTCCATTGGATTTTCATAAACAATTAGGAAATAACACCTACAGAGAAATCCAAATAATCTCTTAATGCGTCATCCCATCCATGCCTGCGAATACCATTTTTCCGGCGAAGGCAATCGGTTAACCAAGGCGAGCGAACTTGAAATCAAAAGAAAGATTGAAATAAAATAATTACAACATTAAACCTACCGTCATTGAAGTCTAAAATAACTATCTCGGTAGTGCTACGTTGAAAATTGTGATCGTTTTGTAGATATCGTCAATTATATTCCAGAACAGTTGTCGAATGCACCGACGAGAAATCGGTGTGCCGAAATTTCATGAATAGTTAGAGAAGTGAAGATAAAATATCACAAATTCACACACGGAAAGACATTGACCTTTAGAAACATTGATCGTGCGAAAATACCTAAATTTCTCTTTCACAGTTTAGAAATACCAACGAATGGCGCCAGACAAGAATGCACAAGCACACACCAAAAACCGCATGCATTCTCGCTTGACCGATAAATAGACAGTGCTAGGACGAGATCAATAGTACATCTCGAAAAGTTTTAAAATGCAGCACCGTTCTAATAACTCGGATAGAAGTACTTCAACCAGATCCCCAAAAGGAGTTACCTCGCTGGACTTTAGCTCGGGCGTCCAAAGTAAATTATGTTTCTTCTTTATAAATTTTTCTTCTCATGTATAAGTCTTAGAGGGAAGCAACGCTGTCCAGCAGTGATCTACGCGAAATCATAGCGAACTAGTGCCATTTAATCTTAGAAAATTTTAATTTCAATAAACTTCTCATCGATTTTCTCTTTGGTTTATAACAAAAAGTAGGGTAAATACAATCGATGACTTACCCCAGCATTAAATGATTACAAGGAGTATTGAACAACCGTTACTATCATCGACCCAACTTCAATCTGTGCGACGAAAGGAGACTACAAATGTCAATGTAATTATGTTTTGATCGACGAACAACCACTTATCTAGACGGTGTGGGAAGAATTTTTTAGTTAAGATCCACGTTATTCCAAGTGTCATGCCTGAACCGTGGTAATATTTTATGGGGAATGGGTCAAACTCTGGTAATTAATTAGTATCGTTTTGATTTTTATTTTATGATAAACTAAACCCGTAATTCAGTAGTGATATTAATAAGGCTCAATTTTGAGAATTTTTTCCATTGAAGTAGATAAAATTTAGTAGAATGGATTATTGTATTTTCCGATAATTAATAATGACGAGTCGAATTTTCTTTAATAATAAATATTCAATAAATAGGGTCATAATTTTCGCGTCAATCATAAATTATTTAATGAATATGATCGTGATTTTTGTTGCTTTTATAAAGAATCATTAATGGGTAGAATAGAATTAGATTTTTGTTGAGGGTTGACGATCGCCACAAAATTAAATGAGATTATTCATTTAGAGGTAAAGTAAAGTATTATTGATTTAACAAATCATGATGGATTAGGGAGCCCTTAGAATGAACTAGAAATTAAGACACGCCCTCGTTAATCGTTAGCAGTGGCTGATTTTGAAAGTTTTGGATTTCCACCGTAAATTCAGTTAAATGGGTTAAAAAAATAATTAATTTTCTTAATTACATAATACATCACGGCATGACAGTTCGAATAACTTTGGAGCTCAATTTCAGGGGAATTAATGATTAGATCGGACAGATTCTGACGACCCCGCTCTAGTCAATGTACGTGTCCATACAGGTTTGATTGTATCAGAAATTTTTTCCACTTAATCTAAAATACTATTTACTACAAAATTGCAACAGTCTAAATCTACTCGGATGGATCAGCGTAGTCTTTAAGACGCCGCATCAGCCTATCATATGAATTTTACGTATCGACCTTTCACCCCACTCCACAGATTATTCAAGTAAAAATAATTCTTGGAACACTTCCGCGAAACCCATAAAACTGTTAATGACGCGCACCTAGTAACTACTGAACAGCCCGACGGCCAGAAAATTTAGATGATAAATTTTTATTGGATTTTTATTTAGGTGAATCAAGAGTCACTGTCCGATTTCCCGCGCAGGCCGCTGATCATTGGCGACAGGCCATGTTGGATGCGGGCTTTACCGTATCTTAGGCGAGAGAGTTCCACTCCGGTACTCTACGACAGACGGAAGATATCGAGCTACCGTTTGTAGCGATAAAACGGGAGCCGGGCCGCAATCCGGCCAGGGAAATTCGTGAACAGGCTGAATTCCTCCTCTCTCGTCTCGAGGAACATCAGCGCCAGACCGATCTCCAAGTAGCCAGGGCCAGGCTATATCTAGCAAATGTAGAGGAAGATATCGCTGCCGACAGAATTGGTGTACCGACTACTACACACCTCCGCACAGCTCCTCTTTCAATCGGGTTGACGTACGGTCGAACGTCAGTTCCACGAACCTCCATGTTGTAGGTATCACCGAACCCATCATTCCCATCAGTGATCCGTCTGCAAACTATGCAAATTAACGATAACGTTTAGTAAAACTAAATTTGAATAAATAATTAGTTGGTGTTCGATTTCCTCATCTTGTTTTTTTTGAATTAGTTTATTAACAATAATACTTGTATGGTTAATTAATTGAATTAAGATTAGTAGCCAAGGGTTAATTTCACTTTTTATAGATATGGAATCACTGAGGGTTCTACAGCAGGAATTGGAGCACGCGCTTAGAATCAACAAAAGTTTCTACGAGCAAATCCTCCAGCTATCAAAGGAAGCCCAGCAAATAAAAGCCACATGGGTAGAGCCGAAGGTAGTAAAGTCGCTCTATCAAAAGCTCACGGCCGCCCAAAAGGGCTGGTCCGAGGAAAAGCAGTTGAATCAAAGCCTGAGGACCCAGATAAAGGGACTAGAGGTAGCAGTGTCAGCCTGTCAAGAGGGAGCGACAGTAACATATCCCTCGTCTTCGCCCCTGCTCAACTGGCCTACAGAGAGGCAACAGCAGGCCCGAAGATCAAGCTGAAGACCAATGGTTACCGGCCTGGGCGCAAAGAACGAGCCAAGCGACGAGCCGCTCGAATATTAGACAGCACATAATTGACATACCGAGATGTGTTGCTTCATTTAGAAAATATATATATTTGTTGTTGTTTAGATGTTATTTAGAGGATTTGATAAGTAGTAAATCGCAGAAAGTAGTATGAAGACATTAAAATGTGTGACTGAGAAGTTTTCATGGGAATTATGGATATGAATGATGAAATTAATGGTATGAGGGGACCTAAAAATTGTAAGCGAGCACAGGTCTTCTATCGACAGCTCGTTAAACCCATGGATCGTTCGGTCAATTATAGCCTTAGCAATAGCGCTCACTTCTGCGGACGATCTACCCACTCGAACACAGTTCCAACGTTGCTTAGCAACGGGTGCCGAGTGGTAAGTGAAACACATTTATATTGGGTTGCCTGGGTAACAACCATATAGTTTCAAAACATCGAAACCCAGAAACCCACCATATAAATTTAGGGGCTCAGCCGGGATCGAAGCTTTGTTTTCGCCAGAGATCAAAGGAAACCGAAAGAAAAACCTCAAAAATCAAACAGAAAATGTCGGGACGACATTTTACCGAACCCCGGAGAGATGAGAACGACATGAAACAAAACCAAACAACGATTGATGGGAAACGAGCAACCCGACTACAATATAAGGAGAATATGTCAAAGAAACAAATGACTAGCCCACCAAGAATAAATTTGGGGGCTCACCGGGATCAAAGCGTCGTTGTTTGCAAAGAACCCAAGGAAATAAAATCATCTTATCAATAATGTATCATATGAATCAATGCCCGTGCACCACCTGAAAGTCGATGTATTCAATCAAAACACTTACCAATACCCGATAATATAATACCCGGTTAAGGTACCAACAACACTCAGGCAACGCACAAGTAAACGACACACAATTAAATTGTAAATTCCGGGATAAAATAAAATGGAGTAAGTAGAGAGACTAACGATAAACAACGAGAATAAATAAGACTCAAATAAAGGAAAACCAGTAAAACTAAGGGAGTAAATAAACGACGATAGGATAAATTCGATAAGTAATTATAACTATTTAATTAGTGCTTTAAACGATAATAAGATAAATTCGAATAAGTAATTATAACTAGTTAATTAGTGTTTTATAGATGGAACCAGCCAAAATAATAGCGAAACTGAAGGGCATTTTGGAAATCGAAAATGATAACCTAGAAGAGTTAATTACTAAATAAAAACTAATTAAACGAGTCAAAGAAGACATAACAACGATTTCAAACCTGTATTCCGACGAAATCTGCATATTAATAAAATTAATCGATGTTGACAAGGTTGTGACAACTGAACGAATATACGAGATTCTAACAATGAGATTAGAAATAGCCGAATTCGGCAAAGATTGGAACACGATGATGAAAAAAGTCGAAAGCATTGAGGAAGAGATAACGGCAACAATGAAAGAGCAGACCAAAGCTTATCAAGAATGTTATGCGTGCAAAACAGAGGAAGCACGAGTAATGGTGATACCTTGCGGACACCTGAGTTATTGTCACGGATGCGCACAAGAGTCGCACTGCATGTTATGCCGACGGAAAATAAAGGAGAGAATAACCATCTACTTTCCATGAACATATTTGTTGTTATAATACGAAATAAATATGTATTGTTCATTATTTGAATTAAAATTGTTATTAGGTTATGAAATAAATACGTATTGTTATTTGAATTAAAATTGTTATTATACTATGAAACAGATATGTATTGTCTAAATTACGAAAGTAAATATGCAGTGTTCGAGAGTAGCTAGGCGTTAATAAAATAACCAAACAACGATAAATAAAAACAAATTAAATATATGAAAGCCGAATCAAGGAAAAATTAAAACACATGCACAGAGACACAAAAATATTGGACGGAAAAATTTCGACAACCGAGTTTCTTAGTGTATAATTTTTTTTTGGTGTTTTATCTATATTATATTGAGATAGGACGAGGAAAAACGATAACCTGAGCTATCAAATAATAGTACGCTTACCCGAGGGAAACCTTGATCAACCCTATTGAGAAAGGAAATGGTAGGATAAGTCGCAAATGTCAGCAAGCAGCCAGCGAGAGATTGATCACCTCTTTTGGGAGGCTTTCTGAGGCGATTACCACAAATTTTGAGGTGGGGGAAGTGAAGAGATGAACCAAGGAGTGAGAGAAAGTGCATATAATTTGGATATAAGAGAAGCTGTGTAAAGGTACCTAGAGACATTTTTTCCCTAGCTGGTGGTGAGGCACCAGAGGACAGCTACGGACTGTCGTGTTCAGGATGTCATCAGCCAAGGGACTGGTAGCGCTGAGCCGTTCGATACAAAAACCCGGATACCACACCGAGAATCGAATGAATTTTTTATTGCTGGGCGGGACTCGATACACAACCCGGATCCCGCACTAAGTATCGTGGACACCAAACGGTAGGCAAGATGTTCACACTCGAAAGGACCTACTAAGGATCAGATCAGGGCAGCCAAATAGAGCCGAAAATCTGACGGGAGAGCGGACGGATATTAGATAGTTTATTGAGAAAATTTTCCGCGCCCATGTTCATCGCTTCCTTTTCTTTTCACTATTCGGGAAATCAAGTAAACCGTTTTTGGAACTTGATTGAACGTCTAGGCATTTCCATACTTTTATATTCTCCGAGGTACACAACCCGTATCCCACAACGAGTACTGGGGGAATGTTCTTTTTAGTTTTCCCAGCGAGGAGTT
The DNA here is from genome assembly GCA_022537955.1 of Schmidtea mediterranea. Lineage (NCBI taxonomy): Eukaryota > Metazoa > Platyhelminthes > Tricladida > Dugesiidae > Schmidtea > Schmidtea mediterranea. The sequence continues at coordinate 178,765,389 of CM039679.1, read as the reverse complement.
CGGTACAATAACCCGGATCCCGCACCGAGTACCGAATATCCGAATGGCGGTGAGAAAGGCGTAACCGGTAAAATGCGCTAGACAAAAGACGCCATGGATTGAGAGTCAGTGTGAGGCCTCAAACTCGTCCACTGGACGAGTCACCCAAAAGTCATTGATGAAACTCAACTCCGATATTAAAGATAAGATATGATTATGATTAAAGATGACAACAGATATTAAAGATAAGATACGATTATGATTAGATATGAGTATGATTAGATATCAAAGATAAGAGATGATTATGAAATAAGATATGATTATGACAGTAAAAACGAGATATGATCACGATTAGACATGAAAGATGAGATATGATTATGATTAAATAGGATATGATTAGATATGAAAACAATATGATGATTATGGTTAGATATTAGAGGCCGTAGAGTGCCGGATGAGATATAATTACGAATAGATATTAAAAGCCACAGTGCCAGTTGAAAATAAGATGCCGAAGGCCGGAGAGCCAACGGAAACAATAGAGGGTATAGAGCGCCAGCGACTGAGTATTAAATCAGTGAGACATAGGAAAAATAATTAACAGATTGAATGAGATTATGAGTGTGATGATTTTATTTTATTGTTATGACATAGATAATTGATACGACTATATAGATGATTAATAAGACTATATAGATAATTGATACGAGGTCAATAGATAATTATTACGAGATATAGATAATTCAAAATGGACTTAAAATGAGGGGGGGTGAGTCGGATGAAAAGGACCACCACGGAAAATGCGAATAAAGGATAATAACGTATATAGTATTATAAACGGAGGAGAAATTGGTAGAGTATAAAATATTGGAGTGTCATTTATTTTTAGATCAAACGACAAAACAGTTACAGAGCAATAGCAAGCAATCCAAACCAATTTCAGAGCAATCAAAGCAGAAAAAGATTTCAGACCAAAGCAGTTACAGAACAATAACAAAGTAATCTTCAGAGATTTCAAAGCAACCCAAGCAAAAGAAGATAAACTAATAGATCAGAAGCGATAACGATAAAAACAGTCAAGCCAGCGAGTAACCGTAATCATTGATAGCATCAGTAGTAATACGAGAAGCAAAAGCAAAGAAAAAAGAGAAAGGAGCTTTTTGAAATTGAAACCAGAAGAAAAGAAAAGAGCCATCAACAGCAGAAGTATCAATACAGGAGCATCAACCACAGCAGCAACAGGTACAGATAGCGGATTAACCGATTTCGAATTCAACAGCAGCCAAGAAAGCAAAATAATTAATACAGAAAACCAGTTGCCGATAATAGAATCTGGTAGCGAAGAATAGGATCAAGACAACACATTAAACATGACAACCTCTCCAAACGAAAACATAATACCAAATCCAGACCCAGCACAACTCAGTAATAACGCAACCGTAGGAGAATTCAGAGAAAAGCAAGGAATCCTGAAGATAGAGGTAATAACCAAGTAAGTTATAATAATAATTTCAGGAACAATCCAAACGCAAATGAGATATGTACCACATGCCAACGAATGGGACACCGAACAGAAGACTGTTTTCGGAATCACAACTGCCAGAAATACGGCAGAAGAGGACATACTGAGAGAATATGCGGACAATTTGAAAACAAGGCCTGTTACAATTGTGGTCAAAAAGGGCATATTGCAAGAAGATGCAACATGAGAAGAGAGGCGAATCAACAAAGAACGAATAACCCTACGAGAAATCCACAGATTAACGTAATACAAGAAATCGATATGTTGCGAGAAACACTACAACGAATGCCCATTGTATTAAAGATGATGCAACAGATGCCCGCCAATATACAACAACAACGAATTAACGTAATGAGAAGTAATGAAGAGATTCAGGAGCTGCGAACAAGAGAATATCAAGAGCAACAACAAGCCGAATGGCGAAGATTGCAAACAGAGGAAGCACAAGAAATTCAACAAAGATGGGAAAATCGAAAACAAACCCCGAAAAGAATTAATATGATGAGAATAGAAACCCCAGAGGAAATCCACACTGCGGAGCAGTGTGTTGAGAACGAAGGGGGAGGAGATATGATAATTAATGAGAAAACAACCGAATTAAATACAATAGAGAAAATAGAGGCTATCAAAGAATTTGCAGAAGAAGAAAAACAAAGACGTCGACAACTAAAAGAAACGACAATTGAGAAATTAGATGAACCGGAAACCCAAGAAATAAAACAAGCAGAAATGATGATAACGGAATACCAAAGCGAAGAAACATTAAAATATGAGCAATTAAAAGAAAAAGAAGAAACTCTAATGCAGGAAAAAGATTAATTAAAAAAGAAGGCACTAATACTGAAACTGGATGAAGCATTAAAGAAAGTAGAACAAGAACAAGCATTAGATCAAAAAATAGAGTTACTGTCAAAGAAAGCCCTGTCACAAAAGATGGAGGAAGCACAAGAGCCAAGATTAGAACTACAAAAAGATGAACAGGAAGCATCAACGTCAAAAGAGAAAAAAAGATATCAGAACCAATAATAACGAAAAATCGAATCCAGAGGATACTACTACAAAAAATAGAAACAAGAATCAGAAGAGAAAACCCCACGCGGAGTGAAGAGCAAATTGAGAACAGAATAAAAGAAATATGGTTTCAAACAAAAGGGCCAACAAAGAAAATGAAAGAGGAAGAACGACCGCATATCAATATGCTAAGACAAATATCAGACGAACAAACAGACGAAGACGAAAGCGAAATAAGCAGTCTGGGTGAAGAAATACTCCAATCATGCGAAGAGAATAAACCAAATAAAGATGAACCAAAATCAGAAATAGAAGAAATGGAAACGAACGTGCCAAGAGAAGATGAAACAGAGATATTAAAAGAAATCAACGAGATAGTAGAAGAAGTAGATCGAAACCAGATGTTTATAAGCCTCAAAGATACAACAACGTACAGTAGAATAATGAAACTAATTGCGAAAGGATACCAGCAGGATAATGGTGCGTTTATAGCATCATGGAAAGATGTAATAAAAAAGTATCAAGAGAACCTGAAAGAATATGATACAGCAGAATATCAAGTGATTATCGATCTTCCAGAGATACCGAGACATATAATAGCAACAAGAGGCAAAAATACAAATGAATTATATGAATGGGTAATAGGAAAACTAGGACCCAGTTATAAAAATAGACCTCTATATCACCAGGGAAGGAAAATAAAGCGAGACATACACCTCACGGATGCCCTAATATGGCCAAATGGAATAAACGTAATAACATTAAACAAGAGTGAAACCAAAGAAACGGCAACAGAAATATGGCAGAAAATTCAAACGTTATACATCAGAGAAATAAAATCAGGATTGGAAAAAGAAAGGCAGAAAATAACGAGGCAAAACCAAACTAAAATGACGGAGCAAGCTATAGACCAAGCCAGAAAATATATTAACGGATTGTCTCTAACTAGACCGATCTCAATGAAAATGTTTGTAGAAGCTGTACGAGACACATATATCATGAGATTTGATAACGAGAGGACAGATGAGTTAATAGCCAAATACGGAGAGCATCAAAGAGACATGAGGGGAGATGAACCGATAAAGATAAAAATAAAATTACCCAATGACGAAACAAATGAAATATTAATAGACCCCGATTGTCAAATACACGAACTATACCGACGTATAAACCAGGAAATAATCCAACCAATAATCGAAAGCAGTGATGACGGTATGGTGGAAGACGTGGCAATAATGTACCATAAACGACAAATCGGACCACGAGAACGAACCCCAATATACGAATAAGGTATATGGGAAGATGGACAGACTGTTAAAATGATAGCCATGGACGAACCAGAGAGGAAAAATACGACGAAAAAGGAACAACAAATCGAAGAATTCCAGGAGGAAATGAAGAGAAAAATGGACCAAATACTAACAATCTACCAAGTATGGAGACAAGACGCCAAGCCGAATACCAAACTACAACCCATCGACGACTCGCGATGTCGAACGACACCATGGAAAAAGGTGTACGACGAAAATAAAAAGCAGTGGCAGTGGAAAACGGTGAAAACCAAACCAAAATGGAGAAAATACATTCCAGGAGAGGCACCAGAAGACTCAGCCAACGAAATAACCTTAGAGCTATATGAAGATAGCCCGTATGAAGACTTACCAGAGGAAATGGTGAACAAAATCGAATGGCAACCAAAAGAAGACGAAGAAATAAATGATAGAGCTCGATTAGCCCCGTATACATGGAAAATACTTGGATGGGCAGAAAAGGTGAAGTCGGCGGAAGAGGAAAAAATCATCAGCCTTACAAGCCTTCAATTCTGTACGAAAATTGGAGGATACCGTATGAAACTGAGAGTATATCCAAACGGAGATGGAGTAGCAAAAGGAAAATATCTATCGATATACTTCCTCCTAGCAAGGGGAAGATACGACTGAAAACTTAAATGGCTTTTTAATCGAAAAACCGTCATCTCGATAGCTAAACCCGGACATTGGGAAAAGCGACATAGTGAAAAATTAGGAGTAGAACCAAGATCCGAGATCTGTCAGAAACCAAAATCCACAGAAAATGTAGCAGGAGGAATATCACAGTTCCTATTGAAAAAATACGTGATGGGAGAAACCTCCCAATTCGTAAAAGATGACACGATATATATTACGATCGAAGTAGAAACGGAACAAGAAATGAAACTGCGAATTCAACAGGAAAAAGCAAGACCGCGAATCAATGTACTCAAAAAACGAATCAGGAACAAGATATTTGCCCACAGATATGGATGATTCTGTGGAGGAAGAGTTGACAAAACTAACAGAAACGCAAAAATGCAGAGAGTTAGCAGCGATATTGAGAACCGGCGCAGTAACCGATCTGGCAAAGTAGATAATTGACTCTTGTAACAGAATAGAAAATCTACGAAATATTGTAAAGGAGATAGAAGAATATCGAAGAGTTTATGTTTGGTACCCAGAACAATTTAGAGAAATCATCAGAAAATGGAAACAAGCAGAATGGGCAGCCAAAACGATATAAAAGTACAGCCTAAAGATTATGACACCAGACTTCGAACCAATAGAAAGGGATTTCTATATCACCGCCAAGGTAAGTGAGGTAAAAAAGAGAATACCATACGAATTGCCATTCCACTTACAACACGAAGGACGATCGTTAGACGACGATCTCGAAATTGGAGTCACACCGTTGCAATTGGGGGTGATAAATATACTAACAGTGGCAAAGATCGCAGGTATAGAACTCAACAAGAGAGAAATCAAAACGAAAACACCAATAGGACGACAAGAAAGTCTAAATACGCCAGAAATCCCACCTGCAGCAGATGAAGTAATCGTCATCACAACAAGAGATGAGGAGGAACTGATGGACCAAGACGTGAGACGAATCTGCATGATAATCGCAGAGGATATCGATTTCACGAAACTGAAAAATGAACAGAAAGAAGACGAAGAATTAAAGACAATAATTGAATTCATGAAAACTAACGATATGAAAATCTTTGATAACAACAATAAATTAAAAGAGCACATGAAAAACACAGACATCGATATACTATGGAGAAAGGATGGTTATTATTAATGGATGGCGAGAAAAGACTCATGTACTTACCAGAGAGTAGGCGAAAAGAAGTGCTAATGCAGTATCATGATGGGAAGCTTGGAGGACACATGTCAGCAAAAAAGACGGAAGCAAGACTACGTCAAAAATACTATTGGCCAAATATCGGAGAAGACGTAAAGGGATGGATAAAGAATTGTTTGACATGTGCAACCAGAAAAAGCACAGAAAGTAAACTAAAGGCACCGCTAAAGCCAATGCCGATTCCACCAGAACCCATGACGATGATTGCAATGGACGTAGTAGGACCGCTATCGGAAACCAAAGACGGAAACATCTATATATTAGTAGTAACAGATTACCTAACCAAATTCCCCGAAGCATTTGCAATACCGGATCAGAAAGCCAGAACGATAGTGAGAATTCTGGTAGAAGAAATATGCTGTAGATATGGAACACTCAAACAAATTTTAACCAATCAAGGGACCAACTTTATGAGTGAAATCATAGATGAAGTAACGAATTACTTCAGAATAGCCATCCACAAACAAACGGACAAACCGAACGATTCAATGGCATATTAATTGAAATGATGTCAAATTACGTAAGCAGGCATCAAAAAGATTGGGATAGATATATAAATCTATGCCTTATTGCATATAGAATGTCGATACATTCGGCAACAAAAATGAGCCCCTTCAAGTTAATGTATGGCAGAGAATGTAACATGCCGATAGAATTGGAATATCAACCACCGATATCACAATATATGGGGATTGATGATTATGTAACAGGATTTAAAGAGCAAATGCAAGAGATCTGGAAAACGGCAGGTATGAATATTATATTTAACCAAGAAAGCTATAAAGAACTACATGATAAAAAACGAGACGTACGCGAACATAAGTTTCAGGTTGGAGACTGGGTAATAATTGCAACACCAGAAATCATTCCAGGAGTCGCTAGAAAATTCCAAAGGAGTGGCAAAGGACCGTATAAGATAGTATATGTAAACGAGAACAATGCCCGAGTCAAATTGGTTAAAAATCCACTCACCAGACCTATATATGTGAATGTAAGCAGATGCAAGGCAATAACCAAAACAATAACAAAAGAACCAGAGAATCGAGGTATGAAAACCAGATCACAAACCCAGCAACTGAGTATAAACGGACTAACGTTAAGCCGAAAAATAGAAGCAGCACCAAACAGCACGCAAATAGCAGAGGAACCTAAACCAGATGAACAGAAATTAATGGTAAACTCCACAAAGGACAATGTGGACAAGATGGACATAATAGTAAAAGCCATCAGAGAGATAATGCCAGAATGGGTCGAAGGAAAAGGATGGATGAGGATAGTAAAAATCGCGATGGATTATGCAAAGGGAGCTAGAAGCCCACCAGAAATGGATCTCATCAAAGAAAAGATACCCATAATCTTTACCATGGCAGATGTAGAAGGAAACGTACCCCTACATTTTGCAGTGCAACATAGAAACATTCAAAGAACAATAGACATAATCCAATTCATGCAGGAATGTGGACAAACCTCGAACATACCAAATGAGGAGGGACAAACATCATTAATGTTTGCTGTTGCAGCAGATGCTTCTACAACAGTTCTGAGAGAACTATTAAAGACTGGATCATCTTTCAAAGAAAAAAAGATAATGGGGAAAATAACGTGCTACATTATGCACTGAAATCAAGACAGGCAAGTGCAGTGAAATTTATATATAATGCGACAATAAGAGAAAGAGAAATAATGGGCAAAATGATTCAAACATTATGGGAAACTATCGATGCCAAACAAGACGAAGAAGTAGCCAATCTAATGAAGTGGACCTACGAAAGCTCATCACTTTAAGTATTCGATCTAAATTATATGGTAAGGAATAGAAACGTCTTACTAAAATAAACAATATACACTTACTATTCATTTCCAAAGACGATAAAAGCAATGCTAAAATGGGAAAGACTGAAATTCACAAACCATCCAATGGAAGCAATACGAATCGGGGACAGAAAGGAACAACTACTAACAATAATACACAAATGGCATCGAAAACAAATAAGATTCCAAAAGAGCAAACAGGAAATAAAGGAAATGGACGATCTAAAAGCAAAAATAAAAAAGGTCTATGAGGAAATAATCGAAGAAATAAATGTCGAGGACGACATTTCAAAGGAAAACCCGGATGGAGATAATAACAGGGAAGGAAGCAATAACAATAACGAAGACCGAGATGACCAAGATACTAGGCCAGATACGGAAGACGAGAATAAACCCGCACAACAAGAGAAAAGAGAACCACCCAATGATGAAAATAGAAACAATCCTCGAGAAACGGAAAATAAGGAGGAAACGGGAGACAACGACAACAACAAGAGAAAACAAAAACGAGGAACACCACTACATAAGAAAAATGTATAACAACCAAGAGAAAATCAAAACCGACCGTCCCTACTACAAAACCTAATGATACTGATCACGTCAATCAAATTAACGGAAGCCGACAAGGATACTCTAAAAGAGCTGAAATCATTCAGAATACGAACAATAGACGACAAAGGAATCCCAAGTAAAGGAATATGCCTACATCTGACAACGAATACAAGCATAAGCTGTCAATTCGACTAGATAGGAAAACCAGGAAAGATAGAAATACAGCCTGAAGACTCATCATCATGCCGTACCACCGAAAACATATGTAGAGATGCAGAAAAAGGGGATAGAAGCATAAGAATCCAAGTAGACCCAGGGATAGGCAAACTACGAATAACAAACATAGGGACAGAAGCAATTAAACAAGTATGCGTACAGAACTAAATTACCGACTGCTGGAAAAGGAACCTGAGAGTAGGAAGAAAATGTGAATGGGGCCGTATAGAAGGTGATACGGAATATATAATATGTGCCAATGATAACATGATAATAACCTGTGCAGTAGCCAAAACTCTGGGGAAAAAACCCGCAACACCAAAAGAAGAACCATATCAACGTCGAGTACGGGAAACTAAAGGAATGGTGATAAAAGTGGAATCAAACACAGAAGATGGAGAAGAGATAATAGTTGAAAACATGGGTAAGGAACCCATTACAAAGTCTGTGTATTCGAAACCAAAAAGAACGGGACGGTAAACGAAAAAATTCAATGCCAGTCAAATGAAGATATAAAGAATCAGAGATACCGCATCCCGACCAAAAGAAAACGCGGAAAATACATAGTGCACGTCCAGAAAGGAAGAGATGACTATTGGAAAGCGGTAACAAGAAAACTATCAAGGCCAACCACGACAAATCACCCTGAAAAGGAAACAAGAGAAGAACCATACAAACGTCAAATTAGAGAGAATAAAGCGGTAATAATAAAAGTAGAATTAAACTCAGCAAATGAAGAGGAAATACTTGTCGAAAACACGGGTGAGGAACCCATTACAAGGGTCTGTGTATATGAAACCAAAGGAAATGGGACGGTGAACAAAAGAATTCAATGTAAGTCAAACAAAACTATAAAGAACCAGAAATATCGCATACCAACTAAAAGAAAACTCGAGAAATATGTGATACACGTCCAAAAAGGAATGCATGTATATTGGAGGACGGTAACAAGAAAGCTATCCAAGTCAATGGCAACAGATCAGGCCACAACAAAGCAACCAGAAAAAGAATTAATCAAAAGTACGTCACAAAAGATAAACGAAAAGAAAGAAATGATCATGGACGACAGTCACCTTTTAATACATGAAGCTTTACAACTCCAGAAAGCACTTTAAAACGTGCAACCAAGAGAAAGAATAATGGAAACAACTAACTCAAGAGAAACAACAACAACGCAGCCCAATGAAACCAACTACGCGACAAAGATGATCTGGATAACAACGGCAGTAACAAGCATCGTGATAATGCTGATAATAATTCAACTGGTGAGAACCACCAACAAATGTAAACAGAAGCCAAAAAAGAAAATATTATGGCCAGCAATAGAAAAATTCAACTACAATATCGAATTCAAACAATACGATGCAGAAAGAACCGAGGAATATGAAGTCATAGGAAATTCAAGTATAAGTGAACTCTGGTTAAAAGAATCGCCCATTATTGAAACGCCACCGGAATGGTCAAACGAACTTGACGTATATCAGATAATAGATGAGAGAAACGGGGATATACGAACACTGCGTATGAAGCTCCCGGAGACAATAGTATAAGACAGAAAGGAGACGATGTATATAGTGTAGAATATTATGTAGTATAATAGTAGTAATAGTATGTATATTTGTGTATAAATATTGTATAAAATGCACCAGAGAGAATAATCAAACAGAAAAGAATGCATACGAATTAACTACGTATTATAATCAATAGATGGATCCGAGCGACGATAACCGACAGAATCAAGTCAGAATACCACCGTTCATAGAAATAATACAACAACCTACAGCTGCCAACGTACCCATAGAGATCATAGAATTAGACCGTGGGATATATCAAGATCAAGGAGTCGAAGTAATATGGACGACAATGCGAATTAATGACGCAAATAACCAACAATGCGCAAACACAATGGACGAATACTCACTTGGTATGAACAGAAAGTGTGAACCGAGGCTTACACCAAGCAGCGAAAATAAAAGATCAGCAAAGAACCATATTACAACTACAAAGAATAAATGAACAACTAAACGATCAAGTCAGATGGCAAGCTGAAGAAATTAGAAGATTAATTAGAAGTCAATATATTGTAGATCCAGCGAGTTGGGTGGAATGGATATCATCGATGCCAGAATTCACCACAGAACCGGATTCGACAGTGGAGTAAAATAGAGCGTACTATGTAAATATGTGTAAATAAACCGATAAAAGTAAACGACGTCAAATAATCAGAAAATTATTGTAGATATGCAGACAATTATCGAGAGAATCAGAGGAAGCGAGAATCCATCCGAAACCACGAGACGAATAATGAAGAACAAGATCAGAATGGTGAACGATACAGAAGAAAGACTAAAATGTTGCAAATGTAAAGGATTACTAATTGGAGCAAGACAAACGAAGTGTGGATGCAGAATATGTGCGGATTGTACGATAGAAGTGATAGAAACAAAAATAATAAAATGCCCTGGATGCGATGAGAATTTTGAAGGAGACGAAGACCCCACAACAGTAGATAAAGCCACCAACAAAGAAATCAATAATCTAATAGTCCAATGCCGAGTAAAGGAATGCGAATGGAAAGGACTGGTGAAAGAAGCCGAGAGCCACACAAAAGAGTGTGAATATAACGAGATACCATGCGAAAAATGTCAAACTATCACAACGAAAAAGACTATGGAGGAACATCATAAAGTGTGCATTAGTAGAAAGGAAAAATGCGATTTCTGTGGAGCTATCGACGAATGGATAAAAATAGAAAAGGAACATCGGAATCCAAGTGAGGAACAAATATGCGATTTCTACGAAGGAATATGTGCAAACAACTGCAACAGGAAAGATAAAATCAAACTAAAAGAACACTGGAATGAATGTATTGGCAAACCAGTCAAATGCCAGTTAGAATTATTCCATTGCCAAGCACGACTACCAATTGCGAAAATGCAAAAGCATATGATAGAAAACAGTATTGAGCACACAGAAATCATGATGAAAACGATAGGAATGATAGCATGGGAAGTGAAACAGAAATGGACGCACAGAAAGCACTAATGAGAGAAATATTGGAGTCCAGAAAAGATTTCGAAAAAAGCCAGGAAAATACACCCAAGAAAATGCCGAAATGGAAGAGAGAATACAACAGATAATCAGCAGCATACAGGATCTGGAAACAATCAGCCCTGTAGCCAGAAAACTACCTACAGCACCCTTCATATGGAGAATAACGGGATTCGCATAGAAGCTACAAAGAGCAAAAGATGGAACACAAAGAATCCTAGATAGTCCTCCGATATATAGCTGAAAAAATGGATACAATTTGGGCATCAGACTATATCCAAATGGGGATGGAAATGCAACAGGTACCCATATCAGCGTCTTCGTTAGAATAGGAAGAGGAGAATATGATGAACTATTAACATGGCCTTTCAAGCAGTATATGATATTAACAATGATAGGACGAGAGGAACGCCGCAACCAAATCAGAGCAGGAAACGAACCACAAATTGGAAGACCAACAACTGCCTGGAATACGGCAGTTGGCACACCATTCTTTTATTCACAACAACGATTAAGAGGGGAAGGATTCTTGCGAGAAGATAATTTGTATATAAAACTAGAAGTAGAAAAGCCGGATAAGACGTTGTAAAAGAGGAAAGGAAAGTGTAAATAGAATGTAAATAAAATATAAAAAAATCATATAAAAATCAAAAATACAAATAATCAGAAAAAGCCGAAAATTCAAAATTCAAAAATAATGACGACATTTACTATTAGATGACAAACGGAAACAGCGAGGAGATAACATTACAGATGAGAGATGGACGAGATTCAATATGGTCGAAACTTTGGAAAAAACCAGAAGAAGAAGAAAAAATCAATACACTAACAACCGCAGTCGCGTATTACAGAGATTATAACGGAACAAGAATGCCTCAACAAATAAGGAAACTGATATATTCAGAACTGACGGTAAGGAACGAACAACTGAGAATAGAGGAACAAAGATATCTAACATTCAAAGACAATAAAGTATTTACTGACCGGCAAAGCAAGGAAATGGCCGCACAAGGATTTTAATTCACCGGAATATCCAAAATACCAGACGAAGTAACATGTATCTATTGTAAAGGGAGACTCGCACAATGGGGAAAAGGAGAAACAGCAAAACGAGAACACCTGAGGAAATTCTCAACCTGTCCATTTAGAATTATTCTCGATGTCAGAAATCAAGCGAAAAACAGACTAGAAGGATTCCCAAAATCGGAAGTAGGCAAGGTCGAAAAAGGAGGAGAGAAAAAGATAATAATAACAAAGAATTTTGAGGATCCAACGGAACTAATATGGGAAGGAGAAACTATAAAGAGAACGTTCGAGGAAAGGATTAAAACGTTCAAAGGAAACCCAAGGGCAGCAGAATTTGCAAGTCAAGGATATTGTCAAACAGCACGAGGAATAATGTGCGAGGGCTGCAGAAACCAACAACCAATGCCAGACCAAAATGTTCAAAAATTAAAACATAAAGGAAAATGTATGTACAAGGAAGAAAAAGAATCTAAGAATGTAGAAATAGTAGTCACAAACCAACAAGTGGAAGATATATTAGACCGACCAAAAACGAGGACTCTAATGTTATTATCAGAAGTAAATACTCAAAAGATGAGGAAAATAATCAGCGAAAGGTTGGCTAACAACCTAGAATGGTACGACTCGACACAAGCAGTAATACGAGCCATTAAACGATACCATAAGAAACCAAAAGAAAACCTAGAAAAGTCAATGATAAAGAAGCCATATTAGAGCAGCATCAATGCGTAACATGTTGGAAAGACATGTTGAGATAATTTATACACCCTGTGGACATATGGTCACATGTGAAGCATGTGGACTAAAAGTAAATATATGTCCAGTATGTAGAAAGCTGATCAACTGGCGGATCAAGGGATTCCGTTTCGCTGATCAATAAAGGGAAGAGAAAACAATGTGTAAAAAGTGTAAATAGTAAATAAAATGTTAAAGTGTAAATAAAACTAAAAATTATAAAACCAAAAAATCACTAAAGTACGATATACGATATGAATTATGATATAAATTACGATATGAATGAGAAGAGAAAATAATTGATATTAATATTCAGAAACAATAATGAATCAGAGCGAGATAAAAGACCAATTAATAAAAGAAGTTGAAGCAGAGAACAAAGAGCCAAGAACAACGATCGAAAATCAACCAGAACAACTAAAAGAAGCGAAAGAGGAAGCAGAACAATGGCGACAAAAGACGATACGACTAAAAGAGATGTTATTAGCCGTGGAAGAGGAACTAATGAAAGAAACGATAAAAACTAAAATGATGAGAGAAAAATGGGAGAGACAGATAGAACAACGAATAGTGTACCCAGAAGGAAAAGAAAAACCTACAAAGAACGAGAAGAGGAATTGATGAAAGAATTTATTCAAAACCAAACGAGAATCGCAAACCAGAGGAAAGAGATACGAACGCTGGAACAAGACAAACAAGACCAACAAAACGAAATAGAGAAACTACAAGAAATAATAAAAGATAAAGAAACAGAAATACAGAAAGAAGGAGAAGAAACCTGTAGAATTCTAAATCAAACAGTTGGCGAACTAGAACAGATGCGAACTAAATATTTTGTAGAAAAGACCAAGAGGACCAGCGAAGAACAAGCCAAAGAGTGGGCAAAACGTCAAGCGTTACACTGGAAAACCAAATGACAAAAACTGAAAGAACGCGCAAGGAATGATTGGGAAGCACGCGCCAGACATTATACCCAACAATTGGCGGAAGAGGAAGACCGAACCAGAGCCTACAAAGCTAAGAGGGAAGACGCATCCATTTATTATTTCCATCAAACATGTAACTAAATATCGATTGGAATGAATTTTTCTTTTTTGTCCAATGTCTTCTACGATTTTTTCGGTACGGTTAACCATGAATTTTATGTTTTTAATGATATCATCTTCTTCTCCATTATTAGCAACCATCTCATTCAACAAAGTTATAAAAAATTTAGTTTCTGGCATTTTATAAAAATGTTTGGCGGTGTTAGCTTATTTAAACTATATTAACCAATCAGAATCATGTATGGATATTGACTTTAAATTGCAATGTCTTTATTTAAAAAAATATGTAAAAATATATAATGGAAAAGACAATGATGATTTGTTGCCACTGTCAACCGGATGTTGAACTTCTAACAATTTGTTGCCACTGTTAACTGGTTGTTGAACTTCTTTAATTATACGATTGAACTGATCAGTTGTTTTATTAGAATAAAATTTTATACTATATTGAACTTCATTTATCATTTTTTCATTAAGTTTACGATTTTCATTCAATTCAAACATTGATTTTCTCTATTCATTTTGGATAATACCTATGGTCCGATTTAGATATAGAATATTATCATATATTGCGTTCCGATCCCTTTTTATGGTTTCATATGAAGTTCAAATCGAACGTCTAAATTACTCATTCTTTCAGATAATCTTTTAACTGGAGTTTTCAAATATCTAGGCCTATTTATCATATACAAAATATCCATTCAACACAGCTGTATCAGGACATACGCATCTTGTTGAATTTTTACCTTGAACGGTTAAAAAAATTGAGTTAGCCATTTTAAAAACTCTAATATTATTATTACAACTAATATTATTATTAAAATTTCTTTAATCATTTTCAATATAAATTAATATTTATTGTTAATAGCTAAAGGTTTGTGTGTTTAACTTCTCATTGGTTTAAATTAGTATAAAAGTTTTTGTTATTTCAAATTTTATTATTAAAATGGATGTACCAAGCGCAGTTCAAGCTATGAACAAAATTGTACATTATGGAAATTAATAATTATTATTATTATTTTACTTGTTTTATAGATGATTATTCTAAAGTTATCAAAGAACGTTTGGAATTCTATTATCCACATATACATGAAATATTGAAGGATAATCCAGCATCAAATGATTCCAGACTTGGTCTTTAATTACACGTCTATATGGATATTTTCTGTAATCGATGAGTTCCTATGGGATATCGAACAAAACAAAATGTTAAAGGATATGGAACCCGAATATCCATGTGGTGATGGATGTCATTGCTGCGCTGCCCGATATCGGAAGTATATGAAATGGGCTTTGAATAAAGCTCTTCAACAATATTATTATAGTCGAATTATTTCTTTTTAATAAAAGTTTTTGTTGCTAATAAATTGGTTTTTTTTATATATATTAATAATAATAATAATAATAGAATAAAAATTAAAAAATATTAAAATACTACTAATTTTTATAAGTAGTAAATTTAAATAAAAAAATTTAAAAATAATATGACCTTGAAAAATTTAAATGACCTTGACCTACTTTTAAATGACCTTGAAAAGTATGATGAGTCATCCAATGACATTGAAAAAGTTTATACTTTTAGAAAAATTATTATGACTCATCCAACAACTTTAAGTGAGTCATGGTCTTAATTTCAATGACCTTGAAATTTTTTAAATGTCCTTGAAAAAGTATAATGAGTCATGGTCTTTGTTTAAATGACATTTGGTGGGTTTCTGGGTGTGGATATTTTGAAACTATATTGTTGTTACCCAGACAACCGCATACAAATATTCTTCGCTTATTACTCGGCACCCGTTGCTGAGCAACGTTGGAACAGTATTCGAGTGGGTAGATCGTCCGCAAAAAGTGAGCGATATTGCTAATGCTATAATTGACCGAACGATCTCTGGGTTCAGCGAGCTGCCGATAGAAGGCCTGTGCTCGATTTCGATTCTTAGGTCTCATTATTCTCCTCTCTCTGTCAAATGTTAACCTATACTCTCATATCATTCATTGTTATGTTCATTCCCAAAGTCCTTCTTATCGTTGTCCATGTTGATGATTATTCTTTGGCCTGTACCCCTTGGTTAGGTTAAATATTCTCACATTATCTCTCTTACTCTTATCCCTATTTTAACTACTGTGCTTCCTATTATTGTCATTAGCATTATCAAGGTTACTATTATATGTATTACCTTTATTAGTTGTTACTAATTTACCTTTATTATTATCTTTATTACTATAAATTACTGTTATATTTATTTTTATTACCACTATTATTTTTTCTACTATTATTATTATCATCATTACCACAAATACCATGATTATTATTATTATTATTATTATTATTATTATTATTATTATTATTATTATTATTATTATTATTATTATTATTATTATTATTATTATTATTATTATTATTATTATTATTATTATTATTATTATTATCAAGTTTTTACTAGGGATCCTTCATTATTCCTCAGCTTTAAAAAATATTTTTCTTGTATAAAAATTTAGTTGTAATCCATCTGTATCTTTCCGGTTTTCGATAAAGTATTTATGTTAATTCGAAAATTTTTGCAGCGTTCCGCCCTTATTTTACGGTTTTATCCTTATTCTGTAGTTTTCGATAAAGTATTTTCATCGATTCGGAAAATTTGAGCAGCGTTCCGCCCTTATTTTTCAGTTTCATAATGATTTATACCAACCGTTGAGTCGCATTTCACTTTTATTTTTCTATTTTCTATAAGTATTTTAGCTGATTCGAAAATTTGAGCAGCGTTCCGCCCTTATTTTACAGTTTTTTATGATAAGTGTTTTAACTATTTCCAAAAATTTGCGCAGCGTTCTGCCCAAATTTTCCGTTTCAATTTAACATAATTTATTTAATACTTATTTAAAAACATTATTTTCATGATTTTGGTCGTTCGGATTAATCTTTTTCCGATGGCTATTCATTTTAACTGTTGCAACGATTTTGCAATTTTCCCCACTACCCATTCCCTCTCTTTGTCCTTAAGATCTATGTATGTTCATTTCATAATTAATGAGTGCCCACTGGACTACTCGGTGTTAGAGATTTTGAGCCGATTGTTATTCAAAATTTTTGTCGATTTTGCAGGAAACGGATGATGAATGAGCAGCCAAAGGACTACTAATTTACCCTCCAATTTCCCCTATATACGGATAATATTGACGTTCCAACTCCTGCATTCCGCACACCGGAGCCTTCACGGACACGAAATCGTTGGCGATTGTACACGCACTTACACGATTTACGATAGTATGTTTTATTTTCTACGTTTTGGCTGTGAGCCGAAGAAGGAGTAAATGAAAATTACCAGATCCATTGGGTAAAAGTCTCGAATGCATGAAACAATTTTCGGAAGTTTGTAAACATATAATAGAAATTAATAATCCATAATTCATCCTATATTGTAAATTCGTAATAGTATAATTCAACATCAAAAATCATATATTGAAAATTAACAATTTGTATCATAATTTACCATTAACAATTCACAGCATAATCAATAAAAATTTGCAACATAATCCCTTAAAAGTTCCAATCCATTGATAATCCATTAAAATTTCGTAACATAATTCCATTAATAATCGTAATATAATAAAAATTCATCAAAA
This sequence comes from Schmidtea mediterranea, assembly GCA_022537955.1. NCBI lineage: Eukaryota > Metazoa > Platyhelminthes > Tricladida > Dugesiidae > Schmidtea > Schmidtea mediterranea. Next base: position 178,747,656 of record CM039679.1, on the reverse strand, counting down.
TTCGTAACCTAATCTATCGATAATCCATCATTAATAATTGTAATGTAATCTAATAAAAATCAGAAATTCGTAACCTATCCATTGATAATCCATTAAAATTTTCATCCATCAATAATCTAATAAAATTTAATAAAAATTCGTAACCTAATCCATTGATAATCCATTAAAATTTCTATTGATAATCCATCCATTAATAATTCTAATAAAAATTCCAATCAATAAGTGCTATAGTGCACACTAATACAACCGGTCTCCCAGTGAGACGGAAAATTGAAATTCTAACCAAGTTAGAAATAATACTGTCGAATAATATTTAGTTTAATTTTAGTTCTAGTATTTGTGCTTGCTAATTTGTGAAAACACGTCAGTATATATACCTACAATTTGGCCTTAACCTTGCGTGTTAATTTTATTGCGATTAAACAAAATTCGACCTTGAAATTATTTGTGTTATCTAAATTAAATTTTTATTTATTTCTTAATTTAAATTGGTAATTTATTTTATTATTAAAAAAATTTTTATTCATTTAATTCATTAATTTTTAATTTTATATAAATGGTCATTTTACGGTCGAATTTTCTTGTTATTATGTTATTTTTTATGTAAATTTCGTGCGGTTCTTGATGCATTTTGTATTTATTTTATTTTACTTTTATGTTTTTGATTTTATATTTATTTATATTCTCTCAGATTTTAAAATGTTTAATTGGTGTTGTATATTGTATTTTAAGTTATCTTGGTGCTGGGTTTTAGTGCTGTATTACTAATACATTTAAACAATTTTAAGGCTATTTGTGTCCTGGTCCAACACATTGAATGAGTCATTATCTTTGTCTCATGAAAAAAATTGTACTTTTAGAAAAAATCTGTACTTTTAGACTTAGAAAAAGTTTTTACCCCGGGCGAGGTATGTGGTCCAGCGGTGACATGACCATCTACTCGTGTGCACTTTATTAATACATAAAATATACAGTATCATGAAAAAAATGCATTCCATATCATCAATAAATTCATAATTGAATTCTTATATTCCAAATCATTTGAGACACATCAATTTTCTTTTTTATATATATTTTGGTCTTTTTTTAGATTTTCTTAGTATTTTGGTAAATGAAAAGATGTAAAAACTTTTTAAATTCAACATTCGAAATAGCCTCAGCTTACCTCTTAACTAAATTTGAATTGAGCGTAACAAGACATGATACATTAACTATTTGTTAGAATGTTTACCCTAATTGTTTCAAGCGACCCTTGAAAATCAAAATAAATATCAAAAAATTATTGAAATTTTAAAAAAGTTGTTTCTGAATAAAAATATTTAAAATTTTATTTGTTGGGGTATTACGGAAAAGCACAGTAAAATCAATAAAAATCCAAAATGATAAAAGTGCAATATTAATTAAAAAATTTATAAAAATTGAAAGTAGTATTGATCGGGAGAGAAGACGAAAAAAGAAATTAATTTAAAAAAATTAATTACTAATGGGAAGCCCGAGGTAATGGGAAACCCGAGAGATGTGGAAAACCCGAGAGGTGAGGAAAACCCGGTGTGTAGACGGAATAATATAACTGGGTAAATTGGCCTAACCAATATTAAATGGGCGCCACTGAGCTATGGAGAGGTAATTATTTCCTAATTTGTAATTTAGTAATTGAGCAAACATTGTTGACAAATGTCGGCTAAGGTGGTCTGTGGGAAGTAATTATTGTTAATAATTTAATAATGTAGCAAATGTTGTTGACAATCCTCGGAAAACAGTCTGAGCAGGGGTATAAAAGGAAAATGGAAAATACGAAAGGACCAGTGGATCGACGTAAACGAGTAGTGTAACTAGGTCAGTAGAGGAATCTAAACCCAAGTAAAGTCAAAGTTATCTATCAGAAAGGGTGGTTCTCCATTGGATAACCTACCCTGAGATAATCAAAGTCATACGGTGGTTAAAAGGTGCAAATAAATTAGTGAAATTGTGATTACAAAATGTTGAAATAAATCGGATTGAGTTGTAATTGTGATAAAAAGAAAATAAAATTATTCTGTGTTGGGTTTGCTTATTTGATTCGAAACGGACACGAGGAGTCAGAGGGAACCGACTTTCAATTATAATAACTCAACATATTTAAAAATATTTATAATATAGACGTAAAGATTTTACAATCAAGAATTTGTATAAAATTAAAATTTTAGTGACAAATCATTCTTACCAAATATCGTAAAAATTTAAATAACTAGAAATAATTTTAAAAAATATTTTATCAAAGAAAACTATTTTTTCTATCGGAATAAATCCGAATAAATAATAAAACAAATAAATTTTATTTCACGTATCACATCATTGCAATCTTAAAGAAATACAAAATTTAAAACTGTCAAGAATTTGAAAAATTTTTAATACAAATGTTTTTTCATTAGTTTTTTTAAAAATTTAGAATTAAATAAAAGGTGTAACAGAATTCCATTCGACTCGACATCCGAACCATCTAAATAAAAGTAATGATTAAATTATTTAAAATTAATAAATATAATAATTAAAATAAAAAATTATTATTAATTTCTGGAATGTTTGAAAAGGGATGTGTTAAAGCAAGTGGGCGTACATAGTGTTGGGCTATAAGCCATAATTTAAACAAAAAGGAGAAAATTGAGTAAATTAAAACAAAATAATTAATGTCGTTTGGAAATTGTCAATATGGCTGCTGTAACATAAGCACGTACCGCAAGCAGAAATCAAAAATAAAATAAAACATTAATTAAAACAAAATAAAAATATATCAAAATTAAATAAAACAAATAATTAATTAAAATCTCTGAAAAAGCCTACAGATGCAGAAAGAATATAAAAACTAAAATATAAAACCGCCAAAACCTTGCAAAAGAAGGTTTAGAAAATACATAGGCGGAAGCGGCGACCAAAAATTTAAATATCGAAGGGTAAAAAGAGAAACAATCAAAAAGAATGGTTAAATAATAAAAAATAAAAATTTACGAAATATTGAGAAAATAATATCAAAAAATAGAGAAAAATAAAATTAAAGCGAAAAATAGCCGAAAAAGGCTCAAAATACTCTGATTGGTCGCACCCAGGCATGAAAACAGTATATATACAGCAGTCATTTTCATAATTTTTAGACATTTTGTTGACAGACAATTTTTGTTAGACTTTTAGAACATTTTGTAGACACAAAATTTTCAGTCAGTTGTTGAGACAATTTGTTTTAGACAATTGTTTAGTCAATTTTTATGCCAACATATGACAATTTTTCAAATTTGGATGCTTGACTGATTGTAAGTATTGTTTTTTGTAGAAATATATTTTTCTAAGTTAATGTTTTATTTAATTTAACTTATTCTGGATGGCCGCGATGTCTTTTGGCATTGCTCGGCAGGTTCCCCCTAACTTATTTATATTCATTTTATATACATTAGTTTGTAGAAAGTGGTAGGGCAGTATTCAATTTCCACAGTTAGTTTTGTGGAATGTTGATGTGGTACCTTGTCGCTAACCACCCTTCGGTGTCTGCCTAGTCCGGTCAGGTCTCGTTACACTGATCGCGGGGTAGGACTCCGTCGTAATTCACCGTGGCGGTCATTGCGATGTTGGTCGGAGCGGTAAGAGGGTAAACTGCGGGAAGATCGCCATAATTAAAGGGTTAGCATTTGTGTAAATGTTTAAGTAAGAAAATCGAATTTTTAATTTAACTCCTGCTGATTATTATATTATCAAGGTACGACTAGTGATAGAAATTTAGGTCAACGAAAGTATAAAGTAGGGTTAAATCACGTACATTGTTTGATAATCATCGCGGTGGAAAATTAAAATAAAATTATACATTTTGACATGGATCTGTGAGATGATAATAAAAAGATTTACGAATGGTGGTAACTGTGGCGACCATAGAAAAGCAAATATGAGTTGTTGGACTAAAATAATGACATTATAATAATGCATTCCTTTCAATTTACCATAGGCTAACGTTTGTATGAAACAAGGAATTTTCCATAAAATAAGGGCGGAACGCTGCCCAAATTTTTGAAAAATATTTTAATAAATAATGAGTAATGATGACAAATTGATATAGGAATTGTAGAAATAGATGAGTATGGACAAGTGTATAGATAGAAAGAGACGTAAGACTTTCCATCGGCAGTCAGGAACCCGAAAGTGAAAATATCATGAGGAGTAGTTCTAGAAATGGAGCTCACCTGCTCATGAATTTTCAGCTGCTATATACAGTACCAACATGAGCTTGCTCATGGGTATATAGTGGTAGGATTAAAATTGTGGGCGTCTGGGTGAGACACCATAGACCCTAGGAAAAGAAAGTATTTTGATCGAGGGGAATATGTTTGAATAAGCTTTGCACAGATTTAAACAAATTAATTACACCCAGTACACCAGCACTAGGGTGAATGGCGCCTATGGCAAACACTGATCTTGCGCTTCTCTCCGACGATAGATTACTTACGTTTTCTTTTCTAAAATACTACTTTAGAATTGGGTAAAAAATCACACAAGTTAAATTTATAAACACTTTTACAAATTTATCTTTCTTGCTTTAGCTGACGCAAATTGTTGTAAAATATTTCTTGGTTTTATATTATTCCAAAAAATTTTTATATTTTTATTTATTCAATGTTTTGAATCACTAATACGTAGATGTCTGTTTCGTGGTAACTAATACATTACTACACCAAAGAGAGACTTGGACATCACTCATAAAGTAACTGAAATTTGAGGAGCTGATGAGCTGAAAAATTTGAGAATAATCAAAAATTTCTCTGATCAGTTTCTACACTCAGGAATGTACAAATGTATTTGACGCAAACACCCTTGTATATGACCCTAATAAATATTTCACTTAGTCATTTCTTGAGATTATTTCAGATAGCTATACTACACACATGTTTCTTTTGAAATCCACGCAATTACTACTAATAATCTAAACGAGGCATGAATCATGAAAATAATTTTCGAACACCTAAAGCCTTGAGTCGTATATGTACACTTCCTTTGCACGTTTTAAATGCTGTTTTAATGGTGTGAATGTTGATTGCTTGCTCACCTTGTCCTATTGTTAAGTGATTATTAAATATGTGCTTCTTTTTGTCCTAATTAAAATCTGACGCGTGACCTCTGAATGCATCTATCTAGTTCTTTGCAGTTGATAAAGAAGCAGAATCTTTATTACAGATAGACTGAAACAACTGGTGAATTTTAGTGTTGGATTTTTTTGCAAAACAAAAAATTTTTATCAGACTTCGATATTTGTTAGGTGAAATCATAACTTTGATGATTTTTCAAAACTCTGGCATTACTATATTAAAGAAAAATGGCAAAGTAAAACAAAAATCGTTTTCTTCACATAAACTATGTGGCTACTTCAAAATTAAAAATGACGAAGTCATTGCTTTTAATTCTATATTAAGGTGGGGGCTTATTGAAAGCAACCCGTAAAATGAATATTGGCTGAGACAATAGATTCGACAGCGAATAACTAAGACCTTTAGATTTGATGTTTTGTAAGCCAGTGTTTTCAAATAGAAAATTGTAAGACTGATTTTAACAAAAATTTATTGTCTCACGCTTGGGCAAGTTAAATTAAGTAAAATAGCAACCTAGCACTAACAAATCAAAGCCTGATAAATACGCTCTGTAGATTCTGATGAGAGTAATAAACAATTATTCAAAAGAGATTGCAATAAGAATTTGAAAAGTAAAAGAGATTTGGAACAATTATTTATTGGTTTATTGTTAAAGTGCACAGAAACTTGGCACCTAACGACGGAGTGAAAAAATCAATTGAATTGCATATTTTGTCTGAGAATATTGTAAAATCGATTTCTCATCAGTATATGTTGGTTGACCGGGTTTAGTTTATTGAATAAAGATCACCAGGAGTCAGTAATTGAGCGACTACTGTTTACTATTTTTATGAAACCCAATAATTACAATAATAATATCACTAGATATATTGCAGTAGAAATAATGATACTTTGTATTAATGACATGATTGAGAAGAGGGATTTTCTTAGTTTCTTCTTTCAACATCAACGACGACTTAAATTTTGCAGTTCGACCTCTTCTGGTACCTGAGAAAATAATGTACTACGGCAAAAGCATTAAGCTACGTACAAATAGATAAGACGCATAATTCTTGTTGAGATGGCAAACAATTTAAATAATGCAATTGGAAATTATTTTCGGCTCTCCAGTGCGTTAAAAGGTCATCACGTAGACTAAAAAATAATTTACTATATGAATAAATAAATTAAAAATATTTACAAAATAAAACTAAACTATTTTGTGAGATATAAAATAAAAAAAATAATGTGACATTGTGAAGTTACGGAATATTAAAAACATTTTTTTATTTTACTTTAAATCAGTCAAGTGAAAATGGCTGTGCCGAACTTTCGTGAATATCAAGAAATCATCAAACATATGTTATATATATGTTATATTTATAATATCCTTCATCGCAGACAATTACATTACAGTCCTCGTAATTATAAAAACCTTCAATTCTATTCAACTATAATACATCGGACCTAACTATAGCATGTGCTCTACCAACCAATTCTTCATTACGCTATTTTAAACAACAATTAAACCTGTCTATTGCTACGGATTTTTTCATATATTTAAATTTTACGGTGTGTGTTTAACACTAATCATACCAACACTTTTTAGATACCTATTTCTACCATAGCGGGTCAAATGACCTGACTTCACGTTTCCTGCTTAAATGTATGAAATATGAATGTTAGAATGGAAATTAACATAAAAATAAAATTTATTATAATTAAAAATAAATAGTATATGGACCATTTCTATTACAAACGTAAAAAATAAGAATTTGTAATGCATCACATTTTTTACATATCAGTGTGTCCATTGTACATTTTCAGCAAACATATTTTTTACATTTAGAGCAAATTTTGTTCGTTTTATTTTCTTTACAGTATCCTATTTGACACCTCTTACGTTGAGAAGTATCTGTAGTAGACTTAGGCAACGAATCTTTCGTAGTTGTTCTTTTTCTTAATTCATTAATCGTATGATTTTGAAAAATATATTTACACTAAAATATCATAAAGGTAGGTAGAACACTTATCATAACGAAGAATTGATCCATAGACTAAATACTATACTAAAATATATTCCCGAATATAATGCCTAGGCGTTGTATTGTTGTTTATTAAAATTAACGTTTTATAAAATCTAAAACTCCTGGATCCATTTATTTTACGAAAATATGCATATTTCTATATAGTAGGCCAGATTCTAAATCTAATAATATCTCCAGGTGTTATATTTGAAAATACAATTAAATCAAATAAAAAGATTATATTCGAATAAAATGCTTATGCTTTATGTTCGGGAGAAGACTGTAGCCGTTTGGTTCATCAATAATTCGAGACAAAGTAAATTTAATAATAAATATACCGTCTTCATTACCTTTTACCTACTTGCTCATAAATTGGAATACGAGATTTTCCAAATAAAATTTGCTACACTCAGATTTTTTGAATTATATTGGTAAAACAATATTTGTACGTAACATAGACATGCATATATCACTTTATATATGATGAGCTGCCAAAATTTTAACAACCGGTTCTCTCAAAACTAAAAACTAACAAAATAATTTTTAATTAATAGAAGATCGTTTTATTTGAATAGAATAAATTATTTTTATTTATTTGATTAGCCTCTGCTGAAATTATATATTATTATAACAATTTCTAAATAAATTCATTATTTTCATTAATATTTTTTTGCTTTATTTCGAACCCTGGTATCATCAGCTGAATTATGATTTCTTAACCAAGTTTTAACATTTTTCAGCATTCCATCTATCAAGTGGTGGTCCAACCATATTAACAGTCATTAAACTAGAAATATGTTATACCGAGAGATTATTTCATTAATTATTTCATTAAAATTTCTCAGTTTTTCTTCTCTATAAATCCACGGGCATGTAACTTCTTCCAAATTCCAATCACTTCCTTCTAGTAAATTAAATAATTCAGCTACATTGTTTTTTCTAATTTTTGTTCATTCATATATGTCCACAATTTAACATTCGAGAATTCATTTTGTCAATTATTGTTTCAATAAGTTTTTTCTTGGGAGACTTTCAAATTTTTTATTTTCTATAAAAGGAATATCTGCAAATGCAGGTGATGATAACATTTCTTAAACTTTTTTTCAAATATTCCTAAATTTTCTTTCATTTGTATCATAAGATTTACGGTTCTATTTACTAGTTTGGTTGCCTTTTGAAGATAAACAAACCTGGCTTGCAACCCTATTGATAAATAAGAAATTTCTTGAAGAATATCGATTATAAGCGCTAAATTCTTTAAAAAATATTTATTTGCAAGTCGGTTTGCCATACCAAGATATTTTGAATCTTCGGTAAAAAAAATTTAAAGTGGTACATAAGCACGCCAAACAACCAAAGCAGATTTCAAGCTACATGCTGCCCATCTTGGACCTAAAACACTACCTATTTTGATTATTTCAATTCCCAAATCACTTGATATATTTTGTAAAAGTAATTGATTTTTATTTGATTGATGAAAAATAACATAAATTTTATCGATAAATGATTTAAAATGATTTACTTGCTTTATTTCATATATTGCATCATCCAAAACAAGTTGAAGGCGATGGTTTAAGCAATGCCAAGCTATTATATAAGGAACTTCTTTTACTAATCTTGTAGCAACACCTGAATGTTGACCAAGCATTGTACTTGCACCGTCAGAACAAAAACCAATCAAATTTTCTTTCAAAAATTTCATGGAAAAGCCATTTATTATTAAAGTTTGCAGCAGGGTATTAAAAATATGCTCAGCGGTTTGGGATTCTAAATGAACTAAATCCATAAAAAAGGTATAGTTTTCTAGCTCCATTTCAAACTTCAAAAAAATGACTAGGACAGATTTACTTGATGTAGTTGAGGCTTCATCAATGATTACGCAAATTTTTGAATTGGATGTAATTATTTTTTCAACAATTCTTTTTTTCATTTGCTTTGCTATATGTTCTGCAATTCTAATTGCAGTAAATCTAGAATGTAGCGAAATTCCAATATCTAGCCTATTTTTCAACTGAAGTTCAACTTCTGCTTCCATATCTGAAAGGGGCCTATTTCATTTTATTAAGCTGTAAACAATATTGAAAATTTTATTGGTATTAGTCATATTTTTGTCATTCATTGAATCGATGACTTTGGTTAGTTCATTTCTTTTTTTAGTTCAAGCATTTTTAAAACCAATAAATGTGTTTTTGATTGGAAATGTTCAGACATTTTTTCTTTAATGAAGCCTGCTGAATAGATTTCGTTGTTCCCGATGGTTGAACTTCAAAATTTCTGTTCTGTACAAATACCCAAATTATCGAACGAGGAGCATTTTATACATCCAAGTTTTTTATTTTTGACGTCCAAACCATCGTTTGTAGAGCAAGATTCTGATGGTGATTCCTGTCATACAGAATTTGAAATATTTTCCTCTTCTTCATTGTTTTTTACTTTTTTATTAAAATAATCACAAATATTACTATTGCGTTTCATCAAATATTATTTTCTAAATGAAAGGGCTACAAAATATTTAGATATAAACTAGAAAACATAAGTGTACTCACAATATAATTATAACTGGAAATCGTATTTCTATAGATAGATATTATAAACCTATTTAATCGAAATTATAAATAGTTTTTGTAATAAATAATAGATTTTATTAATGTAAAATTTAATTTATTCCGAAATAACAACCGGTTCGAGAAACTATTAAAAAATTTAACAACCGGTGCTATCGAATCGCTGCGAACCGGCTACAGCTTATCACTATATATATCAGTTTTATTTTAATTATTCACGTGAGTTTGACTGTATGCCACCAACATGCATGTGCTCGTGATTTTTGAAACATTCGTATTTTCCTAGTTATAGCCAGCGGTGTGCTGCAACCAGTCTGACGGGCTCGAGCGAACCGATATTTAAATTACCTTATTACAATGCAATAATTCAAAAATTTGAGAAATTAAGAAAAAGGAAATTTTTAACACATAGTTATGCATAAATTTGTATTGATAACAATTTTCATAATCTTTGAATATTTTTTTGATCTTTAAGAAAACATTTAAAATAAATCAATATTAAGATATAAAAACAATTGTAAGATATATGGATTTTACATTAATAAATTTATTTAACTTTATTCCTGCCAATTTTGTGATATTTTGTGCTCAATAAATTTGTTTTTGTTGATGTTGTTCTTGTTTTGACATTTATACATAATACATATGAATTATGTTTTTACCTACCCTAATTATGTTACTGATTTACCAGCACACCCCTGCTTATAGCTTATAAAATTTTTAAGTGGTATATTATCATATTATGATCCCGTTTATTTTAACTAAACTAGTAAATTTTACTAGATTTTTATAAATATGAAATTTAGAATGTTTTTAAATGTGCTACAATATAGTATTTTATAAAATAATAATGATGAAAAAAAGAATTTATAGTGCAAAATTATAACCTGTAAAGTTATTAATTTAATGAGTTTATGTATCAACTCTTAAACTTTATACTTACCTTGTTGAGGTCATTTGGTGGCTTTACTTTGAAAGGCACTGTTAAAGAATATATAATAATTTTTTTATATTTAAATTATATTTATAAAACAAATTCTACTACCTGAATAAGACACCATAATTGCCATTACTGTTTACAACCCAAATTGGAAATCTTGGGGTTTTGAGCATGCTCCCTACAACATACAATTGTTCTAAGTCGCCTGATGAAGTTATTTGACTATCAGACATTCTCCTCGACGAATTGTTTGAAAAAAAATTGCTATTTGATTCAACAGGTGAATCATATTTTAGAAATCCAATATCAGATCTTTTTTTAATTCCAAATTGTGGCCTTGTCTGTAAATACGTAGTTCAATAAATGTGTTATGAATGTTTTGTGAAAATATTACATCACAACATTCATAACATAACGTAACGATAAAATTAATTAATCATCATTCACAATTTATTACAACTGTTACAAGCAAATTAAATTACACCCAATTCTTTTATTACGCGGTAAATACATAACTCAGAAATTCGTGTTATAAACATTAAAAAATAGATAAGTTTCTCATACTAAATTTAAGGCATGTTTTATGTTATACGAAAACATTGTAAGATGAAATAAAGAATATTTATTTAGTTTAAAAACCTTGTAGAAATGGTGAAAACTGTAGAAGCTCTGATATGCATGCGAATGATATATAAATATGCAATTTTATTGAGCAATAAAACAAAATACAATAATCCACATTTAAAAATAAATAGCGAAAGCAAAAATAAAAAATCTGTTAATCCAAAATTAAAAATATTGACAAATAAATAATATATAATTGTGCATAAATAATTATTCATAATTATTCGTCGTTTCTTGATAATAAGCGCAATTGTTTTTTAATGAACTGGTCCAAAACCGCTATCACCATAAGTCTCTTTGATAGATACTTTCGTCCGGTAATACCGTTTTCATCTGCCAAATTACTTTCTGAAAGGTTTTGTGCTGTCAACTTTTATTCAAAAATTTGATATAGATAGTTGCAGTGCTGCTTGGTCTTTTTTGAACCGTGTAACTTCAAATTCGTCTAAAAGAAGCGTACAAAAAGGAGTTGGGATTATCAAAAGATTAGTTCGATTTTTATAACACTATATCCCAATTCTGCATGTTGCAAATACCTACTTGTTAGATCAGGCCTGTGCAACCGTGGCCCGTGGGTCACATCCGGATTTTTGATCCAAAATCTGTGACCTTTTGGGAAATTTCATAAATTTCAAAAAATCAATTGATTATTGTTACATGAATTAAAAAATTCGATATTTAGAATTCAATGCAGAAAATAAACCTTTGATTTAACTTTTCAAATGGATTTTCAATACTTAATTGTTAAGTGTCAACATAAAGCTTATGTGGAAACTTAACACTAAAGTATTTTTTTGAAAACGTAATATTTCTCAGTATTTATCATAAAATAATTCTTATGTGGCCCTCGGACCTTATTATTTTTTAAAAAATGGCCCTACATTTACATTGGGTTCACAGGCCTGATACTTGAAACTTTAATCTAGTTCTACATGAAAGTGTATGTAACTGTATTTTGCTTGATTGAAATCACCCTGAAACTGGTGAACTCAAACAAACATTATAAAAACTTTGAGAAAAGACAAGAAAGTAGTGAAACCTCTCCGGAACATATGTGTTCTGTACAGAGCATATGTCCAAGAAATAGAATTCGAGATTTTGAACGGAAAGTGAAGAAATTAATCAGTATAAGACCTAAGAGATCGCATATATTCTTCAAATGTCCCAATCTAGTGTTGAAAATCATATGTATCAACTTGAATACTTGCCAAAGAGATATTTTATAATTAGTTTGTCAGGTAGCCAGATTCAAGTGATCGTTATGTTTTAACTATGATGTACAAAAATCAAGATAGTCGAAAGAAGCTCCACTCGCTGATATCACTGCAAATTTGGTTGCGCAAACTTTAGTTAGTATATGCATTGCTAGATGTGGTTTGTTTATGAATCTGAAATATTTTGGAATCTATCAAAGCCATATATATCCAAACAACTTCGAACTACAGCCTACCATCGCTAGACGAATGGATAGATCAAGGAATATCATCACACGAATTCACTGAGAACATTAGAAAATAAATATGATTAGTTAGGAGTACTAATCTTGTTCATTTAGAATGAGGAAACACATCTTCCGAAATAACATAGCATCTCCAGCTATAATATTATTTGGTGCAAGTTAATCCTTTGATGAGTCCAGAACCTCCAACCTCAAATGCGTGACCTTTCAAGATTTCCTATTCGAATATGAAACACAAATCCGCTTTACTCGTCTGGCTCTACTCTAAAATTGCATATCCTTATTGATTTAGCAGAGTGTGAAGCATTTTGGATCCATTTTGGTAAGGATTCATCGCAAATAGATAAGGAAGCTTCTAAACTACTAGAATTCAAAAAGGCATCACGTAAATTACTGTAGGTTTTGCGCGGTTTCAACTGGAATTTTACCAAATAGATACACTGGATAAGTGTTATCAGTGCTTCACATTTTGAGGAAGTGGTTTGTAATAAACATGTGAACAATCTGTTTTAATCGTAGAAATAAATTAAATAGTGATAATTTCAAATCAGAGAATTGTGTCAAACAAACAAACATTATTTTACTTAATTTTATTATTTAGTTGTTTTAATAATAAATATTTGTAAAGACGCTATTCTGAATGGGTAAAATGAAATCCACAATTTATAAGGTTTGTAGTGAATTGACATTTAGTAAAAAATAAAAAAAATGTATTAAGGAAAACGGTTCCAGGAAAATTCACCGACTTGAAAATTCACAAATTGAAAAATAAATACTGTGATTCTATAATATTGCTATTTAGAATATAAATTTTTTTTAATAATCCAATATCTTTAAAAAAATTAAAACGGTAAAAAGCAATAATCTGAATAAAATGATGCTCTTTAATTTATTTTTAATTTGTAAAATTTCGGTGGATTTTCAATTTATTTATAAAATATAGTAAAAAAGTAATAGTGATATAATGTTTTATTACTAATGAATAATGCGCCACATACTACAATAAGTATGTACAGTAAAAAAAATCGATAAAAAAAATCCTAAAATAATGGTTTTGGGATGATATACTCCTTGTCTATGCGTTTTATTCTTCATAGCTACGCTCAGAAAAAGAATTACGAGACACGAATAGGAATAATTGAAAAATTTATGCTTTCAGTTGCATTTGGAAAGACGACCTTCATCTGCCATCGTAATAATGTCGGGACAACATTTTCGCCAAACTCCGAAGAGGGGAGAAATGAATACTTCAGAAATCGAATGGGAGATAAGAGATTAACAGGTTTGGCATTGTTATACATTCACTAAGACATGCAAGTGGATACCGATGTAGTGATTGATTGTTTTCCTGTGCTTAACAAATACTCTAGTACAATTAATTATGTTCTAATAGACAGTTAACAAAATATTATGTTATGTGAACGATTATTTATGTATGAGCTGTATCAATAATGGCAGTTGTGGTCATTCCTTAATCGTCATTTGTTTGATTTAAGATGATTATTTCGTAAAGAACAAAGTTTTAAAACAATACAAAATTCTTTAAAATTCATCCCTCTCCATCAAGAAATACTGTATCCCTCGCTGAGTATAACTAATTTAAAAACAAATTAATACAAATAGTAAAATGTAGTTATAATTAAATATTTGTACAGTTTATTTTATATATTTTATTGGGCTTACAATTTACAGCTTATTAGGCATATGTAATGATTTTAATAATATCACAAAATAACAACATGTTGGGCCAGCACACAAATAGCCTTGAGAATTGTTTAAATGCATCAGTAATACAGCACGAAAACCCAGCACCAAGATAACTTAAAATACAATATACAACACCAACTAAACACTTTAAAATCGGAGAGAATATAAATAAATATAAAATCAAAAACATAAAAGTAAAATAAAATAAATACAAAATGCATCAAGAACCGCGCGAAATCTACATATAAAATAACATAATAACAAGAAAATTCGACCGAAAAATGACCATTTATATAAAAGTAAAAATTAATGAATTAAATGAATAAAAATAAAATATTTTTAGCTGAATAAATTTATTTAAAAATGTTAAAAATAAATTACCAATTTAAATTAAGAAATTAATAAAAATTTAATTTAGATAACACAAATAATTTCAAGGTCGAATTTTGTTTAATCGCAATAAAATTAACACGCAAGGTTAAGGCCAAATTATAGGTATATATACCGATGTGTTTTCACAAATTTTCAGTCTTATTTTTCGGAGAAAAAATTTCATTGTTGAGAATTAGTCGGTGTGTATAACTGGTTGAGAGCCGTGCATTTAGGCAATTAACACAGGTAAGTGTTTTGCCTGAACACAACCACTCTCAACTGGTGTAATATTATTAATTGAGTTTTCGAAGGGAATTGATGAATGATTTTTCCAATTGATATTTCAAATTGAATTTATGGATGATTCTTCCGAATCGAATTTATGGATGATTTTTCAAATCGAATTTATGGATTATTTTTCGAATTAAATTTTATGGAGTGGACACAGTGAATTTCGAATGGTATTTACGATATGCTCACAAGGTTTTTATGCATTACTAATTGCCGTATGTGGCCGATGTAATATGCTGAATAAATATTTTCTATAGCCTTAGTGCGTCGAAACTTTTATTCCAAATACCATGGTAAATTTTATTTATTTATTATTCCTTTTTCGGCCCACAACCAAAACATATCGCAAGACAGTAAAATAAAACACACTATCAGGCTGTGTAGGAGCAGTTTACCTGCCAATAGCCTGTGCCCGTGAAGGTTCCGGCGTGAATAACGCAGGGCCTAAACGTCAATAATATCCGTCATAGGGGAAATTGGGAGGAGGGGAAGTGGTCTTTTGGCTACTCCTCCGCCACTCATTTCCTGTAAATTCGACATAAATAATTAAACAACATTCGGCTAAAAATCACTAACACTGAGTAGTCCAGTGGGCACTCATTAACTATGAAATGAACATACATAGATCTTAAGGACAAAGAGAGGGAATGGGTAGCGAGGAAAAATTGCGAAATCGTTGCAACAGTTAAAATGAATAGCCATCGGAAAAAGATTAATCCGAAAGACCAAAATCATAAAAAATAATGTTTTTAAATAATATATAAGATTTAAATAAATTATGTCGAATTGAAACGGAAAATATGGGCAGAACGCTGCGCAAATTTTCGGAAATAATTGAAACTTTTATCATAAAACTGTAAAATAAGGGCGGAACGCTGCTCAAATTTTCCGAATCAAAATATTTATCAAAATTAGCAAAGTAAAAGTAGAATTCGGCTCAATAATTGATAGAATATCCGGATAAAACCATAAAATAAGGGCGGAACGCTACTCAAATTTCCCGAATTGATTAAATACTTATCGAAAATAGTAAAATAAAAGTTAAATATGACTCAACTGTTTGGTATAAAATTATTATGAAACTGTAAATTAAGGGCAGAATGCTGCTCAAATTTTCCGAACTAATTCAAGTACTTAATAAAAATAGTAAAGTAAAAATGGAACGCGTAAAATAAGGGCGGAACGCTGCTCAAATTTTCAAATTAATTAAAACACTTATAGAAAATAGTAAAGTAAAAGTGAAATGTTGTTCAATTGTTAGTATAATATCCTTATAAAACGGAAAAATAAGGGCGGTACGCTGCTAAAATTTTTCGACTCAAGGAAAATACTTTGTCGAAAACTGTAAAATAAGGATGGATTAAGACTAAATTTTTTATAAGTAAAATATTTTTATAAAGCTGAGGAATAAGGACAGATCCCTACAAAAATTTAGTGATAATAATAATGATCGTGGTACTTATAATAATAATAATAATAATAATAATAATAATAATAATAATAATAATAATAATAATAATAATAATAATAATAATAATAATAATAATAATATTAATAAATACAATAGTAAGGGTAATAATAAGAATAATAAGAATAGTAATAGTAGTAATAATGGATTAGAATAACACCTGTAATAGTAATAATAATAATAGTAATAATAATAGATATAATGGTAATTATAATAATAAGAGTAATAATAAATGTAATAGTAGTAACAATTAATAAAGGTAATACATATAATAGTAAAAATGATGATGCTAAGAATAATAATAGGGAACATTGTAGTTATAATAGAGATAAGGGTAAAAGAGATACTGAGTATGTTTAACATAACAAAGGGTTTACAGATCATAGAAAATCATCAGTACGGACAACTATAAGAAGGACTAAGCGAATGGATAAATGATATAACAGTATGGATTAATTTTTGGAAGAGATAGGAGAATAATGGGACCTAAATATCGAAATCGAGCACAGACCTTCTATCGGCAGCTCGTTGGACCCATGGATCGTTCGGTCAATTATAGCATTAGTAATAGCGCTCACTTTTTGCGGACGATCTACCCACTCGAACACAGTTCCAACGTTGCTCAGCAACGGGTGCCGAGTGGTACGCAAAAGAATATTTGTATGGGGTTGTCTGGGTAACAACCATATAGTTTCAAAATATCAAAATACCCACTAAGCCACCAAACATATTACGTTGCGGTATTTTCAATGTGAATATTAATCTGTAATATTAATATAATTTGGTCATTCGAATTGATTTGACTTCTTCAAATTCTTATGGAACAACAGTATACTCAGGGTCGGCTTTACGTACAGGCAGAGCAGGCGGCAGCCTGTAGCGGCCGTTTTATGAGGGCGGCCGAATGCGTCCCTCGTAATTTTAATACTTGCATGTAAAAACTGTAAAACAATATTCGAATTTTAAAAAAAATATCGTGTGAAAAAATAATAAAAAGAATAATCTCGGAACATTAAAGAGGACCAGAGGACTATTATCATTCCTTATTTTTTTATTTAATTATGATTACTGTTTGGGGTAATTTTTTTATTAAAAATTTGCTTTTTTGTGTTATATTTACAAATGAATAATTAGCAAATTTATGTTTTTTGTTATTTTACTTAATTCTACTCGTGTTAGGGGCGGTCAAAAAAAATCTTGCCTGTAGCAGCAAAAAGTCAAGGGCCGGCCCTGAGTATACTATTAAATAACACAGTCGAACTTTAAAAATGAGCATATTATTAGAATTAATCTACTTTTTAGAATGAGCATATTATTTGGAAATATCCGTTAATGATAATTTTAAAAAAAAAATTATTTTTTTAAGTATTTTAGTTCACCGTTCTTTAAATTTTAATTTCTTTACAAATTTAATTTAGTATTTCCCAATTATTATGAGATCAACTAAATATTGGAAAAAATTTTACTTTTCCAGAATCCGAAACATCTGAAATTTGGACTCCATTGTGTAAAAATTCTGTAGCATAACCAGTTAGAATCAAATTTATTCCGGACTGTGTCAGAGTCTCAGTATATGATAATAACGACATATTTGGCTCGAATTCAAAATCCTCAAATAATCTACAAAAATTATTAGAAATAAAAATTATTTAAATAAAAAAAACAAAAAAATTATTAAAAAATAATCCTTTCCAAAATTCTGGAACCCTACCACGAATCGGTGAATATATTTTTGGAAGACATACCGGGGTATTGGGATTAAAAAACATTTATTTAATTATAAAAATTAAAAGAAATTAATTAATACATTATCTTTAAAAGCATTAAAACAAAATGTATTAAGAAAATACTTACTCTTGTAAGCCTCTGGAGAAAGCAATTGAGTACAGTAAAAGAATACTACCACAATATTGTCGAGATGTAAACTAAAATATTTAAGAAATAATTAGCAATATTCAATGTAAATTTAAACAAATAAAAATAAAATATACACCTAGCTCTTTTTTCACGCTTTTTATACACAAATTTGAAGTTAAACGGTTCAACAAAAAATCAAGCAGCACCGAGGACTGTTATAATGTATGTAGTAGCTGGGTATTCAAAGGTTGAACTATCTATAACAGATTTTTTAAATAAAAGGTCGTTAAATCAAAACCTTTCAGAAAGTAGTTTGACAGTTGAAAACAGTATTACTTGACGAAATTTTTCGTTAAAGAGCTTGGCTGATGTGGATATCTCTAAAAGTAATAGCGGTTTTGGTCTATTTTATTGCAAACCATTACGCTTATTATCAAGAAGTGATGAATAATTATGATTTAAGAATAATTATTTATTCATAATTATATATTATTTATTTATTAATATTTTTAATTTTAGAGTAACAGATTTCTATTTTTTGCATGTGCTATGTATTTTTATCTATGAATTATGCATTTTGTTTTATTTTTCAATAAAATTACATATGTATATATCATTCGCATGCATATCAGAACTTCTACTGCTTAATATCAGTAAAAGAACTTTTACAGTTTTCATCATATTTCGGAAAATTATCATTCTTTACATATTTATTTACAATATGGATTTATGAGGCACGTATTTATATTTAAGGTGTTAAAAAGGAGTTGAGTATATTTTTCGAAATCTTCCATTTCACCTTAAAATGTTAAAATATATTTTTAAAAAAACATTTTAAGAAAAAATGAAGAAAAAAGAAAAGATTGTAGACATTCATTTTTTTTTAATTTAGTGTATTATTTAGTGTATTAGTGTATTTATTAAATTTAGTGTAGTAGTGAAGTTATGGGTTGAAAATAAAGAGTGACCAGTAAAAGATTTTTTACTTTGAATGTAATAACTCAAGCTTTGTATGTATTATTTCATTGTACTGTTCAGATTTCTGAAAATATTTGAAATTTGCATAAAAAGTGTTATAAAAATATAACTGATTTGAATTGTTCTCTTAAAATATTTATTTACAAAGTGAAAATTATTTGAATGGATTTCATAAATTCTGCTTTGAATTGAATGTTTGAAAACAATGTTCTCGGATTTATAAGGAGATCAACCTAATATGTTTCACTTCAACTGACCTCCATTATGAATGTCCTTGAAGAATTTAAGTTTACTAAACATAGTCATGAACCGCTGTTAATTAAGAGCTACTTATCTACGATTTTTAGTTCGCCATTGGTCTTCGAATATGGCAATTCCGTCAATCAGTTTTTAATTTTAGTCACCTTTATATGTTTTTACAATATGAAAAGCTCAAATTTTTTTAGATCTACGGTAAATTTTTCAGCTAATTGTCGTTATTTTAAATTTTTTTACAATATTTATTTTTTATTAATTCGTTGCTAAATTATTAACAAAATAGTTTACAAGCAAAATTTGCGTTTAATCGAGTGTAAAAATATTAGAACAAAATAATAAACTTACAAAATGAATATTTTTCTGATAAAATTTTTCAATTTTTCATACGATTTAAATTTAAATATTTGAATCTAAATGAAATAATTATGTTTAAGTTATCTTAAAATAATAATTTACATAAAATAAAAATATTTTTATAAAAATATTTTTTAAAAATATTTTTAATCATTCCAATTGTATTTTGTAATTTTACATTTTCAGTCAAAACTTTTATTTTATTCACCTTGATCATTTTTCAATTTCTTTTGTCTTATTTTAATTTTAGACTATCGATTATTATTGTTTTATATTTTAAACAAAATTTCGGCAATGCCTTTTTTAAGTGTTTTTAACCAATTTACTTAAATGAATAACAAAATGAATTTTTTTGTGGACTGAAAAAATGAGTCAGTTGAATTTTAAAATTTTTTATTTGAAATTAGTACACTTCGAAATACATTCTTTTTTGCTACATATTTAAGCTTTTAAATTCATATCTTAAATTTTTGAGCGTCTTTTGACGAGGCACCAGGAAATACATAAATTAAATATTACGGAAATAGAAAGCATAAAACGGTAATTTCTTGGTATTAGTATCACATTTTTCTATTACATTTTTAAAATGATTTTTAAATTCATGGAGATACTTTTGCTTTAATAAACAAATATAACTTTAATTACATTGACAATAATGCAATATATAAAGATGTTTTTGTTGTTTACCTTTAGTGCTTTTTATAATGTCATTATTAATAAACAATTAAATAGTTTGGTAACGATTTTATTAAAAGAAAACATATTTAAGCTTTTAAATTCATATCTTAAATTTTTGAGCGTCTTTTGACGAGGCACCAGGAAATACATAAATTAAATATTACGGAAATAGAAAGCATAAAACGGTAATTTCTTGGTATTAGTATAAATTAAAATTTCAAATAAATAATTAAATATCCCTTTGCTGAAAAGTATATATTAAATAAAAAAAAAATCGAATTTAAAGTAATCCTTATCAATTATGAAATTGATAAGGATTATTTATATAATCAAATTTTTTTTTATTTGATATATACTTTGCAGCAAGGGCTTATCTAATTGTTTACTTGTTTGTAAATAGAAAGTCATAGCCTATTAAAATGAAAAGCATTGCAAAATTCACTTTGGGGTCATCGGACAATGAATCGACAGCCTTAATATAAAAAACTTTATTTTTTAAATATCAAAATAAAATGTAAATAACTAAATTGAAAATTTTCACTTAACTGTTTCGGTGAATCCATCACAATTATAATATGGTGAAGATTCAACATAAACCGTATTTGAGGAGAGACATACGAATGACCTTCTCTCCTCCCCTATCATCCATAAAATATCTGCTAAGGCTTTTATTAAACCAGTCAACCTTCTACTTTCCGATAATTTTAGTTGTCTAAAGTATTAAAATACTATATTTTAATAAATATAAATAAAAAACAACTCGTGTTAAAAATCAATATATTTTGAAAATATTTATTATATCTGTAATGCACTCAATAAATTAGAGTAAAAAATAAAATAAATTAACAATTTCTTTTGTCTTATTTTAATTTTAGACTATCGATTAATATTTTTATCTATTTAACACCAAATTAAAAATAGTAAAAAATAGAATAAATTAGCAATCATAAAACTTTGATCGACTTTCAATTTCCCTTTGAGTAATGGAAATTATTTTTTTTAATAAAATTTTATAATATAAAACTTGTAAGGTGAAATCATTGAAGAAAACCAAAATAAATATAAAAATATAAAATTATTAAAGTCATTTTAATAAATATTTCCTTTATTTAAAATATTAATATTAAGAATGATTTTAATAAAAAATTTTAATAATTTGGAAAAATGTAATCCAAAAATTCCGCAAATGTATTTTACTAAATAATCGGATCATTCTGTTTGAAATAAAAAATAATGAAGTAAATTATTTCTGTGAGGTGTGAATATTAAAATTTAAAATTTGATAAAAAATAGTCGGTAGTAGCGACGGGCGGTGTGTACAAAGGGCAGGGACGTAATCAGCACAAGCTAGTGACTTGCGCTTAATAGGATTTCCTCGTTCAAAGTGGAAAACTTTCAATCTACTATTCCTGACACGACAGTGATTTAGTAGGTTACCTGGCCATTTCTAGCTAGAAATAAAACTCGTTGTTACTGTCATTGTTTGAAACAGCTCAAAAACGAATTATCGAGTTACAGCATTTTACAGCAACGAAAACAATTATTAAATAGTAAAAAATTATTAAATATGGTAAAAAATTGAAACTTTCAATTGAAACCAGTTAGAAGAAGTGAACCTCCGAGATTACTTCATTTCTATCAAAGATCTCGACCAAGTTTTAATGGTTTTCGATTTCAGGTAAATAATAGACGAATTTTAAAATCTTAGGCTTGTCGTGAAGAAGGTCAATAGAGAAATCAGAATGCCTAAATGGTAAATGCAACAATTGCTATAAATTATGGCATTTTCGTCACCAGTGTTTCGAACTTCGATCAACAAAATAATAACAAATAATCCTGTGCGTTAATAATGATTTTGAAAGTCAACTTCAAAAATGGAATTGCTCCAAAACAAGAGGAAGTGATCGGAGCTTACAGGAGACAATAAGTAATGCATTACATAAGAAATGTATGCATGAGATGATTAATAATTGTTTGTGTGCTGTAAATCAAATGTTCCAAAGCCGTGGCCCGTGGCCCAAAAGTGGTCCGCCAAGCCCTTGAACATGGCCCGACCTTGGGCTTTCAACAAGTTATTAAAAAACGTAATTATTAATTAATTTGTAATCTTAAGTTTTACATTTAACAACTACACAATTTAACAAAGTGACAAATTAAAATATAAAACATTTACTATCTAAATTTTACTTCCAGTGTTTTCTATTTTTTACTATGTTTTAAATTTACTTCAACCTGGAATATTTTTTTTATTTTGTCATCTTGCAATTGTATTTTTTATCTAGATTTTTTCTCACGATTACTTGTTTTTATTATCTAAGTTCACTTTTGTCAAGCACATGACAGCGTTATACTGCTTCTGCTAACAACGCGTGTTTATTTTGAACTTAAATTGAAAGCTAAATATTATAAGGACTTTTTTTTGTTTTCACCTCTGATTTCTTTTTTAATTATAAAATGCACTGTCTCTTCTACAAAATTTGGCTACGAATCAGATTTATTTATGGTATTCACGAATTTACGGCACATCCTTTTTCCAGTGATCTGAATGATTTGTGGATTTTGTATAACTGGCATTAAAAAATATATCTTGGAAAGATACTATAACAGCGTACATGCCGAGTTGACCAGTAAATATCCACTAAGTTCTGATATCAGGCAAGAATTTATTGACAGAAAAGAGAGTGGCTTCAGCAACCTGCAATCATTGTTTACCAAAATACAAGATAAAAATAAAAGCGCACTTGTTGCATCCTATGAAGTTACTTTGCTGTTGGCAAAGAAAAAAACCTTTTAATAAGCAGGTTTTTTTCATGCCAATACCTATAAATTTAACTATAAAAATAACCAAAAACACAATTTGGACTGGACAAAATTGTATAGAATCTGTACTGACGGTGAAACAGCACTGGTGCGCAAACATGTTGGTCACCTGTCAATTTTGACCAAATTTCTTGAACATCCTCTGTTAACGTATCATTGTATTATTCATCAGGAGGTATTGTGTGGGAAAACGTTGAAAATGAATCATGTGATGGATGTAGTTATCAAATGTGTTAAAAATAAGATCACGAGCTTTGAACAGGCGGGTATTTAGACAAGTCCTTGCAAGCTTAGAAGAAGAATACAGTGAGCTGTTGTTGCATTGCGAGTTCAGATGGTTATCAAAAGAAAAGTCCTTTCACGATTCTGGGCTTTAAAAAATCATATCATAGAATTTTTGCCAGAAATCAATGAACTACCTGTAGAACGTGAAAGTCTTGCTAGTAACGAATGGGTGAACGATCTCTCCATTAATTATTAATTGAAACATTAAATTGTAACTATTACATCATTATTGTTTCCGTATATAACATTTAACAAAGATTATGATGGCAGACTGGAGATGAGGATAATTTCCTTTAAATATATTTCTTATATTTGACGTTTTCGAGTAACTTCACAAACTTTCACAACTTTTGTTTAAAATTAAGCACGTTCTCCTCTGATTCTACGAGCCAATTAAATATCTTTTGGCATAATTGTCACTCTCTTGGCGTGAATGGCGTACAAGTTTGTCTCTTCAAACAAGCCAACTAAATATGTTTCACTGGCTTCTTGAAGTGCAGAAAATGCAGAGCTTTGGAATCTCAAATCAGTGTTGAGATAGAAGCCGCAATTTAAACAAAAAATGAAGTTTAATAAATATTTTTCCGAATTATGACAATGGCTGACGAAAAACATATACACGCACCGCAAGCAGAAATCAAAAATAAAATAATACATCAATTAAAACAAATTAAAAAATAACATAATTAATTTAATACAAATATTAATAAATTTCGCACAAAAGTACATATAGAAACATAACGTAAAACATCAAACCGTCCAAAACCTTACAAAATAAGGTTTAGAAAATACACAGGCGGAAGTGGCGACCAGAATAAAAGAACTAAAAGAGTAACACTCAGCGAGAATAAAAAAGTAAATTTAAAGAAAATAATATTAAAAAATAGAGAAAAATAAATAGAAAACATAAAAATATTAAAATAAATAAAAACTATTAAAACCCCGAAAAAATTACTGAAAAAGATTTAAAATTCGCTGATTGGTAGCACCCAACCACGAAATTAGTATAAAAACGACGGCTATTTTCATAATTGAAAACACTTAAAAAACTTGAAACGAAATTTTTATTTTGAATCTTAGACATTTGAAACTTGAAAGCTTTGAATAACTAATAAAGGAAGAAAAATTAAAATTACTATTACCAATCACAGTAATCGAAATGATGCCAAACTATAAAATTTCGAAATCACCCCAACTCCAACAAACCCATCCAGTCAAGTCCAATACCCCCGAAAGAAGACATTTCGCATCTGACATGTCAACAGAAATATAATAAACTCCACACCGAACATGAGCGTACATTGGGTAAGTGGTTTACCCCAGAAGCCGTGAAGGCTCTCCACCAACAGATCCATTGCTTGACAGGATATCGCGATGACCTCATTTCAGAGAACCGGGCTCAGAGAGCAATTATAAATTACCAGAGCGCCGCGCTGATTGCGTCGTTCACGGAGGGCGACCTAACAAAACGCCTAGTCGGCCGCGATCTGGCCGTGACATTGAATTTTATCCCTCCAAACCACACCCCAGAAAAGAACTCTGTCGGTCCTGACAAAACGCCAAGAACCAGCAAGAAACAGAACCCCAGCAAAATTCGGCGACTCCGTGAACGACGTCGAGCTGAAGGAGCCATTCTTCTGGTAAATGCTGCCAAAGTACTATAGGAGGCCACAATTCAGGTCGCAGACCAACACCCCGAATTTGTGAACAAGACGTGCCAGCACCCAGAATTTGTGCCGACAGTGGGTATGAAAATTAGTGTGGGTATATCATCCGCGATAGCGATACCACAAGCAGTCGAGGAGACCCAAAATTCATCGACTTCTGTTGGATATTGGAACGACGACTTCGATGACGAACTGCATTACCTAGTTCCTCCAGTCGAAGCCGCCAAATCTAACTCTTACCGAAAAATAAAATTCCAAATGGACATAGATGGAGATAATCGAGACCTCCTCGTGGATCTGTGCGAACTTTAAGACGATTAGGAGATTCGCAAATCATCTCCCTTTTCTAATTGATACCGCTTTATGATTATTATTAAAATTAAATTTTTTTTATAACTTGTATAATTTTGTTATTTCTTTTCAAATAAATGTTTAAAGAACTCTAATAACTATTGCCGGGTGTAGTATAGTATTAGAGAGAATCTATTACTCTAAATGGTGCTATTGAAAGGGTTTAGTTAACCAATGTCATCATAATAGGAAGAATTCCAGGCTTCGCTAAAGTAATTTAAAGTTTTTATGGGAGGTTTCCGGACAGTAGACGATTAAATTTTAGTGAAAGATAAGAAATAAACCCCAATTTAATTATATTTATTCTCAAATTAAATGATAAATTTTTATAATTTTAGAAACACCTGATTTAACAGCGAATTAAATAATTTAGAGAAATTTTTGAATTATCGCAGGTTAATTAAGGTACGAAATTCCCGAATAAAAAATAATTTCTAGGCCATTAATATTATCCTATTTTTTCATGGTAATTCAGAGGAAATTAACTTAAATTTCGATGATTATGAAGGGTGGAGTCTAAAAACCTTAATAAATGAGGTTGTCCTTTTAGAGAATTGCTCAAATATAGAATTTAAAAGAATTAATTAAGATTTGAATTTAATCGATTTTGAAAGGTTGTTAATGTTAGATCGGTAACCGGATTTTAATCACTACTCCTCAAAAGTGTAACTTGTGTCAGTATTAAAGTCAACTTGAAAGTCGATGGAGAAATGAGGTCACGGGAGTATACATAAGGCAGATAATAAATAAAGGGAAAAGGCGAATAGTGAAATCGAAGAAGTCAGAGAAGTTAGTAGACGTAGGTCCTTTTACCGGTAGTCAGGAACCCGAAACCGAGAATATCACGAGTAGTCTTAGAAATGGGGCTCACCTGCTCGTGGATTCTCGGCTACTATATACAGTACCAACATGAGCTTGTTCATGGGTATGTAGTAGTAAGATCAAAATTGTGGGGCGTCTGGGTGAGACAGCATCGACCTAGGAAAGGAAGGTTTTGGCTAAACGAAATAGGTATATATATATGGTTCTAGGACGTTTCATCGGGGGACTATTCATCAGCGGACGGTTCATCAGCGGACGGTTCATCGGCTGACGGTTCATCGGGAGGACGGTCCAGCAGTGAATGACAACCTCGGCATGTCAAGTAATTATCCAAGACTCTACCGCCCATGATATCACGTATAAAAACCACCGTTACTTACTGAATAGAAGTAGGACGACGAAAATGTATAAAAGACACGATACTGTAGCTTAACGTTGTAGTTAAATTTCCGGTAAGCATACCCTTTGGGTTCCCTCTTATAGGCGGGTTCGAATCTCAAAAAGAATTTTTTAATTAAACGATTAAAATTTATATAACATGAATCATTGAAAACTTTTTTGAAAATTTGTCATCGAAGGAAAGAAATTTTTTTAATTATAATATATTAACCCTAACAAACCCTACACTGATTTTTGGGGGGGTTTCCCATACTACAATTAACTAAAATATTAATAAATTATATATTTTTCCTGTGAATCGTCCACCGATGAAGCGTCCTAATTATGAAACGTCCGCCGATGAACAATCCACCGATGAACCGTCCACCCGATGAACAGTCCGCCGATGAATCGTCCACTGATGAAT
Source organism: Schmidtea mediterranea (assembly GCA_022537955.1). NCBI lineage: Eukaryota > Metazoa > Platyhelminthes > Tricladida > Dugesiidae > Schmidtea > Schmidtea mediterranea. The sequence continues at coordinate 178,720,248 of CM039679.1, read as the reverse complement.
CGTCCGGATACCATATATATATATATATATATATATATATATATATATATATCGAAAAAATGATTGCTATACATATATATTTCTTACTTTGGTCTAGAATCATTTGATAATTCTGTGGTAAATAAAAGTGATTTCATAACATAGGCTTGAATGCAAGCAATCAAACTTCTAGTAGAATTCTAAAACATGAAATTTAATTAAAAATAAAATAAATTATAAATTAATTAATTGCAATTATATAAATATCGAGCAAATTGAATTTAAACATTTTATTACACTGCGTTGCAAAATTTAAGATGTATGTTGTAAATATGTGCATGCAATGAAAATGAATAATTTCTGCTCACAAATTAGTATGAAGATTTTTTGTATCAAATTATGGAAATTTCATATTGTAAATTATTACCTATGTGGATTTTAGTATCAAAATTATTTCAGAAGTTAAAGCAAATGTTTTTGAAATTGTGAAATGACATATATTTATTTCATGTACAATGCGAATAATGCTACTAAAGCAAGAAAGTTATCAATAAGATTAACAAGTCGTAGATGCCTGGGCAGGCGAATTTTTATCAAAATTTAACAGCGATATTGGAAAATGTGAGCCTTATTTAATTGACTGGTCGATCACGATTTCTTAGAACGCATGAATTCAAAGAAACCATTTTAAAAATGTCTGAAACATGACGTGAAATAACATATTTAGTCATCACACAATTTAGAATATTTTACATAAAAACGTTTTACATTCATACCATATTGAAATTGTTGAAATATTATAATGGACTCGGAATTTCCAGCTTATAAACAAGTTTTATTAACCGATAAAGCATTTTTCACAACATTCATGTTTGTTCAGATAAGAATTTTCATGCAGTTTTACAATCGAAGCACTAGTATCGCTTTCTAATAATATTAGGACTGGAGTCTTTTCGGATTATCTTATTAGGCCTTATATTTTGCCTAATAGACTGACAAGAACAATTTATCTACATTTCATCACAAACGACTAGTTTGACCTTATGAAAGATATTCCACTAATCCATTTACAAAATATTTGATTTATACTTGATGGTGACCTTGTTCATTTTCTAAAGTGTTAAAAAGTATTTAAACAAACTTTTTAAAAGAAAATGGATTAAACAGATTTTAATCTATTAGCTTTATATTTTGTGAGATAGTGCGTATGAATTGAGAGAATTGAACATTTTAACAATTCTCTCTTTAAATTAAATCGGTAATATTAAATCATTAATGTTTCCGTATACATCTAATTCTCTTTTTACGCTAATTTTATTTAACGACTTGATTTAGCACGATTCAACAAAAACATGCATTGAACAACTGTTAGTGGATAAGTCACTTAGCAAAGATGAGATCATTGGTTTTGCGCTTGAGACCCCCGAAACTCAAGAAATTAATGACGATGGCGAGGAGGTTCCTACACTCACCATCGACTTAAATTGGTTGCTAAATTGAGTAATCGTTTTGTCAAGCATGGTCCTATTGAAGAAAGAGCGGAGAAATTTCAACAAAGACTTAAAGTTTTAAATAGGTAATTATCGAGAGTTACATAACAGTCTTATCAAAACATGAACACGGGCATGGCTAGTGAATTTTTTACTAAAACCACTGAAATACCAACATTACTTCTTGAGACTGAGAACAAATCCATATTGAATCTTGCAGTGATATCAATTAAAAATTTATATATTTCATGTTATCTTTCGCCATTTTTTTGTTTCATTAAAATGAATTTTTTTAGTTATGTTTTGTTAAATCATAAATATTTTCTTGTTAAATTAGTATTTTTAATTATGTTTTTTTGTTTTTCTAAACATATCTAACATGCATTTAAATAAAAAATTTATAAAGCATATAAAAACCTTGAGTTTATATATCTAATCACATTATTTTAGTTGATTTTTCAAATGTAAAATCAATCAACTTTTATATGGATACCGTATCTTTTTTTACATTAGTTTTCTGGGAATGTATCCATCGCGTAAAAAGAGAATTTATTGAGATTATTTAATTAAATCATTAAATCGTAACTATTACATCATTATTGTTTCCGTATATAACATTTTACAAAGATAATGTTGGTAGACTGAAGATAAGGATAATTTCTTCCAAATATATTTATTTTATTTGGTTTTCAGAGTTTTTATTAATGATGGGTCTATATATTTTTAACAATTTTCTGGTACCACTTATGATGTGTTTACAAGTTGTCCAGAAAAAAAGCGAGAAAATGCAAAAAAACATAAGTTTTTGAGCTTGTAATAAATTATCCATAATAATTACATAATAATTATCCATAATCGATTATTATGTAAATTATTTAATTGTAAATTGATTAATTAATTGATCATTCTTATCAGATGCTAACCTTAATAAAAAATTAGAGAAACGTCAATATTCGGTCAACTTGCAAGCCGCCATCATTAACAACAAAAAATATTGTTTCATATACAAAAAAGGGAAATCACCTTTTCATGTTGTTTGGCACGTAAATTCTCTGAGTGAATCAGTTGATTTTAATTGTTGGATGGATTAGTTTGTATCTATGTGAAGTAATTTAGCGTTAAAATTAAGAACAGAACAATTAGAAGGTAGATATAAAACTTATATGCATCTCTTAACTTTTTATGATTGATTTTTCAAATTTTAGTTTTACCCATGGCAAATGAAAAAATTTAAAAAAAAGAATATGAAAAGAAAATATATTTCCTTAGAAACAAAAATTAAAATTTTGAATCAGTTATCATCCAGTTCTTCAAATAAGAAACCTTTTACTGCAACTCACGGTTGGTTCAAAAAAATTTTAAAAAAGGCATTCATTGCATAGTTTGAAACTAAAATGGGATCAAGCATCAGCTGATATAGATGCAGCACAACAATTTCCTCAAAAGTTTTCTGAAACAATTGCCAGTAAATCGTACTCTCCTGATAAGATTTTTAATGCGGATGAGTGTGGATTATTTTGGAAAAAATGCCTGAGAACATTTTTTGCAAAACAAAATAAATCAGCCAGTGGCCACAAAGCAGAAATTTCTTTTTTGTAGCAATTCATCAGGTGACTGTATTATGAAGCCAGTGGTGATTAATAAAGCAAACCATCCACGTTTGTTCAAATGAATAAACATAAACAATCTTACTGTTTATTGGAATGCAAACAAAAAAGCTTGGGTTACCGCCACTTTATTTAATGATTGGTTCGACAACTATTTTGTGCCAGATGTAAAAAAATATTTAGTCAAAAAAGATCTGCCTTTCAAGTCTCTTCTTTTATTGGACAATGCTCCAGGTCACCCTCAAGATTTGCAGCTTGAGAATGTAGAAGCTGTTTTTATACCAATAAACACAACTTCTTTGTTACAACCTTTGGACCAAGGGATAATTGCCACATTCAAGGCATTGTACATTAAAAGCCCCTTTATGTATATTTTAGATAAATTGGAAAATGATGGCTCTCTTTAAATTATCGATGCCTGGAAAAAGTTTACGATTTTGGATTCTGTTAAGCATATAGGAATTTCTTACCGTAAAATTAAAAAATTAACACTCCATGCGTGTTGGAAAGCAGTGTGGCCTGATGTTGTTGATGAAAATATAAATTTAACAGTATCTTTGGGTCAAGAATATTCAGGCATAATTGAGTTGGCTCATACGATAGGTGGAGAACGTTTTGACGATTTAGCACAGAGAGACATCAATGAGGTAATTGAAGACCAAGAGTTAAATGAGAATGAATTAATTGAATTTGTCAATAAAGTAAGTGAGAATGATGTTGAAACTGATGTTGATGTTGAGGATGAGCCAGATCCATTCACAGCGAAATTTGTTCGCGAGGGACTAGCAATAGGAAAAGAATTAGGAAACTACTTCCAACAACATGATCCGAATGTTGAACGAGCTCTCCGATTTCACCGAGCTATTAACGAATCTTTGAATAAATATGAAGAAGTTTATAAAGTTTGACTAAAAACGAATCACAATTGTTAACTACAGATTTTATTTCTAAGTCTTACTGAACTGAAATCAATCCTATATCAATCACGGAGTGTTACGAAATATTATCCAGTAATGACAGTGATATTATAGAAGCTACTAAAAGAAGACTGATTGTTGAAAGTGATAGTGACAGCAATTTAAATTAAGTTAGTTTTTATTGAGATCAACCTGTTAGTACATAATTGCATATTTTGTATATAATGTATATTTTTGTTGAATTTTTTAAAAATTTATTTTGTTTTACATTTTTTTATTTGAAAATTAATTGAATTATTGTTTTTGTTTTATATTATCAGACTGCTATGTTGAACTCTTGTAATGATATTATTTTTTTCTCAATAAATGATTAAAAATAGGTAAATTTGTGGTTATTTTCGTTTAACACAGTTTTTTCATAAATATTTAATTTTTTCGCTTATCACGGTTTTGCCAAGAACCTATCTTCCATGTAAAACGAGAGATAGGTGTATATAAAATTATATATACAAAATTGAAATTAATTCGTAAATAATATTTGAAAATAGGAGTTAGAATGTAAAAAAGTAATAGAATAATGTATATACTTTATCTGTATAAAGGCTAAAACTAAGTTTTCCAACGATATCTTTGAACGATAAATAACTGTTTCGCCACTCAAGTGAAAAGCTTTGCTTTAAACTTCCATAAGTCAATTGGCGTAACCCGACTGCTAATTCAGGATTTATAGGCATATAACCTAAATTTCTATCTATTTTTATACCAGCCTGGACGATATTCTTTAAATCTTGATAGTCTATTCGACTTTTGCTTCCTTAATTATAAAAATGATTTGGTAATTATAATCTCAAAACATAAAATTTGATTTTAGAATACGATAAAATTCCTGAGTTCATATAAAAACTATTTCTGTTTAAAAATAATTGTGATAGGATTAGATGTGTACGGCGAAATTTACGCCCCAACATTAGCGCACAGGATATTAGCCAATTTGCAAGCAAAATAGGTTATTTATATTTTGACTACTCATTTAAAAAAGTTGACATATGACTAGATTCTTCCAAAATTGCATTACTAACGAGTCCTTGGAAAATATGCACCATGCTTTCCAACAAACCGTTAACATTATACATCCTATTGTACACCAAGAGTCAATAAATCGGACCAGTGGGAACAGTCGGTACAACCTTAGATTTTTTAAATGTTTAAAATTTTCTTTGTTTAACTTGGAATGTTGTTTATCTTAGTTAAACTTTTAATTTAATCACAATTTATTGATGAATTTTGTGATTTTTATATGAATTTTGGAATTATTCAAAAAAGGTAAGTCATTTATTTATTAATTTATATACTAAAAATTTCCAGTTTACCCAAATTCACTTCGTTCTTTAGACATTTTTGGAAAAGATTTCTTGATGCAATAGTAATAATTTGGATTTTATTCATAAAAATCAGTCCATCTTTCATAAATTCTTTAATTCTTTGTATTGATATTTGATATTCTGTGATGATTTTTATAATTTAATTAAATTTTAAATATAAACTTACATATCTCGATGAATTTCTATGTTCCAGATAGTTAATGGCGTAGAAGTATCAGTAGATATTATGTAATAAATTTTATAAAAATTTAAAAAATTGATAGATATAATAACAAATTTTGGTTCTGTTGCTTGTACGCCACTGTTGATACCGTCGAAGCATTGAAAATATCTTGGAAAAAAATCGATTTTTTTAAATAAAGTATAAAAATAGTCACAATTTATTGTCCAAGGTGCAATTTATTGACTAATTTAATACTATTTTTATTATTGAAATATTCTGAACCAAGATTGTGTGCAAGTAATTTTTTTCTTTAATGAAATTTCTCTGCCCTCTTGTAATATAAGATCCTACCGAATGACGCAGCTCTTACCAACATTCTTATTTAGCTATGACACACACACACACACACATTTATCATTGGTTAGATTTTTGATTGATTATATAAAATCCATAAAGCTGTCTCATTAGCTCCAATTTAATGGGCATTGGTGTATATAAATTGTGTGAGAAATTCATCATGGAACAATGACATTTAGAAATAGTGTATAAATATAGCTTAGGTGTCCAAATGGTTTGAAATCAGCATATGTCAAATCAAAGAATAAATTTAATTATTCAATTAGGGAGAAAGTCTCTTAAAAATCAAAATCTAATTAGGAGATCATTAATTTTTCCCGAGAATCTGAACAAAATTTTGGAAAATTTAATTAGTTGTTGAGGAGAGATCTCCTATATAAGAAAACATCAACTCAAAAACTGAGCCACAATTTTGGATCAAAGAAATCAGACGCATAATTTTTAAAAGGATGAAAATAATACATCTTTTAAAAAGAAAGAGGTTGAAACGAAAATCAAACAGACTCCATTTAAGAATCTATTCAAGATCTTCAATTGTGTTTAGTAATACTTAAGGAGGTTTCCAAACTGGATTCCTGTCCCTAAATTCAAATATAAATTTGTAAGCTGTTGTGAAATTGTTTTATCAATAAAAATTATTTCTGTGTAAAGTTACTTCATTAGTGTTTAAAGAGAATGTGGAGTCAGAGAACCAATTCCTACCGATTATTTGTAAATAATAACTCACCATATGTCTGTGCGATTTAAACTTATATATGTTTTATATTTCCAATTATTGTATTTTAATTTTTTATTAAATATAAAAAAATAATAAATTTTGTCTAATATCCTGGGCGCCAATGGTTGTGTGCTGATTTATTTCAACTGTAAAATGTCGTTTGAACCTATCAAACTGAATTTGGCTCTTAAATGACAAATAAAAATGTTCTTTCAGTAAAAGAAATAAGACAATAAACAAATTGTCAGACAATTTTAAGGTAAATCCAAATACGATTCCAACTTTTGAATAAAAAAAGAAAACATTTGTCATCTTTTATTATTTTACCAACGGTAAACATTCAAGTAGGCGATGTGGAAGATGTTTTAAAATGTTGATTTAATTGAAAACTTTGCCAGGCTCAGTTTTAAACGAAAAATTGCCAATTTACAGATAATTTACCATTCTTACGAAACCATATTATCCCTTAATACATATGGGAGGTTTATTTCATATTCAAGGAGATTATTCTAGAAATATGGATTGCTTCTTGCATCAACAGTCTTTAGAAAAGTGAAGTATGAATTTAAGCTTATTAGTAATTTTTTGTGCTTATCCTAGTTCAGGTTTTTGATACACATCGTATTTTACATCATTCGCTCAATTGAGGTTCTATGAATGTATCTGGGAATTCTGATACAACCAAAAATCACTATATTTTCCCAATTTAGTCTAGGAGCAATGATATGCCACCAATGAAGTTGTCGTGTTTATAATTCCTAACAACGCAAATATTGATATGAAACACGGAAACATAAATTTTCCATCTTAAGATTCATAAATACTTTTAAAACTGACTAATTCACGCTTGATTCAGCGAGTCACATATTTATTAAATGTTAAATCACTTTATTTAATACTCAATTCATAAATAAATTTACTCTTTGAATTCAAATAATTATTTCTTTGTAAAATAAAATTTTTACTTGCTAAATAATTTTCATTTGGCATGAAAAAAGACTTTTTCGATTCCAAACTAATTACTTTCGGATTTTGATTAACTAAAAAGCTTTTATGGATAATATTTGGTAGTAAGGTATGACTCTAAAAAAAGTTACTGTATAAAGGATACTTTTGTAAATTTTTGCATATCTCAAATGTAAATAATATCAAATACCTTGGAACTACTTTTCATAAATGAAGGTATTTCAACGAAAGTCAATAGCTTTTGTAAATTATACAAATCTTTTTCATTTATAACATTATTTCCTTTATTGTTATCATTTAATTTTTTTTCTTCCTTTAATTCTGAGTTGGACTTTATTATATTAGTATCATTATTATTACTTTGGATCATTTTAAATAAGACTCGTTATGAATCTATGCATTTGAAATGTTCTCAAATACATAAACAAATTAATATATTTAAAATTTAATTTTCTAATTTTATTAATTCTTAAGATAAATATAATTTAAATTGTAACCAAGGATTTAAAATAAAAAAAACATTTACAAAATTATGTAAAAAATTATAATTTTTTGGTATTAGCAATTAATATGGTTATAGATAAAATTTGAAATAAACTTCTATCAAAATGGTCTTGAAATATAATTATATTCAAAGTGGAATATGATCCAGAATGATGATTACATGCTTTGACTTTTTTAGAATTTATCATCTAAAAATGTTAATTATTATTCGTTTGGTATGAAATCAATTGCCTAAAAAAAATTGCGATAAGTTGACTTCAATTCAGGTCACGTAAAAGAGCCTCGATATTGTACATATGATTCCTTTCTTTGGACAGCAGAGTACACTAATACTGAAAGAACTTAAAAGTGTGTATTTTGTTTGTAATTTTATTTTGTGCAATTAAATAAGGATGTGATTGTGCTGAGAATCTGATTGAATGCTACTTGTTAAGGTATGTGCTTGCTTCAGACAGTGTTCTCGCTTTTCTGCTTATGGCACATTCGTTTTTGTAAATTATGTATTATTCATGCTTTTTTTCTGAGATCACAGGTTTCTCAAATTAGTTATATAATTCCTTCACTAAATTGATTTTTGCAACTCAAATTCATAATTCTCTTCTTACTTTTGGAATCGGTCACACATCGCCGTCATGGTCAATTTTTTCTCAAAATATCCAGCATTTCTCTTTGTTTTACAACGCAATAAAAAGATAAACAAAATTATATTCTTTATGATTTTGGCAGGTTTAATGTCAACAAATTACCGAATCCACTAAAATCACTTTTAACTGTAATATTTAATATAAATGAATGTTTGTAATTACATGAGAATACACTTGTGGAAAAATGTCATATTAATGAGGTCTGAGCTGCTTTCCCTTCCTGAATTAAGACCCATGATTTTTTCTATCTAGTTATTAATATGTATGCATATTTGTTCATAACACAATACTAATTAAATCTATTATATTTTTATAAAAGAAAAAATTATACTATGGTATCAATAAGATGAAAATTTTAATTTTGGAAAATTCTAAAAGTTTCTTTGTTAAATCAACTTAGAAAATATTTCAAGATATAGTTTGAGTTTAGTATCTGAACTTTGTACGTGTGCTGTCTTTTGGCAGATGAACCAAATATACTTTTAAATGAGTTAAAGTTGATCTTTAGTAAAGAATGAGTCATTTTATGAAACCCTTTTATCCATTCATATCAATAAATTAAAAGTAAATTATTTATATTCATATCATATTACTAAAAATCAATCAAATATCACATTGAATTGTTCATAGTTTTCCTTTACCATCATTGTATTCGAAGATTGTGCATTATTTTGTTTACAGTCTTGTGTGTGATTTATTGAAATTATTTTGTAAACCTAAATAATTTTTCTATTATTTTTGTAATATTTTTAATTACATCCAATAATGAACATTTATTAAAATTTAATTTTAAAGATGAATGTCAACCTTTTCATTTAATTTTCACATGCTCCTAAATAAATTAATTGCTAACAGCTCAAAACAATAATATTGTTTACTGAATGATAAATTAATTAGTAAGTATAAGTGAGTAGTGGGATGTGTCACATCCAGCATATGTCACATCCAGCACAGTACCCCCTCCCCCTCCCGCTGAGAGAAAATTTTTCTAAGTCCAAAAGACAAAGACCATGACTCATTCAAGGTCATTTAAACAAAGACCATGACTCATTCAAGGTCATTGGATGACTCATCGTTTTTTCAAGGTCATTTAAACAAAGACCATGACTCATTCAAAGTCATTGGATGACTCGTCATATTTTTTCAAGGTCATTTAAACAAAGACCATGACTCATTCAAGGGCATTGGATGACTCATCATATTTTTTCAAGGTCATTTAAACAAAGACCATGACTCATTCAAGGGCATTGGATGACTCATCATATTTTTTCAAAGTCATTTAAACAAAGACCATGACTCATTCAAGGTCATTGGATGACTCATCATATTTTTTCAAGGTCATTTAAACAAAGACCATGACTCATTCAAGGTCATTGGATGACTCATCAAATTTTATAATATATATATTTAATTAAATTTATATTTATTTAATATACTTTAATTATTTGTTTTAATCAAGTCAATAATATTATTTATTTATTTTTAAATTATATTATTATTAAATTTAATTGTTTGTTTTAATCAAGTCAATTATTTTATTTTTAAATTATATTATTATTATTAAATTGTTTGTTTTAATGAAGTGAATATTGTTTTAATCAAGTCAATAATATTATTATTATATTGTCTGTTTTAATGAAGTGAATATTGTTTTAATCAAGTCAATAATATTATTATTATATTGTCTGTTTTAATGAAGTGAATATTGTTTTAAACAAGTCAATAATATTATTTATTTATTTTTATTTTATTTTATTTATTTTATATACTATAATTTTTTGTTTTAATCAAGTCAATAATATTATTTATTTATTTTTATTTTATTTTATTTATGTAATATACTTTAATTTTATTTTTGTTTAAATTAAGTCAATATTTTATTATTATATTTATTATTATTGATTATTACATATTTTAATTTTTATTATTATTATTATTATTATTATTATTATTATTATTATTATTATTATTATTATTATTATTATTATTATTATTATTATGATTACTATTATTATTATAATTATTATGATTATTATTATTATTATGATTTTTATTATTATTAATATTATTATTATTATTATGATTATTATTATTATTAATATTATTATTATTATTATGATTATTATATTTTTTTTTATTAATGTTTTTATAATTATTTATTATTTTTACTATTATTATTTTTATTATAATTATTGTTATTATTATTATTATTATTTATTATTATTTTTTATTATCACGTGTTTTATTATTATTATTATTATTATTATTTTTATTATTATTATTAATATTATTATTATAAAATTTATTAATATTATTATTATTATTAATACTTTTAAAACTTTTTATAATATTATTATTATTATTAATATTATTATTACTTTTTATTATTATTATTACTTATAAATTTGTAAATTTTATTCTATTTTATTATTATTTTTTATAAATATTATTATTATTATTATTATAGTTAATATTTTTATTATTATTATTAATATTATTATTAATATTATTATTATTATTAATATTATTATTAAAATTATTATATTTTTATTATTATTGTCATGGTTATTGGATGACTCATCATAATTTTTCAAGGTCATTGAAAAGTAGGTCAAGGTCATTCAAAAGTAGGTCAAGGTCATTCAAAATTTCTCAAGGTCATTTATTTTTCAACATTTTTAAATTTTAATATACTACTTATTTTTATAAGTAGTATATATTTTGTAAATTTATTTTTTATTATTTTTATTATAATTAATATTTTTATTATTATTATTAATATTATTATTAATATTATTATTACTTTTTATTATTCTATTATTACTTATAAAAAATTTTATTAATACTTATAAAAACTTTAATTATTATTAATAATAATATTTTTATAATTTTTATTATTATTTTTATTATTAATAATAGTTTTAAAAACTTTTATTAATTTTATTATTATTATTTTTAATATACTTTTTACTTATAAAATTTATTAAAATTTTTATTATTATTTATACTTTGAAAACTTTTTATAATATTATTATTATTATTATTATATTTATTATTATTATTATTATTATTATTATTATTTTTAATAATATTATTATTATTATTAATGTATAAAACTTCTATTATAAGGAAATAATTTTATTATTATTAATATTATTATTAATATTATTATTAATATTATTAATTAATATGATTACTTATTAATATTGTTTAATTATATTTATTTTTATTATTATTATAATTATTATTATTATTGTTTTTATTATTATTATTGTCAAGGTCATTGGATGAGTCTTTTTTTTTTCAAGGTCATTTAAAATTTCACAAGGTCTTAGTATTTTTAAACATTTTTATATAAATTTACTACTTTTTTTTATAAGTAATGTTTTAATGTTTTTTAATTTTAATTTTATTATTATTATAATTTTCTCAAAGTCATAATATTTTTAGTCATTTTTAAATATAAATTTACTACTTATTTTTATAAGTAATGTTTTAATATTTATTATTATTATTATTTCAAGGTTATTAGATGAGTCATAATATTATTTCAAGGTCATTTAAAAGTAGGTTAATGTCATAGTATTTTAAACATTTTTAATTTTAATATACTACTTATTTTTATAAGTAGTCTTTTAATGTTCTTCAATTTTTATTCTATTATTATTATTATTATTATTATCTTATAAGTAGTGTTTTAATGTTTTTAATTTAATTTTATTATTATATTATTATTTTTATTATTATTATTGTTATTTTATTATTATTAATAATATTACAAGTTTTTATTATTATTATTTTCATTATTATTTTATATAAATTTTCAACAAAGTATATAAAATTAATATTGAATAGAAAAGTTTGTTGAATTGTGGTTCATAGTATACAGGGATAGAACAATTGTAAATGTTTGTAAAAAGTTAAAGAAAAATTCTATATTTTTAAGAAATATGTGCAAATAAATATCAAAACTAATTATGGCTCAAATGTGTGTGTTAAACCATCGATATTTTACAGTGTTTATGGAAAAACTTTAATGAAAATATGTGTTATTTTTCAACAATTTATGAAATATTTATTTTATGGCTAATAATGTGTATATGTTAAATGATAAAAATAGTTCAATATTTATGTAAAGTTTGAGATTGTTAAGAAAAATGTAAATAATTTATGATACACACGTGTTTTTGATTGAAATATATGTGTTTGTTTACCGATATAAGAAAAACTATGGACAATTTTTAAGAAAATACACGTAATTTATGATTATCATGGGATTAGAATTTGATTAAAGTTGTGAGAAAGTTTTTAAATTTGAGACCTTAAAATAAGACCTTCAGCAAATTGGTAATAAAATAGTAGTTATTGAGTAATACTTATTAAAATTACCAAAGTTTTATAATTTTTGACAAGTCTTGATAGATCTTTAATAAAATTTGTTAGTACTTTGAATAAGAATTTAAAAAAAAAAGTTTCAACACAGTAGCAAATCGTAAAGAAACTAGTACTTATCAGTTAATTAAATTAACTAAGTTGTAAAATAATTGAAAAAATTTGTTAGATTTTTTAAAATTTTAAGATTGTTAGGTAATTGTTCTAGGTACTTGTTGAATAAAAATTAATGTATTTTATCAACAGCTCATAGTTTTTAATCGTACAATTTCTCTTCATTCCTGGAAATAATCGTAAATATTTAAATTATTCAGAAAATTGTCAATAAAAAACATAAATAATAGGTAACCAAATATTTTTAAATACTAGTCAATTTTAGTTTTTAATTTAATTACAAATATAATAATAATAAAATAAATACTTGTATACAAATAGTTATATGAATCAATCAATTTCTTAGAACTGAAATCTTATCGATATATTCTGATTAACCTTAAATCAATGAAAAAAGTAACAATTTTCCTAAGTATTTTATAAATTCAACCAACTCAATCCCCTTTAAAAAAAATACTATAAATTCGACTCTCAACCAATCATTCCTCTTCAAATGTCATTTTTCACTCCATTATACCAACTATATTCATAATTTTTATAAAAGCCTATCAAGTAGATAATATTAACCTTTTGAATACATATATTCATTCCAGTAAATTTCTTTAGAAATATTATAAATTCCCTCTTGACCAATCATTTTCCATCAAATAACAATATTTCCAGCCATATTCAATATTTTTCATAAAAAAAAAAAATCATAAAAAATACCAATTTAGATAATATTTACCCTTTAAATAACAATATTTAACCAACCCAACCCCCTTAAAAATGACAACAAAATAGCTGGGGCTGTGCGATACTTGTGCAATGTCATCGATTCCAAAATAATGGCCAAATGCTAGACTGGATTTTCTACCCACCCAATTACGCTTATCGATAGATTTGTTGGATTTGTATATATTCGCCGGATTAGTATACGTGCGCGCGGTTATTGTTTTTAATAACTATTTCTCCGTCCATAAGTGTCCATCAAAAAAAAAAATATATATATATATCCCTATTTAAATATAATTAACCGACAAAATCTACTCAATTGTTAAAAAGTTTTAATTGAATATAATAGTAATTCATCCACTCTTAAAGTACAATTAATTTTCAGTGAATATTTTCATCTTTTAAGTATATTTGTTGATCAGTGAATAATTCAGACTCCGTTTAAAGTATTTCCCAATATTTAATTGATATTTCATCTCATTATTGAGAAATTTACCGTCTAATTTATTATAAGCAATTCTCGATTCACTGAATATTTGTTAGCTTCAATTCATATTTTCTCACTTTAATGATTGCTTTCCTCTTTAATGAATATTTCTCTCTTCAATTAATGTTTCTTTATTCAATGAATGTTTTTTCCTCTTCAACGAATATTTTTCTCTTCAATGAATATTTTCCCCTTCGATGTATATTTTCTCCATTCAAAGTATATTACCTTTGTAAGTGTTTAATATAGCAATTGATATTTCATCTATTTAGTAGATATCTTTAACTATCCCACTTTTTTCAGTAATTTCACCGATTTTAGTTACTTAATGCACTCTCTCACCAATATTACTTCTTCACTGAAAATTTGTATTCGACAAAAATAAAATAATTTTAGGCTATGTAAATCAATTAGAGCTTTTAGGGAAATTTTATGATAATTTAAGTGATATCTAGTTTTACGATGTATTTATTTTAGTAAATTTTAATCATCTTTGTGAATTTATGGTTTCTTTTGAATTTTAATGGATTTAGGGTTTGATTATGTTTTAAATGAAATTATTGAAGAAATTAGGGTAAATCTATAATTTAGATACTTAATTTCTTGAAAATTTATTAGATTTGACTTGATTTAAGGATTATTTTAAATAAAAGTTAAATTTAGGATCAAAATGTTTATGAAACATCTATTTAAGATAATTATTTAAGAATTAGAATCAAATTTGACTGATAATGATATTTTAATTATAATTTTATGTTCTATTTAAATAGTTGATTAAATCAGTTAATTTTTAAAAATATTTTAGTGAAACCTAAGATTTTAATTGATTTTACAGTGTAAAAAAGAGATCGATAATTACTTTCATTTTCAATTTTATTGATTTCATGGATATCAATCACAAAAGTAGTATAATTTAGAGATTTTTAAGACAATGCTCAGTGTGGTTATCAGTATACTTATGAAAATCATTGATATATCTCTATGGGTTGACTGGTAATTTTTATTGAATTTATACTTGATTTACTGATTAATTTTAATGAGCAATATGATATATATTTTACAATAATTTAATTTATGTGGGAAACATAGACTTTATTCGATTTTAGTCATTTTTGATGAATTTTTTATTTGATAGAATTTTTGCCAGAATCAAATTGTGGTGATTTTCAACGGAAAATGATGATAACAATTTTGTAATACTAAAGAAAATTTATTTTATTGGTAAAAATATGATTTTTATGATAATTTTAAGTGGGAATTTGATTGGTTGAATACATATAGTAAATATGATCCGAATGATGGATTTTTATGGATCTTATTCGGTTAAATATAGATTTCTAAAGAAATTTTACCTTGTACTTTTTTTTTTTTACAAAAAATATGTATATTGTTGGTGCAGTGAGGAAAATTGTCATTTCAAGGGAAATTATTGATTAAGAGGAAATTTTATGATATTTTAAGGAAATAATCGATTAAGAACAGATTTGTTGATATTTTTAAGGTACTGAGTCGGTTGAATATCTGTGTTCAAAGGTACATATATTCTAAATGGAGAATATAGAGGAGGAATTTATAATATTTTTAGAGGGGGATTTGTTCAAATAGATATTAATATGTGTGTAAATCTTTTGAGAGAGTGGGAATATTGTCATTTAAAGAGAAATGATTAGTTAAGAAGAAAATTTATGATCTTTTAAGGGGGAAAGGATTGGTCACGAGATGATTTCTATTTTAAGGGGATTTCAAGAAATTTATTCGGTTGAATATCGATATAAGTCGGTGATTTTTTATGAAAATAATGAATATAGCTTGGATTAATGTCATTTAAAGAGAATTGATTGGTTGAGAGTAAATTTTATTTTATTTTAGTGAGAAACAATTGGCTAAGAAGAAAATTTATGATATTTTAAGGAAATAATCGATTAAGAACAGATTTGTTGATATTTTTAAGGTACTAAGTCGGTTAAATATCGTTATTTAAAGGGTGATTTCTATAAAAAATAATGAATATAGTTGGTAGGGTAGGGGTAAGTGTTATTTGATGGGAAATGATTGGTCTAGAGTGGAATTTACTTTAGTAAGAAATAGTCAATTAACAAGTTTGTTGTCATTTTTAAGGGGTTGGGTTGGTTAAATATTGTTATTTAAAGGGTAAATATTATCTAAATTGGTATTTTTTATGATTTTTTTTATGAAAAATATTGAATATGGCTGGAAATATTGTTATTTGATGGAAAATGATTGGTCAAGAGGGAATTTATAATATTTCTAAAGAAATTTACTGGAATGAATATATGTATTCAAAAGGTTAATATTATCTACTTGATAGGCTTTTATAAAAATTATGAATATAGTTGGTATAATGGAGTGAAAAATGACATTTGAAGAGGAATGATTGGTTGAGAGTCGAATTTATAGTATTTTTTTAAAGGGATTGAGTTGGTTGAATTTATAAAATACTTAGGAAAATTGTTACTTTTTTCATTGATTTAAGGTTAATCAGAATATATCGATAAGATTTCAGTTCTAAGAAATTGATTGATTCATATAACTATTTGTATACAAGTATTTATTTTATTATTATATTTGTAATTAAATTAAAAACTAAAATTGACTAGTATTTAAAAATATTTGGTTACCTATTATTTATGTTTTTTATTGACAATTTTCTGAATAATTTAAATATTTACGATTATTTCCAGGAATGAAGAGAAATTGTACGATTAAAAACTATGAGCTGTTGATAAAATACATTAATTTTTATTCAACAAGTACCTAGAACAATTACCTAACAATCTTAAAATTTAAAAAATCTAACAAATTTTTTCAATTATTTTACAACTTAGTTAATTTAATTAACTGATAAGTACTAGTTTCTTTACGATTTGCTACTGTGTTGAAACTTTTTTTTTTAAATTCTTATTCAAAGTACTAACAAATTTTATTAAAGATCTATCAAGACTTGTCAAAAATTATAAAACTTTGGTAATTTTAATAAGTATTACTCAATAACTACTATTTTATTACCAATTTGCTGAAGGTCTTATTTTAAGGTCTCAAATTTAAAAACTTTCTCACAACTTTAATCAAATTCTAATCCCATGATAATCATAAATTACGTGTATTTTCTTAAAAATTGTCCATAGTTTTTCTTATATCGGTAAAACAAACACATATATTTCAATCAAAAACACGTGTGTATCATAAATTATTTACATTTTTCTTAACAATCTCAAACTTTACATAAATATTGAACTATTTTTATCATTTAACATATACACATTATTAGCCATAAAATAAATATTTCATAAATTGTTGAAAAATAACACATATTTTCATTAAAGTTTTTCCATAAACACTGTAACATATCGATGGTTTAACACACACATTTGAGCCATAATTAGTTTTGATATTTATTTGCACATATTTTCTTAAAAATATAGAATTTTTCTTTAACTTTTTACAAACATTTACAATTGTTCTATCCCTGTATACTATGAACCACAATTCAACAAACTTTTTCTATTCAATATTAATTTTATATACTTTGTTGAAAATTTATATAAAATAATAATGAAAATAATAATAATAAAAACTTGTAATATTATTAATAATAATAAAAATAACAATAATAATAATAAAAATAATAATAATAATAATAATAAAATTAAAATTAAAAAACATTAAAACACTACTTATAAGATAATAATAATAATAATAATAATAGAATAAAAATTGAAGAACATTAAAAGACTACTTATAAAAAATAAGTAGTATATTAAAATTAAAAATGTTTAAAAATACTATGACATTAACCTACTTTTAAATGACCTTGAAATAATATTATGACTCATCTAATAACCTTGAAAATAATAATAATAATAAATATTAAAACATTACTTATAAAAATAAGTAGTAAATTTATATTTAAAAATGACTAAAAATATTATGACTTTGAGAAAATTATAATAATAATAAAATTAAAATTAAAAAACATTAAAACATTACTTATAAAAAATAAGTAGTAAATTTATATAAAAATGTTTAAAAATACTAAGACCTTGTGAAATTTTAAATGACCTTGAAAAAAAAAGACTCATCCAATGACCTTGACAATAATAATAATAAAAACAATAATAATAATAATTATAATAATAATAAAAATAAATATAATTAAACAATATTAATAAGTAATCATATTAATTAATAATATTAATAATAATATTAATGATAATATTAATAATAATAAAATTATTTCCTTATAATAGAAGTTTTATGCATTAATAATAATAATAATATTATTAAAAATAATAATAATAATAATAATAATAATAATAAATATAATAATAATAATAATAATATTATAAAAAGTTTTCAAAGTATAAATAATAATAAAAATTTTAATAAATTTTATAAGTAAAAAGTATATTAAAAATAATAATAATAAAATTAATAAAAGTTTTTAAAACTATTATTAATAATAAAAATAATAATAAAAATTATAAAAATATTATTATTAATAATAATTAAAGTTTTTATAAGTATTAATAAAATTTTTTATAAGTAATAATAGAATAATAAAAAGTAATAATAATATTAATAATAATATTAATAATAATAATAAAAATATTAATTATAATAAAAATAATAATAAAATAAATTTACAAAATATATACTACTTATAAAAATAAGTAGTATATTAAAATTTAAAAATGTTGAAAAATAAATGACCTTGAGAAATTTTGAATGACCTTGACCTACTTTTGAATGACCTTGACCTACTTTTCAATGACCTTGAAAAATTATGATGAGTCATCCAATAACCATGACAATAATAATAAAAATAATAATAATTTTAATAATAATATTAATAATAATAATAATATTAATAATAATATTAATAATAATAATAAAAATATTAACTATAATAATAATAATAATAATATTTATAAAAAATAATAATAAAATAGAATAAAATTTACAAATTTATAAGTAATAATAATAATAAAAAGTAATAATAATATTAATAATAATAATAATATTATAAAAAGTTTTAAAAGTATTAATAATAATAATAATATTAATAAATTTTATAATAATAATATTAATAATAATAATAAAAATAATAATAATAATAATAATAATAAAACACGTGATAATAAAAATAATAATAAAATAATAATAATAATAATAACAATAATTATAATAAAAATAATAATAGTAAAAATAATAAAATAATTATAAAAACATTAATAAAAAAAAATATAATAATCATAATAATAATAATAATATTAATAATAATAAAAATCATAATAATAATAATAATCATAATAATTATAATAATAATAGTAATCATAATAATAATAATAATAATAATAATAATAATAATAATAATAATAATAATAAAAATTAAAATATGTAATAATCAATAATAATAAATATAATAATAAAATATTGACTTAATTTAAACAAAAATAAAATTAAAGTATATTACATAAATAAAATAAAATAAAAATAAATAAATAATATTATTGACTTGATTAAAACAAAAAATTATAGTATATAAAATAAATAAAATAAAATAAAAATAAATAAATAATATTATTGACTTGATTAAAACAATATTCACTTCATTAAAACAGACAATATAATAATAATATTATTGACTTGATTAAAACAATATTCACTTCATTAAAACAGACAATATAATAATAATATTATTGACTTGATTAAAACAATATTCACTTCATTAAAACAAACAATTTAATAATAATAATATAATTTAAAAATAAAATAATTGACTTGATTAAAACAAACAATTAAATTTAATAATAATATAATTTAAAAATAAATAAATAATATTATTGACTTGATTAAAACAAATAATTAAAGTATATTAAATAAATATAAATTAAATTAAAAATATATATTATAAAATTTGATGAGTCATCCAATGACCTTGAATGAGTCATGGTCTTTGTTTAAAATTAAAAATATTATAAAATATGATGAGTCATCCAATGACCTTGAATGAGTCATGGTCTTTGTTTAAAATTAAAAATATTATAAAATATGATGAGTCATCCAATGACCTTGAATGAGTCATGGTCTTTGTTTAAAATTAAAAATATTATAAAATATGATGAGTCATCCAATGACCTTGACCTACTTTTGAATGACCTTGACCTACTTTTGAATGACCTTGAAAAAATATGATGAGTCATCCAATGACCTTGAATGAGCCATGGTCTTTGTTTAAATTACCTTGACAAAATATGATGAGTCATCCAATGACCTTGAATGAGTCATGGTCTTTGTTTAAATGACCTTGACAAAATATGATGAGTCATCCAATGCCCTTGAATGAGTCATGGTCTTTGTTTAAATGACCTTGAAAAATATGATGAGTCATCCAATGCCCTTGAATGAGTCATGGTCTTTGTTTAAATGACCTTGAAAAAATATGATGAGTCATCCAATGACCTTGAATGAGACATGGTCTTTGTTTAAATGACCTTGAAAAAATATGATGAGTCATCCAATGACCTTGAATGAGTCGTGGTCTTTGTTTAAATGACCTTGAAAAATATGATGATTCATCCAATGACCTTGAGTGAGTCATGGTCTTTGTTTAAACGACCTTGAACAAATATGATGAGTCATCCAATGACCTTGAATGAGTCATGGTCTTTGTTTAAATGACCTTGAATGAGTCATGGTCTTTGTCTTTTGGACTTAGAAAAATTTTCTCTCAGCGGGGGGGGGGTACTGTGCTGGATGTGACATGTGCTGGATGTGACACATCCCACTACTTTAGTCGTTGTAATTGATAGTAAAAAGAAACTTGATTAGAAAAATATTCTTAAATTAATTTCACAAAACATATATTACATTCACAGTACTTGAAATAAATTTTCATATATTTATTGAAAATTATTAGACTTTTAAGTTTCTAAACATCATTGAATAAAGTTAATAAATAAAATAATTATCATCTACCACAATACTAGAAATTAAATGATTATCGACCAAGAACTAAATAAGTTGAATTTCTAACAAAGCTTAAAAACCTACATTGAACAGATACTTGTGTACTGATAGATACCGATAAAATCTAATAATAATCCAAATATGTATGTTTAATTGTTGTAAAATATTTGATTTTGTAAAAATAAGACTTATCTTTAAATTATGATTAGTGTGGAGTTTATGGTTTCGTTAACCTTGACCCCAGATGTAAATATTTGCTTGCCCCCAATGGTTACCCGTCGCTAGGCAACGTTGGTAATGTAACCATTAGTTTCGAGGTCGCCAAAGGTAATTGCCACTTAGGAACTACTCTGGCCCGACCCCAAACTGGGTTCAACGCACTACCGTTAGAAGGTACGTGTGCGATTTTCTTTCTCTAGTCCCTTACTAATGTATCCGATGTTTTTGTTTCGTATTTGTAAACACTTCTGATTTTCAACCAGGAAATTTTATTACTACTAGTTGCATAAATCTCAAATAACAATTCGTTAATATTTATTGAACAACACGGCAAATGGTTATCACAGGTTCATACGCCTTTAGTTTTGGGCGCTCGACGCTTAGCGCGCTCAGATTTTCCCGGCTGGCGTTTGGTTGGTTTGTTCTTGGACGTGGATGAAGTCGCCGCATCCCTATAGGCCAGTTTCGCTGGGCAAACACTAGGGGGTAGGTCACTGCCGCGCGCTCCTGGCACGCTGACAGCGCTACTTCAAGACCCCGTATTTGTGTATTCAAATTCTGGGTTAGTTGTTGTTCTTCGCACCATCCCTTTTGTGCAGCCTCCATCTTTTGGTATAGGGCTTTCACTCTCTTCGGCTCGATCCATGTCCCCTTGACCTGTTGGATTTCTCGGGTGATCTGTAGGAGTTGTTGCTGCAGCTCTCGATTGGTTGCGTGAGCTCTATCTAATTCCTGTTGTAATACGGATAGTTGATGATTTTTCATTTCTAAAATAACAAATTCTAATCAAATTCGATTTTTTCAGTTCGCGGGAAGTTAGTTAATTCATTGAGGCAATGTATCATTTAAGTCGCACTAGGGGGTTTTCCTTATTTATCGTCTCGCGTAGGGGTGGTCGTGGCGATCTCCGGTGAGCTTTCCCTCGTCTCTCAACTCTCTTGGTAAGATGCGTCGTGGGATTACCACATTTATGTCTAAAATTCCTTCTCGTAACTTCGGGTCGTCTAGTTCGTAAGAGACGTTGTAGCGGGGCGCATACCTATCAGTACTGAGTATCTTGCCCGCCTTAATATCTGCATTGACTTGTCTCAGATATCGCTTGGCCTGCTCCACTTGCTTGTTTGTCTCTTTCTGGTGAGCTTTCATGGCTCCTTTTTGATCGCCACATACGGGAGATCGATCTCGTCTGAATCTCTTTGCGTGCCGGATCTGAACTCGCGCACATGGAAAAGGGAAAATCCCGCGTCCCACATCGCTTGCCTACACCTGGCAGCCGAGTGAGCAGGGAAAGAAACATTAAGCGATAAACGGGATTTGCGCTTCGTTTGTTTTCAGGTCGACTAGTCTAGGATTCGGGACTCGTTGATCTAACCTATTCAACAGGGAGGTACATGGGAGTTTAGTGGATACCCCCGGGTCGAAAAATCGTGTCGTCGGACGTACTAGAAAAGGGCGGCGTTTTGATTCGTCAATTGGGGACCTTAAACTATCACTGGGGTGGTTGTAGTACGTTCGCGTAGTACACTTAAAGTGTTCCAAGCGTAGGTCATTTTCAAGCAGGGTTCTCCGATTCGCACATATCGTTGGCAGTGGTCAGAAGTCCAATTATGGCACCGATCCATTTGCATTCTTCTCTGAGTAAATTACTAAGAATAATAATAACATCAACGATTCTTTAGTTCATCTTGTCTTAATGAACCATTGGGGATCAAATGCCTAATTAATATTTTACGTAGGCTTTATTTTGCGAAAAATTACCGATAATAAAAACCTTTAATTTTTAATCTGAATTTTTTCTTCTCTACCAACTCTTGTAGATATTTCTAATTAACTTAAATTAATCAATGATCTATTGTTTTAATAATACGATTTTGATTCTATGGCTACCAAGGAATTTAACTAAGTAAGTAGTATTAACAGTATTTAAACATTTTTTCTTAATACTTATTTCGAATCTTAATTAACGGGTTTTATTTTTACAGTTGTTCGGGATATATCTTAACTAACGCTGTCTCAAAGCATCAGTGGCCCTTTCTAGCTTTCCTTACCCTCTTAGCTAGCAATAGTGACGTTGAACTTTTTGCTGGATTAAACTCATGAAAATTTTATCAAATTGTAAACAATACTTTTAGATAACGTAATTTTCTCCCTGCATCATTACTGGGATTGGTGAATCGATTTTTTCTTCAGTGACCGATTTGTAACGTAGTATCTTATAAATATTAATTTTTAAATAACTTTACCTTACTACTTTGTTAGTACTAAATATAACCTTTTCCTCTAATTACCTACTAGTATACATACTGGATCAGTTGTCGATTATGTAGATGCTTTAATTAGTATGCGAAAAAATTTATCTTAAGCATACAAGTCCGTATCCAATGCCACCATGGATTCATTCCATTCAATCTCCTTGCCTCCACCAACGATCTGCAAGAACGGTTCTGGATTATTACGCCTAATATAGCGGTTAATTAAAGCTGATGGTTGGACGTTTGATAATCACTTAGGTTAATTCATTTGTTTGGGGTTACGTGCTATTTAATCCGTTACTGGACTATTTAGGAAATTCATCAGGAGTAAATGAGTGAATCAACTAAATGAATAATTTTATATTCGCTAACAAAGGTTATTATAAATCTCTTGGCTGATTTTGTTAGTGGGTTCTCACCAGTGGCGAATGATTGGATGGGTCACACCTGAGTACTAATGCGTGGAATATAGATTAATATTATGACCAAAATATTTTTAATTAATTACCCTCCTGAGGAGTCCGGCTGGTCCTCATGGCATTAGGTCCTTCTTTCTCGTGCTCCTGACGCTCTCTCAAGGCTTGAAAATTTCTCCTAGACATGTTAGCAAAAAATTGGAGGATTCTAAATTGCGTTGGTTGTTATATTGGGTAGGTGTGTGTACAGGATAGAAAATTTCGGCAATGGCTTGACATTTTGATAAAATGTCAGGCGGATTTTTCTCTTACAATCCACATACCATGTTCGCCGTGTGCGTCTGGATCTACTATTATTTGTCAGTGGGTGGCTATCTTCATTGATTCGTGAACTCTTAAATGTCATGGATTTTTATTTATATGCTGGTTATTTGCTGCAACCGTGATTTGTCATTTTGATTTACTCGCAGTACACCTATTCGACAGTTTGGTTTGTTTTTATGCCATACCAAATTAGTTTATTACGATGTGGGTTCTATTTGGTAAACTGTGGTAAGTATTACCTTATCATCACTAGTTCTATAGTTAGTTAATGTCCTCTAGGTTTCTCCAGTTTTGGGTATATCAGTTTACGTCTTTCTCTCGAAATTTTGGATTATCGGACGGTATTATGTTATTACTTGATTTGGGATTTCACTTGGGAGGCCCCTGGCGGGACTTAAATGGCTAAATTCGGAACAATTCAATTTATGGCACGCGGATGGCTGAAGCTAGAATCGATTAAATCGGAGTCACATTTTCTTCCGGAGTTTATTTTATGTTATTCTATATGGGTGCATCAGCGAATATATTCACTCTTACATTTTTGTTTCTTTAAAGGAGACTCAATAATTTTTTGGGTGGGTAGTTTGGCTATATGTGCTTAGGTTTTGAGTCATTACATTTTTATAAACATTTTATTATTAGGTACAAATTATAATTTCCATCATATTACGGTGTTATTTATGGGAATAGTCGTCTGCCTTGGCGATTTCCCGCATCTGCTTGTCTATTATTCGATGATTTTTTATTGGGGAAATGTTATACTACCTTTTCGATGCTGGTTGCCTCAAAATACGCTAGCAAAGGTATTAACCAAAAGTTTTTAGGTTTTCCCCTTTGATAAACATGCTTTCTTTTTGATAAGTAATGCTTTCCCCACGCCGACGCCCAAGCAGAGCTCTTACGATATTATCTGGACTCGACGTGGAGAAAGTTTTCGAGCATTCCTCCACTCACATTTATAATTTGCTTTTTCACTGGCTAAGACTGCTTCAAGGTTCTTTAAACTGACTAGTTATTAAAACTGATTATACAGAGTAAAACTGATTTAAATTATGTGAAAATGAATCGGTATATATACCTATTGCATGACCCTAACCTTGCATGTTAAATTTGATTTAGTAAAACAAAATTTGGCCTTGTGATTTTTTAGTATATTCTAATCTTAATTCTATTATTTTTGTAATTTTATTTGACAATTTTATTTTTAATTTTTAATTGAATTGTTTCCAATTCGAATTATTTGATTTTTGTTCCATTTTTTATGGATTTTTCTATTTATTAGTAAATGTCAAATTTCGGTCAAATTTTCGTGTTCTCATGTTATTTTTATGTTTATTTCGTGCGGATCTTGTTGCACTTTAAGATGTTAAATAAAACTGATTAATTTGTAAATAATGTTAGTACTTTGAAGAAATTTTAAAATAAGACCTTCAGCAATATGGTAAGAAAATAGTAGTTATTAAGTAATACTTATTAAAATTACCAAAGTTTCATAATTTTTGACAAGTTTTGATACTCTTTAATAAAATTTGTTAGTACTTTGAATAAAACCTTTTAACAAAGTTTCAACATAGTAGCAAATTGTAAAGTAAATAGTACTTATCAATTAAAAAATAAATTAAATAAACTAAGTTGTAAAATAATTGAAAAAATTACAGCATGGCGCTGATTTCATGTTTATAATTTATTTTGTTATTTTTTTTTATTTTTTACTGTTCATTTCTTGCAAAAATTTTAATTAATCTATTTTTTGTGGGATGTTCTTACTTTCTTTTCATAAGTCATCCATTGTTAATGTTTAGTTTTACCACTCAATTTTCTAATTAGGTTATTTTGCTGGACAAACAAAATTTTACCGATCTCTGTTTTTGCCCAATAGTTTGATTAATAAAAAAATGAAGGATAAGTAAAAGAAAAAAAAAGTTAATTCTAATTTTTAAAGCAGTAATAAAAGACAAAATTACCTGTCACTTAGAGGTCATGTGAGTTCAGTTGTCAAGTGGAAAATTTTCGTCAGTTACTTAAATTCAGAGTGGATTTTGTTGATGAAACTCTAATATTACATTTTGAAAACTTGTCAGTCAATGCAATGTTAACTTCTGGCCAATTCAGTACAATTCAACAATTTTCAATTTGTGTAATATTTTTGAATGAAGAAAACAATTTAAACGAAAACTTTCTTCAATTTATTCCTGTGACTTCAACTCAAGGAGAATTCTTAGCAAACATCATACTTGATTCACTGGATCCTATGAATTTGGATCTCCATTACAAGAGAATATAATTACTGGCTACTCCATTGACTATATACATTATATAAACAATGGTTTAAAAGTTGTTTATTTTCCATTTTATTATATTATTTAAACAATGCTAATAAAAAAAATAAACTTTTATTACCAAAAAAATAACTTTGATTTAGCTTAACAAATCCATAAAGTCATCCGTTTCTTCAAAGTCCGCTTTAAATGAAACGGACTTGACGACATCTTGTTCTTTATCAGAACAATTGAGCCGAATCTGTCTATGTCCGATGGCGAATTTGTATGCCAAATTAGCTAAAATGCCTGCTCTTACTAAATCTTCAGTGATTATCTTAATCCGGCCGCTGTTATAAAAGATAACTGTTTCTTTAAAATCACCATTTTTTAAACCTTTGCTGGTGGGGTCTGCTTGATAAACGATGTAATGAGGAGCTTCTGTATCGAAAGAAAACTTATATGGATCAACTTTCCTTAAGCCTTCTAAGTCTAAATCATGACCAACATTAAAAGCAGTGAAAATGTTCGTTTGGCGATAATCTCTCAGCTTCACTGGCATTCCATTTTTCTGAAGTCTTCTTGCCACTTTTCTGGCAATTTTTTTAGCGATATCTAAATTTTTGGCTCCTCTTATAACTAAAGCTCCAGATTTGAATATAATAACTTCTTTGCACTCCGGATAATCTATATCAGAATTTATTGAAACGAATTCAATTTTTGCATATGGTTGATAAGAATAATAAGTGACATTTCTGAAAAGTTCAATTACATCTTCCAGTATAATGGATTTATTAAAAAGTTTCGCTGCGGCATTAACGCAGTAAATCTTCAATTTTATTCTTGGATTATTTTCCATTTATTTTCTTCTTTAAATTATGGCAAAAATAGATCCCAATTTGAGAAAAAATTATATTTTTCTGAAATATGATTGGTAAGAAATTAGAAAAGAAATAAAATATTTTTTATAAATTTTTCATTTAAAATTTCAATAAATTCTTTTTTGAAAAAAAATGAAAAAAATAATTTATATTGATATTATTTTATATAAAATACAAATAAACATTTAAAAAATAAACAAAAATATCAACACTAGATTTACGAACAAAATTGAATACCGATTTTTACTGACGAATTCAATAAAATGCAATTTTTAACAAAAATTAATTTTAAAAAAGTCGTTTATTACGTAATTTCATTCATTTTGAAAATTTTGAAATTCATCAAATCTTTAAACGTAACAGCGTTGAAATGAAAAAAAAATTTAACCTCAATTTTTATAAAATTATTTTTCATTTAAAATTTTCAATTTTCTTTACCTTAATTTCTTTTCAATATTTTTAGTATTTAACACAAATTTTTGGTACATACTTTTAGATGTATTTGTTTTATTATAATGTTGTTAATCCTTGTTAAATTGATCATTGTTCAAAATGAAATCAAGATAAAGGAAATCAAAAATGATAAAAGATTAATTGTGAAAAGATAAAAAGTTTTTTTGATATTCATTATAATTATTCACTACATCACATTTTTAAAAACTTAAGAACCATAAGATATTTATATTGTTTTATATAGTTTAACCTTGTTTTTAAAGTTATATTATTGTTATTTCATCTCCAGCATTTAACCCCATCAACAATCCTATCTGTATAAGTGATGACAATCAAATTTTTAAATTATTAAAATCAAATTCAAAAAATATAATTCCAAGTTAGAAACTTTAAAAAGGAAATTAATTGCGAAAATTTGTTAATTTTAATGATTTGATTTCAAAAATATAAATATCATCAAATTTTTTATATTAATAATATTTTCACTTCTTTTTAATGATTTAAACTTTTATAAATATTTATAAAAAATGGTTTAAATTTAATATTTGTGCTCGATGGACTCCGGGAATGTGCAGGCTATAACATTTCTGGTAACAGAGCTCACTTTTGGCATATATCCAACCTGCTCCGCAAACTACTGACGTTAGCTAGCAACATGTGACGACTGGGGGGGAGGTAAATGTTGTAGGTTTGTATCTTTGGAAGTTGTATAGAGCCAAGTTCATTAGGTCCATAACCCAACATAATCATAGTTATTTGTGACGGTGTCTTGTGGTAGCATCTTGTACGTTATTATTATTTATCATCATTATTGAATTATTAATTGTCATCATTATTATTGTTTAATGCTAATAGTGACATGCGGTGGGTTACAGGGTTTCGTTATTTGCTTATCCTCATGGCGGCCCTGGTAACGCCATACAAAATGATTCTGATCGCCACTTGGCACCCGTTGCTAGGCAACGTTGGTAATGTGTTCAAGTGGTGGATTGTCCGCAAAAATCGAGTATTATCACTAGTACTGTAGTTGCTCGGACAACCCTCGGGTTCACGAGCTGTCGATAGAAGACTTATGCTCGCTTAGCTCTGTCCCTGTAGAAGTAAATTCATAATCGAATGTGGAGAGATGATCTAAAGTTGCGACGCGAGTACTCATAATAACATCTGCGTGTAAGAGCCCCTAAGAAATAATTGAACTACAACTACAACTACTTTATTAAATTCAACAGAAATATATAATTATCAAGAGTTAATGGGACGGTTTTGATTGTTGTGCAGCTCGGCGTCGAGCACGTTCTTTGCGTCCCGGCCGACGATTTATTGGTTGAGTTGAGGACTGATCTACTGGTTGAGGATTCTTCTGCACCATCTGGGACGGGGCGAATATGAGCGGATAGGTGACCGCTTCCCCCTCCCGGCAAACTGCTAGGGCTACTTCTAATCCTCGTATTTGGGTGCGCAGGCTCTGATTGAGCTGTCGCTCTTCAGCCCAACCTTTCTGTGCTGCAGATATTCGGTGATATAACATTTTGACTCTTTTCGGATCCGACCAAGTCGCTTTGATCTGTTGGACCTCTCTTGTCATCTGGAGTATTTGGTGAAGGATGTCCGTATTTGTGTTCCTTGTACGGTCTAGTTCCGCTTGCAAAATTTGACTGGTGGCCATAACTATAAAGAATAAGTTCGTTAAATTTGACTCTAAGAATTGATATAATTTATTTTTATCATCATCGTAAACATATCGATTGGAACGAATATTCTTAGACAAATGATCAAACGCAAAGACAGGGTAAAGCACATTTTTTTTTCCGATAACAACAAAAAAAAATCAAACTAGTTCGTATTAATCGTTAGTGTCTTTGAGATCTCTATTTTTCAGGAAACGACTTCTTTCGGCTCTTTCTCGGAGGAATCACAGGGTATGGGCGTCCGGTATCGCGGACTGGGCGAGGTGGGCAGGCTTCTGCAATTCGTCCGGCGAGGATGTCATCTTCTACGTTGGCGAGGTTCATCCTCGCCTTGACCACCTGGAGGTCCACTTGCTCCTGCACCCGTTCCCATTGGATGAGGAGATCTCGCGCGTGGATATACGATTCCCCTGCCGGGTATTGTTGTCCGGCGAGTCCGCATGGGTCGCTATTTAGGCCCAGTACCCTCCAAGTAGTGGGGTACGGCCACTGTCGTCGAATCTCATTGAATATTTCTGCGTTTGGGTGTGATTCCTTCCGGCATTGTTCGTCGGGCATTCGGGTATTAGTCCATTCGATCGGCATATTCTAAAAACACACCAAAATCAGTTATTGGCATATGGGGATGAAAAAACAGTTCCTTTAGGTATTTCGCTTAGATTATATACTAGACTTACTAGCGACCAGGTTGTTATTATCATTGGGTCTATCACCAGTTAAACTTATCGAATGCTAATTATCCGTACCACCTTTCGCAGATTTAATGGGTTGTGCGTCTCTGAGTCCTTGGGGAAGCTATTTAGTCTACTACGCTTTCATCACGGCACTTCTATTTTAGTGGTTGCCCTAATTGTGAGACGTTGGGGAAATTCTACTGCTATATTAACGAGTGAGTCTGTACTTACAAATCCACCGGGTATTAATGTTCGTCAAGTCAGGGTTTGTCGCGCGCATGGTGGTGCTATTTATTAGAATTCATTTAAAAGTTATTGGATGCCTAGTGTTGGATAATATTGTAACCGTCAATTTCATTTTTAATAGGTATAAGGCCTATCGTTTATCGGGGTGCGTTTAATACTTGTTAAATACATAATATCAATTAAAAATTATTTCCAAGTTTGTTACATTTTAAGAGTTAACGTCGAACGCGATAATTTACGGATTTGCCAACTTACGATGTAGATAGGCTTTACAGGGACTTTAGCGTGTCTATATCCGTAGTGGTGTTTATCGATTTGTATTTACAAGTTGTACGACATCAACTACACGGCCCTTGGTAAGATTTACCTTAACTTGGGCTTCCGTTTCTACATCCGTTGTGTTTCGAAATGTGCCGCAATGCTTAGCTGACCTTCGCCCTAGATTATCTCACCAGCGTGGGGCGTCCACATCCGTTATCTAACGCGACTGGGTTAGTAAATGACATTTGATCTGTTTATCCGGTACGTCTAATGTCGACGGAAATTTCTATTTCTCGGATCGTATTAGTTTACTAAAATTTGGACCTACAATTTCCAGTCGACTTGTTTACTATTTCGGATAACTTTGGTTCTTAGTTAACTACTTTCTGATATTACATCGTGGCATCTACTATGGCCGTGCGCGGCGATGAGGCAATTTTTGGATATGTCAGGTACGTCTGTTATTCTTATTTAAACATTTTATTGCTTAATTTTAGGAAACCAGTGTCTTTAATCTCCTTATGGTATTCCGAGATTATTAAATCGTTTCGAAGAAGACTTATCTGTTTGATTCTCATCTTACGCATATTAACGTTTCATTTCGAATTCGCATTGGGCTTTTATTATATTGTTACGTCATTTTTCGCCTACGAATATAATATGGATTGTATTTGGAATTATATAGGTCTTTGAATGATGCAGGCTTTATGAATTTTTCGGGTGGAAGATATTATCATGATCAGGTTCTTAGCAAATTTTTGATAATATTATACTACTATCTTCCCTTATGTCAACGATTCTTATGAATTTCGTGTTGATCGGTTTAGCTACATTATTTCCTTTTAAGCGATTTATTTATTTGGTTTACCTTTGAATGACGAGTCGATTTACGACCTATTTTATTCTATCCTTATACTTTTCATTAGTTCAGCTTCAATCAATAAATTATTTTTAGGTTGAGTTTTATTTCAGATCAATGGATTTTTGTTAGTTTTATTCAATAATTATTTGGCTGTTATTAAATTAAATTACATTAATTGAATCAACGAATTGCTTAGTTTTTTATCCATAGTTGCCTTACTTTTAGAAAATGAATTACCTTATGTTAAATCAGAGGATTAGTTTGTTTTAATCAATAACTACTTTACTCTATGAATGTAATGGTTTTCTACTAATTTACCAGCAATTTCAACTAATTTGTTTCAAATACGATTTTAATTTACTTTTAGTAATAAGTTTTATCTAATTTATATGAATTTAATTTACTTTTAGCAATAAGTCTAATGATTTCAAAACATTAACACGGAATCAGTTATATCAACGATTTCAATTTAATCTATCCCCCGTACCCTTTCCCCTTTAATAGACCTTAGGCGCATTTTGTGTTTATATTATATTTAATGAGTGCCCACTGGACTACTCGGTGTGATGATTTTGAGCCGTGTGTAATAGAATTTTAGGTCGATTTTACAGAAATGAGAAACGAGGAAGGAGTCAGAGACTCCTTCCTTATTTCTCGTTTCAGCTATAAGGATAATATTGACGTTACGACCCCTGCGTTCCTCACGCTGAGTCTTCACGGGTACATATCATTGGCGATCTTCCACGCACTTACATGCATCTGTACTATGTAGATTTTGCTTTCTTGCGTTATGTGTCGGCTGTGGGCCGGAAAAATTTCGACAAAAATTAAGTTTAGTTTATTTAAACATATAAAACAATGTATTAATATTAATAATATTTATTAATTATAAACAAATAAACACAATTACCATCCAATGTCAATCCATAAAAATCGCATAATATTGCATGTAATCAAATAAAACAAAAAATACCTCTCCCCCCACGCCGACATCCAAGCAGAGCTCTATCGAGATTGCAAGGATGCGACGTGGAGAGAGGGTTCCAAAATGAACATTTCTCACCTAAAAATAAGTTGAAAACGGTTTGAAAATAGCTTTAAAAATAAATTCAAAAATGGTTTGTAAAATGGTTTTAAACACAACTTCAAAATTGGTTTCAAAATGGTTAAATTTAATGTGAAAATGGATCAGTATTTATACCTATTTTCCTCGCATGTTAAATTTGATGCAGTAAAACAAAATTCGACCTTGTTATTTTCTAGTAAATTCTATTCTTTAATTTTATTATTTTTTGATTTATTTTTATAATTTTTCATTTAGAATTTTTATTGAATTGTTACTAATTAAAATTTTTTGATTTAAGTTTCACTTTCATGAACTTTTATTAATTTTTTCAATTTTGTCGAATTTGTTGTGTTTTCTTGTTATGTTTGTGTTGGTATCGTGCGGATCTTGGTGCGTTTTGTTATTATTTTAATTTATTTTTATGTTTATTAATTTATATTTAATTCTCTTTTTTCTCATATTTGATAGGGTTTAGTTGGTGTTTCAATAGGTTTATTTAAATTGCCTGTTGTATTTGCGTGTGTGTTACTGATCCATTTAAACATTCCTCATGGCCGTTTACGTTCTGGCCCAACACATGAATGTAACCTAGTAAAGTGATTTTCAATCAACTAATCCCTAGCTAGTAACTCGGAGAAGAGGCAGTCTTAGTGAGCGGTAGTTCATCGGGTCAGCTCTCTCCTCTAGTAACCTCAACGCCAGACCCTCAGTGGAGCACGACTGGTCACCAGAAAGGATTAAATTCAACAAATAAAGAAAAGAATACTACGGAAACTAGAAAGAGAAAGAAAGCGAAAGATATTTTGAGAAAGTATAAACAATTTTAATAACAGCACAGAAAAAAATAACAGTAAAGAAAGAAGAAAATGATCCCACTAAACGTATCGAGAAAATCAAAAATATCATGATCAAAGTGTCTTGGATATCGCCAAAGAGTAGATAACCAAGTATGTAAATAGGTTTTTGTAATTTCCTTGTCCTTCATTACAAAATTAAATAATAAAATAAAACCAAATAATTTTTTTTATATTTTTGAATTTTTTTATAGCTTTACTATAGGTTTGATTGGTGGTACGAGAGTATTATTAAAGTGATCTGAAAAAATTACTTCCAACAGAAGAAAATTGTCTATAAATCGATCGTAGTGTGACATGTTGATAAATAGAAGGAGAATTTCCGCCTTATTTTATGATTGCTATAATGAAATATAATTCGACTTTAATTTGTGAAATAAGTCAAATGAGTTTTGTGGCAAAATAGAAAAGTTGAATAGACAGATATTAAACCTTTTGTTGTCTTACTTATTAATTTTTATTTATTGATCATATTTTGAATAAATTAACCATTGGTGGGTTACAGGGCTTCGTTATTTGTTTAAATTGTCTTTGGTCGTCCCAGTAACGCCATACAAAATGTTTTCTAACTACCACCCGGCACCCGTTGCTAGGCAACGTTGGAAATGTGTTCGAGTGGGTGGATTGTCCGCAAAAAGTGAGTGTTATTGCTAATACTGTAATTGCTCGAGCAACCCTCGGGTTCAACGAGCTGTCGATAGAAGACCTATGCTCGCTTTGCTCTGTCCCTTCAAATTAAATCTAGGTTGACCGGTAGAGATAGAACGAAGGTTCGGGAATACGGTGCGGGTACTCGTGAAGATGATTTCATGCCAATCATACCTTATAGCGGGTTACTTGGGTTTAGATTAACGATAAGTACAAATTTATTTTAAAGAAACAAACAATGTGCACAGTGTCCATAAGTTAATACGGTTGACTTGGCGGCCGCGCGGCTCGGCTTCGGGCACGCTCCTTGCGTCCCGGCCGGCGGTTGCTTGATGGAATGGTTGTCGGATTCGATGTTGGTGTGACATTATTGTGAGAATCTCGACTCGACAACTGAGACGGGGCGAAGATAAGCGGATACCTTACCGCTTCCCCTTCCCGACAGGCTACTAGGGCGAATTCTAGTCCCCTGATTTGTGTACGGAGGCTCTGATTGAGTTGGCACTCCTCCGCCCAACCCTTTTGAGCGGCAGTGAGCCGGAGATAGAGCGCCTTCGTCCTTTTAGAGTCCGACCAGGTTGCTTTGATCTGCTGCGCCTCCCGAGTTATCTGTATTATCTGACTGAGTAGATCCGCGTTTGCCTGCCTAGCGCGGTCTAGTTCGGTTTGTATTAATTGCAGGGCCGACATCGCTATAATAAAAGAAAATCTTTAAATTCCTTCATTGGTTTAATTAAATAAAATTCTGATTATTATAAACACAGTTACAAAAGTGAATCCATTCATGAAGAAAATTAAGACGAACGACTTTTAAATTGTTTAAATTTCAATAACATCAATAAGTTAAATCGTTATTCATGTTCTTTGCCCGCGGAATCAAGGTGCTTCAAAAAATTTCCTAACCTCTTCCTCCGGGGAGTAGCCTGGAATGATGGCTACTGGACGTGGGGTATTGCGGGCCGATCGAGTCGGGTACATCCGGGCTTTGACCACGTTTAAATCGACTTGCTCTTGTATTTTCTCCCACTGAGCGAGGAGGTCCCGCGCGTGGTCGCGGATTTCTTCGGCAGGATACTGCTGCTCATTTGGCCTGCGAGGGTCGCTGTCCAGGCCCAGTATCCGCCAAGCCGTCGGGTAAGGTCCTTTGGAAGGCAGCCCCTCGAGGGTCATTGACGGGCGCACTCTCTTCCAAGCCCGACGCCATTCATCTGCCTCATGGGCGGATATCCATTCGGGAAGCATTGGTTCTTCTAAAATCGTTATAGCCAGATAATTGAACATAATGTAATCTCAAAATAGTTTACAGGGTGTATTAACGTCAAAAATTAATGTTCATCACCAAATAATTATTGCGGATGGACAATTTTTACCACTCTTATGGCGTACTGAAGAGTTGGTAAACGGATATCGCCTCCCATGAATGTTCCTAAAGTTGTCTAAGTCGTTTATGGTAATTCGATAGCTGGCTGCTTAGTGTTTGCCAAGAAAACAAAAGTTTAATCATCACTCTACGGTCTAGATGTGGGCAACATCGATTGCTTTGAAGAATTATACTAGAACCCAATAATATTTATATAATGAAAACACTTAGCGCCTATTAAAACTCGCGTAAAAATGGCATAAATATTGCTGGTTATCCAGAAAACTATCACCATCTTGGATCGAAATCTTTACTGAAAAACTAATAGAGCTGACGAGTGGCAATCTCTGATCTATGCAGTACCTAAAAATTTTGTTTATAGCACTAGAAAATTGATGACCAATCTTGGTGAACTATCATAACCTTTGATTTCGATATCCCTGAACATTCCGTTTAATTATAGGGAATAGAATTAACTGTTAGTTTAATGTTCGGGGAACCTGGTATCTGGACTTGATGGTATGGGTTATTGTCGATGATATTTGTGAATTTTAATTTATGGGCGGATTTATGGGAGACAATTGTAATGGTCCTTCCCTGTGTATCAAAGATTCATGAAATAAATATAAAATATACTTAAATGAAATTCCTAATAGGTTTAACATTATTCAATTAAGATTAAATTACATACAATTTATTTAATAATAAGACAAATTTCTGTTAGATCGAGAATATGGATGATCAATTAAAATTTGTTACTGTTTCAAAGGAAAATCTATCTGTTGTCATTAAAGGAAGTTCCGGACGCTCGAGGGAAGAAATTGGTTGGTTCGTTGGCATTTCTGTGTTGGCGTTACGTTGATACGACATAAGTAGCAGTTTTTTGGCTTGGTTTGGAAAATGGTATTTCATTATTTATTCCTGGCTAATAAAGCGAAGTGTGTATGGTCGAATTAATCTTGCCATCCGGTATGTGACAATATTTAGTTAAATCGTTAATTTTTAAGTATCTATCCGAAATCTAGTAACAGAAGGTGATTCCGACGCGCAGTGGTAATTGTACAAATTTATGTGTTATTTGTGTGCCTCGTACACCACCTAATAGTGAACCGGATGGTGGAATTGATACTGATGGAATGATGAAACACAATCGACGTTCGGATGAATTATGATCTTATTGATTTTGTCTAAACAATTGCGACATCCGCTCGTACTTTATACCTATAACTATTGAGATATTAACTATGGATATACATCAACTATGTCTTAAATTTTCGGAATAACAAATGGATACGGTGTTGGAAATCAGTAAGTTTTCTCTTCTTTGGATGCCAACGGCGGAGGACTCACACGTGACATTGCTAATTTTTTCAATTTCACTGCGAGTGTTCCCACGTTGATTCCAATTCTCAACATTGCCTTGTTTTAATAATATTTAAATCGTTTGTTTCTAAATGCTTCCAGGAGGTCGCAATTCGTGGATTATCGTAGGTATTCTACAAGTGTTGGATCTTATTTTGTCAGTTTATCTTCCTACCGAATGGGTCCTTATGGTGTTACGAGTTGGTTCTATTCTATTATGGATTTATTGTTTACTCTATGGGGTTACGGCTACCGTAATGCTAAATAATTTCATTTTAGATATCTATTAGTTTATTATTCAATACCACGAAAATATTGGAGACTTAGGTTTCTGGCAATTCGTAGAATTATTTGTGATGTTGGTCGAGAGCGGTTAATCATTTAATGTCGCATAGCTTCGATCGAAAATTTAAATGATTTTGATAGTGAAATGGATGTCAATCATGGAAAACCTATGCCGTAGTGTCGTTAGTTACTGTCGAAGTGATATAAAAGGGACAAAGACAGGTGGATTGTTCTGTTAGTCAGTTGGTTTCTCGGGAGTCGTTGGGTAATCTCCTTTTATTTGGTTCACAATAAACTTTCCTTTGCTTTATCAGTGTTGTGTATTTTCAATTTTTACATTTAATTATTTACGTTAATTTATTTTATGCGGAAGTTATTTGAATCAATATTTGAGCTTGGTAATAACTATCTTTTATTTATACGGGAGTTTGAAAAGGTTCTCCTACTATTTCGACTATTAAGATACGCTTTGGTTTGAAATTTTGATTACATCTATTACTTTACTGGAAGTTCATAGTAATTCATTTAACAATACCTCCAACTCATTATTCCTTGTCTAAGTTTGCATTTAAATTAATCTCATAAAATGGATTTAGTTAATTTCATAGCAAAGATTTCATTTAATTTTTATTCCCCGTCACCTTCCCCATAATAAGTCTTAAACGCGTTTTATGTTTATATTATATTTAATGAGTGCCCACTGGACTACTCGGTGTGATGATTTTGAGCCGTGTGTAGATTATTTTAGGTCGATTTTACAGAAATGAGAAACGAGGAAGTAGCCAGAAAACTTCTCCCTTATTTCTCGTTTCTTCTATGCGGGATCATATTGACGTTACGACCCCTGCGTTCCGCACGCTGGGTCTTCACGGGTACATATCATTGGCGATTTTCCACGCACTTACACGAATCTGTACTGTGTATATTTTACTAACTTGCGATTTGTGTTGGCTGTGGGCCGGAAAAATTTCGACAGTTTAATTTAGTTTATTAAATATATTAAACAATTTATGAATATTATAAATATTTATTAACATATTAAAGAACCAAAATACAAAATTACTTGACCAACAATAATTTCACAAAGGCATAAAATTGCATCTCTCCCCACGCCGACATCCAAGCAGAGCTCTACCGAGGTTGCGAGGATGGGACGTGGAGAGAGAGCTCCAAAATAAACTATTTCTCACCTAAAAATTGTCTTCAAAATCAAGATTTTTAAACAAAATAGTTTTTAAAATAACTAGATTTTCGTTTCCAAAATCGGAAAAATGGTTTTTATGGTTCGAAAACCGGTTAAATTTAATGTGAAAATGAATCGGTATTTATACCTATTTTCTGTCCCTAACCTCGCGTGTTAAATTTGATGTAGTAAAACAAAATTCGACCTTGTTATTTTCTAGTGTATTCTAATCTTTAATTTTATTATTTTTCAATTTATTTTAATAATTTTTTATTTAGAATTTTTATTGAATTATTACTAATTCAAATTCTTTGATTTAAGTTTCATTTTAATGAACTTTTATTAATTTATCAAATTTTGTCGAATTTGTTGTGTTTTCTTGTTAAGTTTGTGTTTGTATCGTGCGGATCTTGTTGCATTTTGTTATTATTTTAATTTATTTTTATGTTTATCATTTTATATTTAATTCTCTTTTTTCCTCATATTTGGTAGGGTTTAATTGGTGTTTTTATAGGTTTTATTTTGAATTTTGCATGTTATGTTTGCATGTATGTTACCGATCCATTTAAACATTTTCCAAGGCCATATGTGTTCTGGCCCAACATAAAACACTCGGGGGGTCCATAAAATTGCGACCCGCAATTTCAATTGTCTTTTCAAAATGATATATACATTGTTCTTTTCAACATTCACATTCATAAAAATATATACGGTAAGGTTAATCATCCACGGTAAAGATGGACTTAGGGTATGGCTACTGTACGTAATCAAATAAAAATTGTATAGTTCAGTTTTAATATCAACGTGAATCAGTCTAAGTTAATAGGATCAGTTCAAATCAATAGTAGTTACGGTAATTCAGTTATATTTGGTTTCGAATGAATCACTGACGGCTTGGGTTTCACTTTCGAGCTGGATTTCTCTTTGGGTTGATCTTGAAGGGTGATTGATGGAAATATGCGAGAGTTTTGATGTTTTGTTGGTTCTTCGGTTATTTAGGATTTGGTTGATCATTCTTCTGAATTTCTGAATTGGGGTATTCTGCCTTTGTTGGTTTTTCGTTAGGCCGAGGATGAGACAGCATATTAGAAGTATCACATTGGATGCTATACTAAGCGGTAGTATAAGTTCCATTGATAAGATTGTTGTACTGGGTTCGCTTTTCTGTTCAACTTGTTTTCCTGGTTGCTTTTTGATTGACAGGACGATTTTTTGGATTTCTTGGATTGGTTTGTTATTGGGATTTGCTTTGGCTTTCTTTTGGATTTGTCTGGTAATGATTTCTAGGGTTTTCTTTATCTCTCGGTTCTCATTTTTTATATTGGTTATTTCTTCATTATTTTTAATAGGATTTGTACCATTGCTTGGGTCTTTTCGATATTCTGTTTCAATTCGTCCTTGTTCTCTTTCGTGGGGCATTGCATACATTGGAGGTTTATCTGTTGACATTCCTAGTTTTCGGGGTTTCTGCAAATTTCTTTGAAATCAGCACAGGTGCTGTCTTCTCTTCTGAAGGGTTGGGTTTTCTCGCATTTATCCAATGGGTTCTCAGTGTTATACTCTCTCATCATTATCATCATCATTATCCACATTTTTGGGTTCATGACTTCTATTTTTTGATATATAATCAATTTTATATTTATTTACAATGTTGTTTCATTTTATTTACAGTGGAGTTTAGCCATTTTTACTCTTTCTCTCTTTCCATGGTTGAGTGTATCCCCGCACTCCTCTTTAGTTTTGTTTTCTGAAAATCTCATTATCAGGACTTGGGCTTTTATTAATCGCTCAGTTATTTTTGGGAGTTCTTTTAGTCGTTCTTTGTTTTGAACTTCTTTTTCTGCTACTGATTTTTGAGCTTCTGCCAACCGATATGGCCGTAGTGTTATTGGGGTATCATCTGTTAATGGTATCGTGTGTTGCGTCACATCGCTTGTACCGAGGTCTAAGTCAGATGCTGCAAATATATCTTTAAATTCCATTAGCAGTTTTTGTAGTTGTTCTTTCTCGGTTTCGTTTAGTAGCTGACTATCGATTGTCCATAATTCTTCCTCAGTTCCTTCCGTTTTTGTTGCTGGGAGTTCAATGTCCATCATCGGTGTTGGTTTTCCTAATCTTTCGTTTTCGTAAATGACTTTATCTTCCTCATCGAAATTTGTAATGTTGATTGGAATTTCACTGTTGTCGTTTACATACACTATCTCTCTGGCTAGCGGTAGTTCTTTCTTTTTCTCAAATTTGTGATTAGGTTCGAAAATCATTTCACCTCTGGTTTCCTCGTTCACTTTCACGTAACAAATCATTTGTGTGCGCCCTGGCACCACTATTTTCTCTGAGCATCTCACTTCTGATTTCAACATACATATTCGTCCGGTTTTATCTCTCAGTTCCATCGATCCTAGATCGATTATTATTTCCTTTAATAATTCTGGCATGAGATCTGTTCCAATTATACAATCTGCGCTCAGTCTCCTGATGACTGCTAAGTACGTATTGATTTTCACATTTTTATATTCGATTATCGACCAGATTTTCCCGATAACTGATACTGATTCTTTGCTGCAGGTTATCACATCCATGTTAGCTTCTTCTATACATGGCCACAATCTTCCGGGTATTTTATCCATTTTTATTGCTGAGATGTTTGCTCCGGTATCGATCATTGCTTTTATCTCTTTTCCATTTATCTCTATAGGTATCGTTAATGTTGGTCCAGCTAATGTTTGCAACATGGCTATGGTTCGAGTTTCTGGGTCTTGATCCACACTTCTTGATCTTTGGCTGGTTCTTGGTACTAAATCTGCCCAATTTGGTTCGTATGGTACCGGATAAATGTTTCGTAGTGTTGTTGGTCTTGGTATCGGTACGTGTCTTTCTACCGGCATATTTCTCTCTGCTGGTTTCGTTGTTTTCTTTAAACATTCATATACTGGTGGTGGATGATTATAATGTCCACTATGTCTTGTCTTCCGGTTTTCCCATTGTTTGAGTTGTTCTTGAGTTAGCATCTGCGTTCCTCCTTGATTTTCGTCGTTGTCGCTGTTATCGCTGCTATCATCTTTGAAGTTCATCCATCGCTTCCAGTTGCTGGTTTTCTGTCGCTTCATTCTGGTTTTCTCGGCTTCTAATCTCATTATTGCTTTAAATTTTCGTCCAACTTCTTCATCGGTACCATTCATATTGGTTAGAATTCCTACTTACCTTTTTATCTTGTGGATGTCTTTTGAGTGTCCATGTAACACCATTGTTTTTGCCAAGAACGGTAAGAATCCAATTGCCATTTTCCAGTTGATTTTTCTCTCTCTTTTATATATATCGAAACATGGTAACATCTGTGTTAGGATCACTCTTACAATTTGGATAATGAGAATTATTCCTAAAATTCCTGCCATCATTTTTCCGAAGATTAGGAATCTTCCCCACATGGCTTTCATCATATTTGCTGTGGCATGTTGAAAATGATCCGGTGATAGTAGCAATTCATAGTTAGGTTTCTCTCCATAGTTGTTACCTCCCGTTATTGTTACAATATTGGATAATATTGCTTGTCTTTGTGCTGGGAATAGTAAATGTTCTCTAGCTCGTTCCAGATCTTTCGTTTGATATATCCCACTTTGTGATATATCTACTGGTTTGAATTCTGCTTCACTGGCCAACTCTGTGAGTCCAAATATTTTTGGTGGTGCTACTATTACTCGAGTTGGAAATTGTAACCAACTTCCATCTCTTATTTCGAATAATGGTCCGTATACGTTACTGCAACTGAACATATTAGGTACAAATTTTTCTGGATTTATCATCCTTGTTACTGGTTGGGCGAATCTGATTTTTCCTTTATGCATTATTTCTAATTCATTTATGCATTTATCCCTTGGAATTGTTGAATTCTCTGGCAGTTTTGCGATTGTCTTTTCGCATTTGTATGTATACATAACTTCTCCAACGATTCTTCCAAAATATCCTTCCTGGAGTGGTAGTAATGGAATTGCGTTATCCGGATTTGTGATTACCATTGCTAATTTTGTTTTTAGTATTTCTCTGTTTAAGATACAGTCATTTTTAACTAAATCATAATATATTTTCTCTGTTGATGCTAATCCTTTATGATATAGGAAATCCATCTTGTTATTTATATACAGATATAGTTTTACATCTTTGGGGTCTATCTGCGCTTTTGCGTTCAGTATTGCTGTTCGCGATAAGAATATTCCTTTGTAATTTGTACTGGCGACCATTTCGTCGCGACCATTTCCTAACCTCTTCCTCCGGGGAGTAGCCTGGAATGATGGCTACTGGACGTGGGGTATTGCGGGCCGATCGAGTCGGGTACATCCGGGCTTTGACCACGTTTAAATCGACTTGCTCTTGTATTTTCTCCCACTGAGCGAGGAGGTCCCGCGCGTGGTCGCGGATTTCTTCGGCAGGATACTGCTGCTCATTTGGCCTGCGAGGGTCGCTGTCCAGGCCCAGTATCCGCCAAGCCGTCGGGTAAGGTCCTTTGGAAGGCAGCCCCTCGAGGGTCATTGACGGGCGCACTCTCTTCCAAGCCCGACGCCATTCATCTGCCTCATGGGCGGATATCCATTCGGGAAGCATTGGTTCTTCTAAAATCGTTATAGCCAGATAATTGAACATAATGTAATCTCAAAATAGTTTACAGGGTGTATTAACGTCAAAAGTTAATGTTCATCACCAAATAATTATTGCGGATGGACAATTTTTACCACTCTTATGGCGTACTGAAGAGTTGGTAAACGGATATCGCCTCCCATGAATGTTCCTAAAGTTGTCTAAGTCGTTTATGGTAATTCGATAGCTGGCTGCTTAGTGTTTGCCAAGAAACCAAAAGTTTAATCATCACTCTACGGTCTAGATGTGGGCAACATCGATTGCTTTGAAGAATTATACTAGAACCCAATAATATTTATATAATGAAAACACTTAGCGCCTATTAAAACTCGCGTAAAAATGGCATAAATATTGCTGGTTATCCAGAAAACTATCACCATCTTGGATCGAAATCTTTACTGAAAAACTAATAGAGCTGACGAGTGGCAATCTCTGATCTATGCAGTACCTAAAAATTTTGTTTATAGCACTAGAAAATTGATGACCAATCTTGGTGAACTATCATAACCTTTGATTTCGATATCCCTGAACATTCCGTTTAATTATAGGGAATAGAATTAACTGTTAGTTTAATGTTCGGGGAACCTGGTATCTGGACTTGATGGTATGGGTTATTGTCGATGACATTTGTGAATTTTAATTTATGGGCGGATTTATGGGAGACAATTGTAATGGTCCTTCCCTGTGTATCAAAGATTCATGAAATAAAAAATAAAATATACTTAAATGAAATTCAAGAAACAACTAAAAACCAAATTTTATATTAATAAAAATTATAGATTTCTTTCTAGAAAACCGGAAAATTTTGTGAGTTTCTATAAATTAAATAGATCTAAGTTTATTACAAGATAAAAACGCAAAAATTATTAAGATAGCATTAATTTAATAAAACAAACGAACCTCTAACCTTCTTAACAGATTCTTATAAAAACCCATGCATTTTGAATGAAATATCGAAAGCAAGAACATTTTTCCCGAAAATTTCAACAAAAATGAAATTAAATTGGATGATTTTCCCTTCCCCGATATCTAAAAATAGAAAGAAAAAAATTTTATTTGTTTGTTTAAATCGATGAATTTATATCGAATTTTTTTAATTTTGTAGGGGTAATAAATATGAACATTTAGATTTTAATCATAAATTTTCCCAATAATATTATATAAGGATCCCAGGTATGTGTGATTTG
This sequence comes from Schmidtea mediterranea, assembly GCA_022537955.1. Taxonomy (NCBI): domain Eukaryota; kingdom Metazoa; phylum Platyhelminthes; order Tricladida; family Dugesiidae; genus Schmidtea; species Schmidtea mediterranea. The sequence continues at coordinate 178,675,716 of CM039679.1, read as the reverse complement.
ATTGGTATATGTTAAATGAATGGAACTATTCTGAATTAGTAATAAAAATAGACAAAGAGCCGGCCGAAAACGAGCTATGTTCTATACTTAACTTAAATACACCAATCGTCCTCCACAGAAGTTGATTTTTCTCCGCACAGTCTGTCCAAACTGGCTCAAATTTTCCATCATCGTTTTCGTTCTTTACTTTCCAGACTAAATATCAACTTTAATTAAAATTATTTAAACCATTGTAGTGCAACAGAATCAAACCAAAACTTTGGATGTGGAAAAGTTCCGACGAGATATCGCATGGTATCATGGCAAGGCATTGGAACAAATGATCCAAAGGTGCCGCAGAAATGAGGAAACCTGGACTCGATTGGAGCAAACCAAGCGGCTATCACAACATAATGAGCTGTTGAAATCACAACATAAGGAGCTGACGGAACAACTCGAGAAATTGAAAAAAGAAAATCAGCAGCTCAAACTGAAAGAGACAATCAGGAACGAAATCAGACAGCATTCCAGCACGACGAAAATGATCTGTACTGAATATTACTAATCCACGCATTAATGTTAAAACCAGGGATGAAAACCGGTTTCCGAAACCGGTTAATTGTTTTTTCTAAATATTTCACTAACCGTAACCGAAACCGAAACCGAAAAAATATTCATACATAAACCTATTACCTTTAACCGAAATTCTAAAAAACCGGTATATATTACGTAATTCTACAATTTAAAATGTGTTCTACCTAATTTATTTTTGTTCCTTATTCGTACTCTCATAATTATGGTTATCCCAATAAACAATTTCAATAAAAAATCTGCTAGTAAATAGGCGAGTAATGACATTTCTGATTTTCGCTAATAATAGCGATCACAAAAATAGCGAGTCGTTAAAAATAGCGACCTACAAAAATGCGAATTTTTTAACAACTTAAAAAACTTAATATGGAAAAAAAATAAAAAAATTATAATGTAAAATATACACAAAACAAATGTTTGGAAATGATTAATATTAAACTTAAAGACTTATTTTTTTGATGATGAATTCGAAAAAAATGCTAAAAATAAAGTCCAGTAACACTACTAATAGCATAACCGACGTAAATGAAAAGTTTTAAATTGAAATGAATATTCAAGATTTTGATTTAGTCGATCGTATTCCATATAGTTTTAATGTATTAGGTTATTGGAAGCAACACCAATTTCAACATCCTGAATTATAAACACCTGCGATGATCTTACTTCCTGTACTTTCTTCAACACAAGTTAGGGTTGAAAGATGTATTTCTGGCCTCCGCTTTTTATTGTCAGATTTAAGGACAGGTATGTATGATCGTATTTTAGAAGACATTATGATAATTCGGGGCAATAAATAAAATTATTTTTCATATTAATTATAGTGTTACCTTTTTATAAGATTGCATTAGCTGTTGGGTTTAATATTGGTAAATGTAAAGTTCTGTGTTTAAAATATATTTTGGTGATATATATTTTTTTATTCAGAATGCAGCTATTATGCTTATGCAGTTTGAAACTGAAATTAATACTAAATAAATACACATGTTTATTATTTTTAATATTGAAATAAATTATAATTGGTATCAATTTACAATTACATAAATATGATAAATTACATAAATAAACGTAGTAGTAAATTAGAAATTTTAAACTTATAAAACTTAAGAGTTGATGAACAATAAACTTGATTTCTAAAATTCATAATATGTTTTCATTTTCACTGAAATTTCTTTCACTTCAATCGTAGACCACATCATGTCATTATGATAACGTGAATAATATTATTTTGTTTTGTTTCATGAAAGTACACTTTGCTACGCTGAAGCGAATTAAAAATAATAATTCGCGTTATCATAATTACAGAATGTGCCCTTCTGATGTCCGTAAAAATAAACTTGTTTAACGCTAACAAATTAATTGAAAAAAAACGGATTTTAACCGTTAACCGTTATTTTGCAAATCGGTTTAACCGAAAACCAATAGTTTTTAAGGAATATAAAACCGGTTAAATTTTAACCGTTTCTATCCCAGATTAAAACAGTATCTATTTATTATACCAATTACACCGCTATGCATCTTTATCATTAGGTACTAGTGTCGATTGATGTCTAATTTAATATCTAAACCCTTTGCCATTGTTAACATCAGTTGTTGATCCGAGAAGTTGGCCTGCTGGTTGTTAGGAACAAATCAAATTCGATACTAATACTTCTCACATTATCCTTATCATTACTAATTGTTTTATCAAATCCGGCAGTGAATTCTAAATTGAGTCTGCAGAATATTACTGTTCAGTGAAATGAGTTTCATTTATAACATCATTGGAAATTTAATACAACATCCTGGATCATGATTCTACGTCTATTGTCGTACACAAGTATTAGAAAACTAACGTGACACACTCTTCAAAATTATACTGTCTCTATTATCCGTTTATGAGTGATAATTTCCCAAGGGATGAGTAAATCTAGAAACGAAATCTATTAAGCTTACCGGTAGTGTTCGCTCTTGTCTCCTATCTATTGTTTATCCACTCTGTCTGCTGTATTCAGAGTGCTTCGGAATGGCTTTTCCTTGTTAACTCGAGTCCTGTCCTTGCTTTTGTTGGTAGATGGAGCTTCAATGTTTTCTAAATTAATATGAAGATATTTCTTTTCATCGCCGTTGAACGAAAGATTTACCCTCGTCTTGCTGTATTGTCAGCAATTTCCATAAATCCATGTGATTGAATGTTTACGGTGTGTAAAATAAAAATGAAGAAAGAACCTGACGTTATTTGCTGAAAGGGTCTTTGTCTTTTGATATCTCGTTGATTTGATCAGTTGTTTGATTGAGCTTATCGCTGTACAGTGCTGCTATTAGGTGTGAGCACAAGGTTTTTGTCGATTTTATTCCGAGAGTGTTAATGTTAATTTTACAAATTCTAGCCAGTTTTGAGGTATCCATTCTTAGAGACGTTTAGTTTGTGGTTTATTACTGAGTTTATAATAAATGGGTTTTTATTTAACTGGTGAACTATATTTTAGGATCGAGCTGATGAGCTTGATATTTGATACTAACACAGATTTATCTCTCTCTAAAAGATAAACTCTCTGGCCTGTCGGTATAAATATACAATATGATTTAGTAAATAAAATAAGACGATTTCATTTATAAATAAATATATTTTCTTTATAACAAAATTACAATGTAATGTGTACCCATAAATGTCGCACTCTCTAATCAGTTATTTCGATGAATTTTTTGTTTAATTATGTCAAAATCTTTCTGGCACACAGCCGCTACATACCACAAGTCAGTAACTGATACACAAGTCAACGAATTCATAATCGTGAAGGCTAGTCTGTGACTACTAGCAGTCAGTTACGTAAACTAATGGAAATAGCAGTGAAAGGACGGCATAATGAAGGTCTTCTGGCCAATTGCACATTCTCGACACTGATAGATTAGACCTAAAATTAAAGACCACATCGCCTCTAAATCTTCAATGCCAGTTAGTTCGGTGAGCACAAAATAAATGCAAATTTACACACATAGTTTCTAATTTCAACCAATTGTTAACAGGTACGGAGAATAATTGAAATCGTTTCAACTACTTAATCTGTGATAGCTGTTGGAAAAAGATAAATCCGAACTACAAATATCATGAAATATAAATAATTTAAATAAATACTAGTAGCGGTGAGTCACTGGGTCGTGAAGATTTTGAAACTATATGGTTGTTACCCATATAGTCCCGTACAAATATTATTCGCTTACCACTTGGTACCAATGTTTCCTCTAAGCTGTACACTGGCACTGGCGCGCATCACCACCATCGCCAACAAGCAGGAAAATTATTCGCAGCACAGTAAACGTTAATTCGTGAATTTCTGCGCAGTTATCACACTAAAGAGACCTGGAAAATTGTCAATATGAATTTAATCACTTGCAATGGGAAACCGATTACTTTTTAGTTTTCAACGTTGCCACTACATGTCGTTATTAAACAACTGCTTATGATAATCTACAATAGACTAATTATCTTGTCAGGAAGCAGCACATCATTAAACTAGAGAGGTAGCTTAATTGCTTGATAGCATCGAGTCAAAGTCGGTCCATCTACTGCAGCCCTGCCTGCTTTCCTCTATATTATAATGGAATGTTACTATTTAATGTAATTAGGTCTAATAACCTATATTATAAATTATATATATATATATATATATATATATATATATATATATATATAAACGAATGTGTTATCATGGAACTGATACGATGCCGGCTTGACTGAAAGACTGGAATACCTCTGATGCTCAGATGTTGTCGTCTCATAGATATCATGAAGTACTCATTCCAATGTTCCTTTCACATCCCGTATGCTTTGGTTAATGTATTTTCAGTTGATTATTGTATTTGAAACTCGAGATTAATAACTCAATACCAGCAGCATTTTTACGGAGTGGGCTTTTTAATCTCCATAAAATAAAATGTCAAAATAAAAGTTAAACGAAGATAAAAAAGTTGCTATGGAATCTCCTCGGAAATAATCTGCTGTTACGTTTATCCTGATTAAATGAATTAATTGAAACAAAAACTGTTTATTCGAAATTTCTTAAATTCATTGATTTGGGAAGCATTTTTAGCTTCTCTTTGGAGGAGGGTGTTGTATGCAAAATATTTTCATAAGCAAAGCCTATTTGTGATTTTCCTACCGGTAAATCATGGGAGCAATAGAAAATGGATTGTTTGAAAAAATATTTACTCATAAAATTCATTTGAATTCGTTGGAAAAATTGAAACGAATGAATTCTAGAACTGGCGTATTAACTCTGCCAAATGAATCCATCATTAATAAGCAGCTGTGAAGGGAACTCAATGATTGTCAACGTACAAGTTAGCAAGTAAAAATATTAATAGACAATGTGTTGCTAGAAATTTTGATGAATTCTTCAATGCTTTTGGCACAAGAAATCCATGATCACAAATCATGATCAGTAATCATTCCAAAAAGCTGGAGAAGGAAAAATTATGCGTTTGAATTTGTGAAATGCATCAATGCTGTTGTACAAAAGACCATAATATCTGAAATCCATGAATCTGCTTTTCATACTCTGATTGTTGTTGAAAGTACAGATATATCAGTATCTAAGATATATAAGTAACTAAGTAACAGTTACAAAAACGAAGTATGAATGATGTTATGGTTTCGTTTGATGTATGCAGTTTGTTTACGAATGTACCACTGGTTGATACAATTGACTTATGCTGTGCGTTGTGGGATGAAAATGATTCTGAACATCACATTTTGGATAGAAGGGCATTTCGTAAACTTCTTGAATTTGCTACTTCAAGTATCAATTTTCTTTTCAATAATGAATGGTATCAACAAATAGATGGAGTCGCTATGGGTTCCCCTTTAGCACCAACGATGGAATCAATATTTTTGGCTCGTTTGGAAAAGAAAATTGCTTCTTTCCAATTTGAAAAACCTTTTGTTTATAAAAGGTATGTGGATGATATTTTTCTTGTATTTGAAAACCAGAAACATGTAAAACCGTTTTTGCATTTTATGAACAGTTTACATAAGAACATTGTATTCACGTGTGAAACGGAGAGAATGTCATCAATTGTGTTTTTAGATTTATTAATTCAACACAAAGATAAACATTATGAGACAAAGATTTATAGAAAACCAACTGATACTGGTCTTTATACTTCTCCAGAAAGCTTTTGTGAATTTAAGTATAAGAGAAATATGGTGAAAGGATTGATTTATCGTTCATGGTCTTTATCTTCTACTTTTGCTAATTCGGTAAAAAGTGTTGATAAATTGGTTGAGTTCTTGATAAAAAATGGGTATTCTAAATCATTTTTATTATTGATGATAAAAGAGACCGTTGACAAATTGATTAAAAATCCTAAGGATCCATGTTTTGGAAAGTCTGAGTGTAATTTGTTAAATGAGTGTGAATTGAGTGTTGATCTAAATAATAATAAAAATGGATATAAAAAAGTGAGCCTACATATGTGTTAGTATTGCCGTACTCTGAAGGTTTTACAAATTATAAACGGAAGTTAAGTAAACAGATGGGATATTTAGAGTATAATATATTCTCTAATTCGTGTAAGGTACGCAATATGTTTATTAATAAATCAAAAACTCTGGTTGGATTGTGTTCTGATCTCGTTTATCAATTTACATGTAATGGGTGTAATGCCACATACATTGGAGAGACTTCCCGTCATCTCTGTACTCGAGTTCTAGAGCATTGTCGATTGAAGGAATTGACCAATATTAGTGAGCACAATAGAGGCTGTAAAAGTGAAATAGGAATGTCTGATTTTAGAATTTTGTTGAAAAGTTTTAATAATTATTGGGAACGCGTGATATGTGAAGCATTTTTGATAAGATCATTGTTTTGAAATAGTTTACGTATGTTAAATCATGTTTATGTTTTGTTTTTAAAAAACCTTTTTTTTAATATTATTAAAATAATTGAATTTTTAAATTACATTGTTGTTTTAAAGTTATAATATAAATAAAAATTATAATATTTATAGAAATAAAATTTTAAATTAATTAAAAGTTATTTGAATATATTTTTTAAATATTTATTTATTACAAAATTATATTAATAAAAAATAATTTGTTTAAATTAAATGTTAATTCATAATATTTTAGTTGGTTTTGAGTATCTGAAGATGACAGTTATGCTGTCGAAATATATCGTACGAAAAGTATTTTATTGGCGTTATCTTTTAATTAAAGAATAAGTTAATCTTTTGGATTTTATTTTAATTATGCAAAGTTTGGACAGCAGTATTTATGACAATTACCAAAAATCATTTTCGTTACATTATGGTCATCAAAATATTGAAATTAATGATCTTCCTTACAGTAACAGAATATCCCAAGATTAGTGTACCAATAATAATAGAATATCGATCTCACAAAAGACTCCATGCATCCATTCATTAAGCCACGCTCAAATATCATTTAATAACAAAGATATTACAATTGTGAACTCACCAGAATTTTGTAAAAATATTCAAGAAAAGAATCGGAACTGTGATTTGGATCGGAGGAACATCGACTTTGTTGGGGCAACAAGAAATATATTTTAATTTCTATATGATTATAGCGAATGGAAAATGGGTTGAAGAGGGAATAGTGTTTTGGCTAGTCCATTATCACCTTTTCCTGAAAATTCGACCTAAATTCAATAAAAACAAATCGGCTTAAAACCAAAACACCGAGTAGTCCAGTGGGCACTCATAAACTATTAATGTGTACACAAATGAACCTAGGATCAAATAAGGGAAGGTGATGGGGAGTCGAATATAATAGCAAAAATCATACATATGACGAAAATCACAATAAATAATAATCCAAAAATTCTCCTCGTATCCGACATTGGCTATGCGTGGAAGTCATGACAGCGGAGATTTACTAGGGATAGATATGGCGATCCATCCAAACGGGAATTGAGGGAGAAACACGACCAAGTGGACCTAAAAATTGATAACTCTCCGGATAAGGATAATAACCATTAAAACCTACCGCGTAGTCGACAAAATAAGTTGCATCGGATCCCTCCAACAGTCCACAAGTGGGATTTTGTAAAAATAAATTCATTGAAAATTATCCACAGGGAAACTTGAGAAAATTTATCCATCACTAAATTAATCGTGAAAATATGAAAATGAACTGATAGAAAATTGACTTGACATTTCGCTAAAGTTTCCAATCGATAAAGAAAAACAAAATTAAATTATAATCAGTAAATAAAATTCCACCCACCTAGTGAGGAACGGAAGTGAGACGCACGTGACCTTTAATAACAACAGTGTGTATGCCACGGAATCGTGATCTCGAACTACACACTACTGCCTGACATGGACAAGTACACCCAACCAGATATAAGCGAGCTGCAAATTTAGAATACTTATTTCAACCATCGTAATGTCGGAAAATTCACGATGTCAAAGAAAGGCTCCGAGTAAGGATCTGCGAGAGAATGAAACCGAAATGATCTCTATGAGAGCCAAAGGGAAGACTCGGGAAGGTAATTGTCCTGAATTTTTAATATAAAATTTGAATGTACTTCTGAGAGTAAGTTCCAAATTTCGATACCGACGACCGTTCACGACCTGTAAGGATCCCGAAGACGACGTTTATCTGGAGCTAAATGACTTGTTGTGTTATTTAATATATTTTGTACAATTCCAAAAGTTCTATAAATATTTCAAGTCGTTTTCCCAACCAAAACGAATACTTCGAACAAGTACAATTGATGAGTATAACGAAGCTCAGTTGATACTATTCGACGTAACCCAAAGTCTAACACCCGACTGAGTATCGTCACTGATAGCATGTTGCGAATCCTTTTTCTCGTAGATCATCAGCAATCGAGTCCTATTCTGAGAACAACAAACAAGTTAAAATCATGTCTATAATTAAATAAATTTTTGTTTGATTAAATCCTCGTTAGCGATGATGTTTTATATTTAAATTATAATTCTAGCGATGATATTTTATATTTAACTTACGATTCCAGTCGATTAAATCCTTCATAGCGATGATATTTTGTATCGAATTTCTAGACCTGGCAAGTGTCAATGAAAAATTCGGAAGAGTTAAAGGGTTTATTCAAACAACGATTAGATTTTAAATGTTTCTTTAACTACTTAACAATCTTATTCAACTAAGTTATTATGATCACAGTATGTTTGGTTTCTACGCTTCAAGCAAATATGGACAATAAATTTTGGGATAGTTAATAATGCAGGCTAGGAAAACTTATTTGGTTTATAGTTATTTAAAATATTCTGGTAATCGTTGGTGGTAGAAAAGTGTATAATCATTTCTCTTTTCTAAAAAACTAGCATTTTAATTTAAGGTGTTGACGTCTAATCGAACTGCTGATGATGTATGAAAACTTGAGGTTATAGCAAACCCCAAAATGGTTAGAATACTTTTGACGAAAACCAATATAGTCCGCTGCAACTACCGTAACGCCTACCCTACTCGATCTCGGTGAACAGACCAAGATTCCCGTACCTACATTATATGACCCCAACAGTATAACCACGCCTGACGCGAATAGGCTACACTCACATTATACCCCATAATCTAGGAACTCATGATCCGATCAATCGATGACATGACTCAAGGCCTAGTAGACGAAGATTTACAGGCAACAATTTGCATCTTACTAATTCATAAGAAATAAAGTGAAATGATTCAAATTAATATCTGAATTGTTAGTTTAGAGAATTCATGGATCGACGCGTCCCGAATCACGCTATGATTCTCTGCACACTCGGCTGCCCGGTGTTGGCAGGCGATGTTGGACGCGGGATTCTCGATCTCCCCAGTCAGAGAGTCCTGGATTGGAAGCCAAACGATCTCCAATGACACAGACCTCCCATTCGTCGCCATCATGCCGGAACCAGGCCGCAATCCGCACGGGAAATTAGGGGACAAGCTGAATACCTACTCGCCAGATTGGAAGAACACCAGCGCCAAACGGACAGGCAAGTTGAGAAATCGAGGCGATACCTGGAGGAGGTCAATAGAGACATGGCCGCAGGACGAATCCCGAGTACGGACGGGTACGCCCCTCCGTACAACACCTCCTTCAATCTGGATGATCCGAGGCTGAATGTAAACACAGCTGCACTCGACGTGGTAGTCCCTCAAAAGATTCTACCTAGGGAAATGAGAGGCGAAAGACGACAACCAGATGGCCACTGCAAGCATCCGTATGCTTGATAGTACCCGAGATGGGATACCAATCAACGCCTTCCACGAGCCGATTCGTCAAGATTTGTAGTGCAAATACATCTTTTTTCTCTTTGATTCTCGCTTATTTTGTTAAAAGTATAGATTAATAGGAAGTAAATAGTTTTAGTGAGGCAAAGACAAGCTTTACTGACCTAAGGATATATAAATAAAATGAATATTATTTACGAGATGATACAGGAATTAATGTCGAGTTTCCATTGTAGATAAGGACCCCTGTCAAATCCTGCAGCAGGAATTAAATCAGGCAAAGAAAGTAAACGCAAGGCTCCTCCAACAGATCCTGCAATTGACCAAAGAAATCCAGCAAATCAAGGCCACCTGGATGGAGCCGGGTAGGGTGAAACGTATTTATCAAAAGATAACTGCGCCACAGAAGGGTTGGGCTGCGGAAAAACAGTTCAACCAGAATCAGAAAACCGAAATCCGAGGCCTGGAGGTGGCGTTATCGGCGTGTCAAGAGGGCACGGCGGTAACCTACCCCTAGTGTTTGCACCAACACAATTGGTCTATAGAGATACAACGGCCACCACGAAACCCGCAGCGAAGCCACTCAAACATCGGCCGGGAAAATCCGAGAGTGCTAAACGACGTGCCGCTCAAATGAAAGACTGAAAGTTCTTTTGATATCATTCTACCCTGTGTTGGGCCAGTACAAGCTTTTGTTTAAATGGATTGGAAACAGCACGCAAACATAACACGCACGTTTTAAAATCAGACCCATAAACATCTAATAAACACCTAAAAATGCGAGAAAACACATAATTTAACATATAAAATAGAAAACATAAAATTAAATTAAAATATTAACAAACGCACCAAGATATGCACGAATTGACATAGAAATAACACGATAACAAAAGATTTGACCGAAAAAGCGACAATTTACGGGAAATTAAAAGAGTTCATGAATAAATCGAACAAAAATAAAATAATTTTAATCAGAAATGATTGAAATTAAAAATAAATGATTAAATTGTCAAACAAATCAAAAAATAATAAAAAATTAGAAATAAATTAGATACATAATGGCAAGGTCAAATTTTGTTTTAACGCATAAAAAATAACACGCAAGGTTAGGGTCACAGAACAGGTATAAATACCAATCCATTTTCACAAACTTTTAATCACTTTTTCACTCAGTGAATAAATTTCTTTTTGCCAGAGCAATTTTGTTCAAAGGAGCAACTCTCGATAAATGTTTTCATACTGCGAAACCAAGTAACTTAATGTAAGCTCTACTTGCTCGTATGTATGAGGACCTCTTGTCGTATGTTGATATGTATGAACCGAACTATGAATGAACTATGATGCAATTGTTTCAACAAATATATGTATTATGAAAAACGAACCTTCAGTTTTATGTCGAAATTTTTCTGGCCCACAGCCACACATCACACAAGAAAGTAAAATCATAACACAACTAGTCACAATGTGTAAGTGCGGTTTCTCCGCCTATTGTGTGTGCCCGTGAGAGCTCTGTCGTGCGTAACGACGGATCTCGAACGTAAATATTCTACTCATTATAGGGGCGGTGGGAGGATTGAGAACTAGTCTTTTGGCTGGCTCTCTTTCGCCCATCTCCCGTAAAATCGACCTAAAATATCTAATTACAAAATCGGCTAAAATGATAACACCGAGTAGTCCAGTGGGCACTCGAAAAATCAAATATGGACACAAGAACCTTAGGACTAAAATTAAGGCTCGGGTAGTGGGGACTTGAAACCGATGCGATGCAGATAAATTTAATAACTAAATGGTAATTAATTTGATTTAGAGCAATTGAATCCATATTTAAACTCGACGCGACGTAAATAAATTAATCTAAATAAAATGATGAAATTATAACTAAATTTGTGACCAGAACATATTATAACGAGAATACTTTTGGTAACGTAATCGAAGGATGGTAATTAATTAAATAAAATGATCCATTGTTAAAATACTCATGTAATGAAAATCAAGTAAAATTTCACAAGCGTTAATGATTTGAATTATCCTCGGATTTAATCTAAATTAACAAATAAATTATGAGTAAGAAGCCAGAGAAAATGGAGTAAAGGAACGAAACTGCAAACTATAGAGTAGAAATAACTGATTCCGAGAAAAGTTACGACAGGATATAGATCCACTAACATTTCATAGAAGTAATAATAATTAAGGCATTAGGCATTGATGAATCGTAAACCAAATTAATAATTAGATTTGAATCCCTCTAACTAATTGAAAGATGAATATGTAATTAATGAATCCAAGGATAATTCAATGAGTTAAATAAAAAAATTATACGACCAATAACAGATAAAAAGCGACCAAAATAATCATATTACACGCACCTGACATGAATAAATGAATTAATAGGAATGACCCACACAAGGATAGTAGATCAATAACAAGGAAATATCACAATATAGTCATAAATGAAAATAAAAGAGCTCAGCTTTCATGAGAGAATCCGTGACAATTCGAATGCGATAAATTTCCCATGAATAGTATTGAACTTTTAGATCCGAATAAAACCTGAGAGACACCCTGAAATTGATGGAAGTAATAAAATCAGAAGTTTTGACCAAATTAGCAAACCATATAGTTCAATATCACAACCCAACGAAACATCAGAGTAGAGATTTAGACTCTTCCCCAACCTCGGTATTCTCTTCATCGAATAGCTGTCGTCGAATATTCCACTCAGCAGTTTTCTCCCTGACAAGCGCGTACAATTGGACATTTTTCAGAAATAGCAGTATTCCGGAGTAACTTGCGATAAAGTGCCTTCTTTAATTCACCGACGTCGAATAGGAGCAAGAATCCAGATGGAAAACGTCCTAAAAGTCCATTCATCGAGTTGACAACGAGATTAGCCACGTACTAATCCATAGAAAGAACAATCCGATCATAATTATACAAAATAAACTACAGACAGGTCATAGTCTGAGTTTACAGCAGAATAAACCAACTACAATCCAACGCGAATGACAGGTCAATGACATTAATCACACAAGATCGTAACAACAAAGGCGATAAGGTGATCAATAACACTGGACTTTCACCGCCAACCTGAACGAACAATAAATAATAGTCGACATCAAATAATAAATTGCAATTAACTTATAAAAATTATAATAACATTCAACCGCGAGAAAGAATAAATTAAATGTCCGTTCACGCACTCCACCACGCCCTCGCAAATAAACTTATGAATATAAAAGAAAATAGTAGAAACTCACATCTCATACCGTATAAACTTCGATGAATCACCAATCAACTAATACCGATCGTGGACGCGTTCGAAACCGAGACCCTTTACAAGATCGGATCTCGAGGACCGATGCTCGAATGCCTAGTGGAGGGAGACAATCAGGTAATTTCGCACGCTACATTTCACAATTTCATTTTTAACTAAAACTCACCCATACCGATACTCCATTGAAGTAAAATAAATCACTAACATCCACAATTTGCATGCACAGGCACGTCGAAAAAATGATTTGTAATTAAATCTTTTATACGTTTAGATCGCAGAGACCCATATGGCAGTTGGCACGACAATTCCCGAGTGACTCTCCAGATTCCGAGCGCTTCCGCCGCTCGATACCGCCAAGTGCTGTGGGATAACGGATACCTGTTATCCACCTATGGAGACTCCAGTTGGCCGAGAAGATCAGAATACCAAGCCGAGGAGATGAAAGCGTTGTACCAGCGCCTCACTGCCGCACAACAGGGCTGGAAAGAGGAAAGAATGTTAAACCAGGCGCAGCGAACACAAATCAAAGGACTGGAGGTCGCCCTGTCGGCGTGCCAGGAGGGAAGTGCAGTGACTTACCCTCTGGTATTCGCTCCGGCACAATTAGCCTATCGCGACCAAGAAAAGGCCCAATCAACTAACAAGAAACCCCGATCACACGCTCGACCAGGCCGAACCGAACGGTTGCGACGACGCGCCCAAGGAGTGGCCAAATGAAATAATAAACTCATGTCTGACGATAATTTGACCTGTTTGATATTAAATAAAAATTGTTTAGTTTATTATGTCACTATTTGTAAGTAAATATAGAAAAGAAAAGTATTAAAGAGAAAGTAACAAAGGGACCTGAAATAGAAGACGGACATAGGCCTTCTAACGGCAGTCCGCTGAACCCGACATAGGACTAAACCTTAGAAGTTCTGATATCGGAACTCACCTTTGGACGTCCTGTGACCAGTGGTTACAGTACCAACGTTGCCTAGCAACAGGTAACCATTGGCGGGAGCAAAAAACTATTTTGTATGCTTGGGGTGAAGGTCATCCACACCACTAACCCCACACCTGTTATTTTAATAAAAAATTATGATTAACTCTCAAAATTTGTATGACTTGTGCTAAATAAAAACCGACCAATTCGAATCATAAATAAGTTAGAGAACAAATTCGATAGTACTAAACATACCAGTGAGAAACCAGGAAAAGAAAGCGCACGTAAACCTTCTAACGGTTTTGCGTTGAACCCATCCTGAGGTCAGGTCAGAGTAGTTCCTGTGTGGCGCTCACCTTTGGTGATCTCAAAACCAATGGTTACATTTCCAACGTTGCTTAGCAACGGATAACCATTGGGGGCAAAGAAAAAGTTGTATTTGGGGTCAAGGTTACCCCAACCATGAACCCCACAGTATTAAAAATAAAATGTTTTTCTTCCCCAAATTTACAATAATCTTCAATAAATATGTTATGAAAACCTTCGGTCAGAATAAAAGATGCAAGTATACAACATGAAATAAAATCGAATACATGTCTTTTAACGACAATCCTACAGGCGTGCCAGTACAAGTAGTTGTGCTCCTTTTTAGCTGGCATTCCATCCATTTGGCACAGTTTCAACGTTACCTCGCAACGAGTGCAAATAGTAACCACTATCATCTTAATTTTTCTATTGCGCCAACAACACAAATTGAGGTCCAAGAAGTTTAAACTCAGCAACCCAGTACTAACTTGTGGTGGGTTACAGGGTTTCACATCTTGTTTGACTTTCTGGTTACCCTAGTAACGCCATACAAAGTGATGCTGATCGCCACTTGGCACCCGTTGCTAAGCAACGTTGGTAATGTGTTCAAGTGGTGGATTGCCCGCAAAAATTGAGTACCATTGGCTAGTACTATAGTTGCTCGGACAACCCTCGGGTTCACGAGCTGTCGATAGAAGACTTATGCTCGCTTTATTCTGTCCCTCCTAACTATTCAGGATTAGGTTCTTATTAGACTGTGGAACGAACTGACGGGGTGATGAAAAATATTTATGACAATGTTGGCGTACGATTAGGTTAAAATAATAATTCAACTAAGGTTAAAACTATTCTATTCGGTTCAAACACATGTGTATCATTTACTACTTGACGCTTTGGAGTTGTGTTGCGCGACGTCGGGCACGTTCCTTACGTCCCGGTCGACGATTGTTGGTTGGAGTGATGGGTTGTTCTGCTGGCTTGGTAGTTGTCTGCGGCATTTGGGTTGGGGCGAAGATGAGCGGATAAGTTACCGCCTCACCTTCCCGGCATACGGCTAGGGCGACTTCGAGTCCCCGAATCTGCGAGCGCAGGCTCTGGTTGAGCTGCCGCTCCTCTGTCCAGCCTTTCTGTGCTGCTGTCAGGCGGTGGTATAAGGTCTTTACCTTCCCCGGCTCCTTCCAGGTTGCTTTAATTTGCTGGATTTCGCGGTTCAACTGAATAACTTGGGCCAGTAATTCCTCATTTGCTTGTCTTGCGCGGTCCAATTCGGTCTGTAGGATCCTTAGAGAGGACATCACTGTAATTAAATGGGTTATTGCAACTTTAATTTATGATTAGTCGAGTTGAGTAGACTTTAATTTTATCAAACAAATCAAGAGTTAATTCCAGTTATATGAGAAGAAAACACACACATTTTTAACTATTATTAATCAATCACTACATTCATTTGTCTCTGTTATTTCAGTCGTCTGGGCAATACCGCTCTAGGCTTCGCTTGAGGGCTTCTACAGTGTATGGTCGCCTGGTGTCTCGAACTGGGCGGTGTGGATAGGCGACTGCGATTCGCCCGGCAAGGATGTCCTCCATCACGTTTGCAAGATACATCCTTGCCTTGACTACTTGCAAATCCACCCGCTCCTGCACCCGCTCCCACTGGGTGAGGAGGTCCTGTGCGTTGGAAAAGATCTCGGCAGCTGGGTACTGTTGTCTTTCGGGTTCGTAAGGGTTGTTATTCTGGTCCAGTGCCTTCCGAGGAATAGGATAAGGACATTGTGATCGGAGTTCGGCCATGGCGCCTGCGGCCTGTGATGTTTTTCTCGAGTACTTTGCGGTAGTTATTTGGGTGGTAGTTTGATCGCGTGACATGACCTGCAACGATATTAAGGATAAATCATTTGGTACGTAAAGTTTGAAATGAACTTTATTCCACCGGGCTACATGGGTTGATGGTCGTTAGTTGTAGAAGCATCATGGCGGAATAGTTATTAGCGTCTATCGGGATTCGTGATGGTTATGGATCATTCCGAAAATTTGTTAACGCTCGCGCATTGGACTCGTTATCAGCGGTCATAGAAACCTTACTTACGACGATCAATATACTGTACTCTACGGTTATTTTAGGTTGCCTTCTAGTTCATAGCCTAAACAATATTCCTCGCGGTTAAGATATTGAATGTATCCTGTATCTGAGTAACCAGTGATCGGTACAGCTTTGGTGGGTCGGACTATATCGGTGTCTAGGAATTATTCGATGTATAAGTGTTCCAACATCTATTCGAGTTTATGTATGTAACATTTAGAAGCCCTAGGGGATAACTTATTTCTCGGACCTTTAAATGCTCACGGGTGTTCTTGCTTGGAAGATTCGAGAGGGCGGCGAAACTAGTAGTTTGGAAATCAATATCTGAGGCGGGAATACCATGAATAGGGGTGATTATAATTAGGTAAAGGTTTAGGTCTTAATTGGAACTGAATTATGAGGGTGATTATTTATTACGGATTTATAATATCATGCTTGAATTTATTTATTTACGAAAAAAGGGTGTTTCAGATCGATAGGGGCGCGTTTCCGTTGGTTAATTTTTGCACGTTGTTAGTGATGATTGACCGGATGTCCGGCCAGATGGGGACGTGACTGATCGTCGGTGGTCTTTAGACTTGGTATGAACTTAGTCCGGATGTTTACTATTTAGCGTTGTTGGTGCAATTTCCGTCATAATTCAGCATCCGGCGTATTTCCGCTGTTTGGTCGATTAGATACACTGCTAGATCACGACATTTACTAGTTTTTAACGCGTTGGAATCTTGGTTGCATTTACTCGATTTATGTTCTAACTTTTTTGGAATGTTTTACTACTTCACTCTATCGGAATTTTAACTTCATCGACATGTTGGTGGTACGTCTATTAGCGCCATTGGATTTTACTAATGCTTACATTATCACTCCGATATTATCAATTTTCAAGGCTTTCATGTTATGGAAGGTAAGCTAATTTCGGTATGATTTTATTTGATTTATTTAATACATTTTTAGCCGTTGGGTTTAAATAAATATTATCGTGAAAATGATTTGGTTCTTTCTCACCGCGACTTAAGCTATTCCTATCAATGTCGATTGAATTTAATAATGCTGCAAAGTTTTGTAACTCCTTTAACAGTAATTTTGTGTCAATAAACTGCTGCTCAATTTTTTGGTTACAGATTTGTTTAACGTTACAAAGTTTTTTGTTTATAAATTACCCATTTTCATCCTATAATCATCGTATTTCAAATTCGAATGACTTAAGTTAAAAATTACCTTAATGAATTATCTAAACGGAAATGTTCAGCTCGAGGATTATTTAATTTTCATTAGTAATTACACAAATTTTAAGCGATGAGTTAATTTGGTTTCAATTAGCTAGAACTGTGGTTTAAAGTGGCGAATTACTTTTTCTTTGATGGACGAATTACCACTGAATTTATCCACGAGTGAATTTACTATTAATCTATTTTATTTACTCTAATTTTGCTCCATGAATATTAATTTACCGAGAACCTTATTTACCGAATCAGTACATTTTACTACTTTTAACTTACAAATACCTTTAATTTACTTCAACGATTTATGTCAATTACAATCCCTCGAATAAAGTATTTTAAATGATAGTCTAATTTATCCTTTAAATTGTTTCATTATTTTTAACCAAAGCTACATTTACCTTTACTTGAAGATTTATTGGGTTAATTTATTTACTTTAATTTTATCAATCAATTAACTTAATTTTTAACTAATGCAATGCTTAATTTTACCCCGTGATCGTTAAATAATTTAATTGAATCAATAACTACCTTTTAAGAGATTTTACTATTTTATTTATTTTAGCATACCGATATCAATTTACTTCTAGTTTATTTATATCAACGACTTCGATTTAATTTATTCCCGTACCCTTTCCCTTTAATAGACCTTAAGCGCAATTTGTGTTTATATTATATTTACTGAGTGCCCACTGGACTACTCGGTGTGATGATTTTAAGCCGTATGTAATATAATTTTAGGTCGATTTTACAGAATTGAGAAACGAGGAAGCAGCCAGAGACTTCTTCCTTATTTCTCTTTTCAGCTATAGGGATAAATATTGACGTTACGACCGCTGCGTTGCGCACGCTGAGTCTTCACGGGTGCATATCATTGGCGATCTTCCACGCACTTACATGCATTTGCACTATGTAGATTTTATTTTCTTGCGTTATGTGTCGGCTGTGGGCCGGAAAAATTTCGACATTTTTAATTTATAGGACAAATATATAAAATAATTTATGTAAATAATATTTATTAATTATAAAACAAAAATAACAGGTTACCATTCCAATTCATAAAATAGCATAAATTCATGTATCATACAATAAAACCAAAATACCTCTCCCCCCACGCCGACGTCCGAGCAGAGCTCTATAGAGATGCAAAGAGCGTGACGTGGAAAGAGGTTTCCAATATCAATGATCCTCACCTAAAAATTCTGAAAGTAAAGTTTCTAAATAGAATTGAACAATTTCACAATAGATTTAAACTGGTTTTCAAAAATGGTTTTTAATCAGTTTGAAAGATGGTTTTGTTTCGAAAAACGGTTTAGTTTTCAAAAATGGTTAACTTTAATGTGAAAATGGATCAGTAAATATACCTAATTTTTTGGTGTGTGAAATTTGATGTAGTAAAACAAAATTCGACCTTGTTATTTTCTAGTAAATTCTATTCTTTGATTTTAATATTTTTTGATTTATTTTTATAATTTTTTATTTAGAATTTTTATTGAATTATTATCAATCCAAATTTTTCAATTTAACTTTCACTTTAATGAACTTTAATTGATTTTTTCAATTTCGTCGAATTTGTTGTGTTTTCTTGTTGTATTTGTGTAGGTATCGTGCGGATCTTGGTGCATTTTGTTAATATTTTAATTTATTTTTATGTTTGTTAATTTATATTTAATTCTTTTATTTCTCAGATTTTATATGGTTTAATTGATGTTTCAGTGGGTTTATTTAAATTGCGTGTTATTTTTGCGTGTGTGTTTCTGATCCATTTAAACATTTTTCAAGGCCGTTTACGTTCTGGCCCAACATAAAACACTCGGGGGGTCCGTAAAATTGCGACCCGCAATTTCAATTGATACATACATTTTCATTTTCCATATTCACATTCATAAAAATATCTACGGTAAGGTTAATCATCAAGATAAAGATGGACTTAAGGTCCGGCTACTGTACATAACCAAAAAAAATCGGATAGTTCAGTTTTAATATCAGTTACTGTAACTCAGTTATATTTGTTTTCGAATGAATCGCTGACGGCTTGGGCTTCGCTTTCGAGCTGGGTTGATCTTGAAGGGTGATTGATGGAAATCTGCGAGAGTCTTGTCGTTTCGTTGGTTTTGTCAATTTTTCGAATTTGGGTGAACATTCTTCTGAATTTTTGAATTTGGGTATTTTGCCTTTGCTTGTTTTTTGTTAGGCCGAGGATGAGACAGCATATTAGAAGTATCATGTTAGAGGTTATACTAATCGGTAGTATAAGTTCGATTGATAGACTTGTTGTACTGGGTTCATTTTTAATTTGTTTTTCCTTGTTGCTTTTTGATTGATAGGGCGATTTCTTGGATTGGTTTATTTTTGGGATTTGCTTTGGCTTTTCTTTGAATCTGTCTGATGAGGGTTTCTAGGGTTTTCTTCGTCTCTCGATTCTCATTTTTTATATTAGCTATTTCTTCATTATTTTTCAGTAGGGTTTGTACCATTTTTTGGGTTTTCTCGATATTCTGTTTCAATTCGTCCTTGTTTTCTTTTGTGGGGCATTGCATACATTGGAGGTTTATCTGTTGACATTCTTCATTATCGGGATTACTACAAATTTCTTTGAAATCAGCACAGGTGCTGTCTTCTCTTCTGAAGGGTTGGGATTTCTCGCATTTTTCCAACGGGTTTTCAGTGTCACACTCTCTCATTATTATCATCATTATTATCCACAGGTTTGGGTTCATACTTTCTATTTTTATACATAGTCAATTTTTATTTATTTACAAGATTGTTTCGTTTATTTACAGTGGAGTTTTAGCCCTTTTTATTCTTTCTCTTTTTCTGGGGTTGAGTGTATCCCGCACTCCTCTTTAATTTTGTTTTCTGAGAATCTCATTATCAGGACTTGGGCTTTTATTAATTGCTCGGTTAGTTTTGGGAGTTCTTTTAGTCGCTCTTTGTTTTCTTTGATTATTCTCTGTTGATTACAGATTTTCATTTGAAGATTTCTTTCTTTTGTTTGTTTTCTCTTGAGTTGACGTTTATAATTGACTCGTTTGGTTGTTTGTCTTTCCAGCTTTCGCCTCGCTTCCTGGAGTTGTTATGTTAATGTTTTAATTTCGTCTTGAGTTTGTTGATGACTTTCTTTTATCTCTCTGGCTTCTTTACAACTGTCTTCTAGTTGTAGTACATATCTCTGTTCGCTCTTTCTGCTATCTCGCATTCGTTCTGCTTCGGTTTTTCAATAATCTTCCAGGATTACGCGAGTCTTTATTTCGGCTAATTCTCGCCTCAATCGTTCATTTTCTCTCTTTTGATTTCTGTTTTCTCCCATGCTGGATGTTAGTTTTCGTTTTATCATATTGACTAGTTGTTTCGACTGTATTAGTTGTTGATTTATCCGGGAGATTTCTGATTCTTGCTCCTCCACTAGCTCTTGCCATTCTTTCCTTTCGGCTCTCCATCTTTTACTATAATACCTCAGTGGGTCTTGCTCGATTGGTTCTACTAATTGAGTTGGGCTTGGTACGTATTCTCCGCCTTCTAGATTCATTCGGATTTCTACTTTATTCGAATTCATGCTAAATATACATCGATTACAATTTTTGTTTTTATCATTTTTTATTATTTTTTGTCTTTTTACACTTTTTACAATTTTCTCTTTTAGGTTTATATTGCCGCTTCGTCCGTCTCCCCGAATCCTTCATCGGGTTCGGCGGGTACTTGGTTTAGAATTTCAGTTGGGTATAACGGCATAAGCAGGATTGGTGGTCGGTTCTGCAAGGTATTTATCTCTTCACGCAAGGCGTTTGATATTTGTATCTCTTCGTCTAAGAGATAGGCAAGATATTCTGTATTTTCTGTTAGCTCCTCCACCTGCATTTCCAAACGATGCGTGTTTTCCAACGCTTTTAACTTTTCAATCTCTTTTCTCAGATTCTGTTCATTTTCCTCATATCCTTGCTTTATCGTTTTGATCTCTGCTTCAACTTGTCCTTTCAGCTGTTCGTTAACTTCATGTTGGTGTCTCAACTGAATTTCTTTAAATACTGCAACTCCTCGGTGTCCGTTCACCTCCTACTGGAGTTCTGTTATCTTTTCGTTTAATTGTTGATTTTGCCGTCTTTCATCCGTTTGTTCGTGTAGGGTTTCCGTTATCTTTTGATTTAGCTGATCAATCCATTTTCTGAGGTCCTTGTCGGTTTTCCTGAGCCTTCTTATTGTATTTTGTCTGGCTCGTTCATGGTATTCCATTGTTTGGATTTCCTCGTTCAGTTCCTCAATTGTTTCTTTCTGCACTTCGACTTGTTCCCATAGTTCCCAATCCTCCATATTCAATATCTTTTTGGGTAACAGTCTTATCTCTTTCTTGGCTTCTTGGTACTGGTTCTTCCATCTTCTTGCTTCTGATTTGATCCACTTTTCTTTGTCTTCCGTTTTTATTTGTTGTATTTGTCTCTGTTTAAGAGTCTTTTCTTGTTCTACTAGCATCTCCTTCATTCTCGTTTGTTGCCATACTATTTCGTGATCTTGTTTTTGTATATGTTCCTATTGTATCGCATTCTCTATTTTCGACAATCTATACTTGTCTTTCCACTTTCTCGCTTCTCCTGTTGTTTGGATTACCATTCTTTCCTGTCTATCGTCTCTGGGCTCTCTTATTTTCTTTGATGGTTTGAGCCCTTGATTTCTCAGCTTGTTGACTTCCTTTTTCGCATTTTCCCATTTAGTTTTGTATGCTCTTGTTCGGTCTTCCTCTTCGGCTATTTGCTGAATATAATGTCTGGCGCGTGCTTCCCAGTCGTTCCTTGTACGCTTCTTCTCTCCGTACCACTTTGTTTTCCAGTGAAGTGCTTGACGTTTTGCCCACTCTTTGGCTTGTTCCAAATGGGTTCTCTTTGTCTTCTCTATTCGATATTGGGTGCTAATTTGCCCAATTTCCTCCTGCATTTGTTGTATGATTTTTATCGTCTCCTCTCCTTCTTCTCGTATCTCTGCTTCTTTATCTTTTATCACTTCCCGCAATCTTTCGATCTCGCTTTGTTGATCTTGCTTCTCTTGCTCTAACATTCTGATCTCCTTTCTTTGGTTTATGATTCTAGTTTGGTTCTGCATAGATTCTTTTATCATTTCCTCTTCTCGTCCTTGATATGGTTCATTATTTCCTTTGGAATTCATTGTCTGTTGTTCCAGTTCTTCTCTTATCATCTTTATCTTTAACGTGTCTCTCAGTAGTTCTCCTTCTACTGATGTTAATATTTCTTTTAATCTCATCGACCTTTGTTGCCATCCCTCTTTAATCTCTTTTAGCTGTTCGGATTGGTTTTCGGTTTTTGACTCTTTGTCCTCTGTTACAGTTTTCTCTATCTTTTGGTTTATCATCTCGTTTTGGTTCATTGTAATTCTGAATATTAATAATTGATTATTCTCTCTTTTCAATCATATCAAAATTTTATCATAATTTACATCATCTCGTATTTTTGTGATTTTTTGAATTTTTATAATTTTTTGTTTTTACGTTTATCTTTATTTACATTTTTACATAGTGCTTCCATTTTTAATTACTGATCAGCGAAACGGAATCCTTTGATCCGCCCGTTGATCGGCTTTCTACATACTGGGCATATATCAACTTTTATCCCGCATGCTTCACATGTGACCATATGTCCACAAGGCATATAAATTATTTCTACATGTTTTTGCCAACATGTCACACATTGATACTGCTCCAGAATAGCTTCTTTTATTATTGATTTGTCTCGATTCTCTTTAGGTTTCTCTTGATATCGCTTGATTGCTCGGATTATTGCTTGTGTCGAGTCGTACCATTCTAAATTATTAGCTAACCTTTCTTTGATTATTTTTCTCATTTTTTGAGTATCTACTCCTGATAATAGCATTATGGTTCTCGTTTTTGGTCGATCTAAGATATCTTCTACTTGCTGATTGTAATTATTATTTCGATATTCTTTGACTCTTTTTCTTGTTTATACATACATTTTCTCTTGTGCTTTAGTTTTTTGACATTCTGATCTGGTATTGGCTGTTGATTTTTGCATCCTTCGCACATTATTCCTCTGGCTGTTTGACAATACCCTTGACTCGCAAATTCTGCTGCTCTTGGATTTCCTTTGAAAGTTTTAATTCTCTCTTCGAATGTTCTCTTTATGGTCTCCTTTTCCCATATTAATTCTGTTGGATCTTCGAAATTCTTTATTATCGTTATCTTTTTCTCACCTCCCTTTTCATCTTTGTCTAATTCTGATTGTCGGAGTCCTTCCAATCTGTTCATCGCTTGGTTTCCGACGTCAATGTTAATTCTAAATGGGCAGGTTGAAAATTTCCTCAGGTGTTCTCGTTTTGCTGTCTCTCCCTTTTCCCAATGTGATAGTCTTCCTTGACAATAAATACAGGTAACTTCATCTGGTAATTCGGGGGTTCCTGAGAAAAAGAATCCTTGTGCTGCCATCTCTTTACTCTGTCGGTCGGTAAATACTTTGTTATCTTTGAATGTTAGATATCTTTGTTCCTCTTTTCTCAACTGTTCGTATCTTACTCTTCTCTGTGAGTAAATTACTTTCCTCATTTTCCATGGTCGTCCGGTTGTGTCGAAACTGGTATAATGCTGAATTGCGATTGTTAAGGTTTTGATTTTTTCCTCTTCCTCTGGTTTTTTCATAATCTCGTCCATATCGAATCTGGTCCTTCCCTCATCTGTACTGTTATCTCTTCGCTGA
Source organism: Schmidtea mediterranea (assembly GCA_022537955.1). NCBI lineage: Eukaryota > Metazoa > Platyhelminthes > Tricladida > Dugesiidae > Schmidtea > Schmidtea mediterranea. The sequence goes on along the minus strand of CM039679.1, from coordinate 178,651,426 downwards.
TTCCGCTTGCCATCTAAATATCGTTATTATTTTTGAATTTTTGTTTTTCTGATTTTTCTGATTATTTGTAATTTTTTCTGATTTTTATTTGATTTTTATTATTTTATTTACATTTTTTTACACTTTCTTTTCTTTTTACAACGTCTTGTCCGGCTTTTCTACTTCTAATTTTATATATAAATTATCTTCTCGCAAGAATCCCTCTCCTCTCAATCGTTGTTGTGGATAAAATCGTGGTGTCCCAATCGCTGTGTTCCAGTCGGTTGTTGGTCTTCCCATCTGTGGTTCATTTCCTGTTCTGATTGGATTGCGATAATCCTCTTGTCCTTTCATTGTTAATATCATATTTTGTTTAAAAGGCCATGCTAATAGCTCGTCGTAATCTCCTCTTCCTACTCTAATGAAGACACTGATGTGGGTGCCCGTTGCATTCCCATCTCCATTTGGATATAGTCTAATGCCCAATTTGTATCCATTTTCCCAACTGTATATTGGTGGGCTGTCTAAAATTCTCTGTGTTCCATCTTTTGCTCTCTGAAGCTTTTCTGCGAATTCGGTTATTTTCCATATAAATGGTGCTGTAGGATGTTTTCTGGCTATAGAACTGTTGGTTTCTAGTTCCTTTATGCTGTTGGTCATCTGTTGCATTTTCTTTTCCATTTCGGCTATTTTCTTGAGTGTATTTCCTTGGCTTTTTTCGAAGTTCTTTCTGGACTCTAATATTTCTCTTATTAGTGCCTTCTGTGCATCATTTTCTGTTCGTAGGCTTTTTACTTCCCATGCCAACATTCCTATCGTTTTCATCATGATTTCGGTGTGCTCGATACTATTTTCTATCATATGCTTTCGCATCTCCGCAATTGGTAGTTGTGTTTGGCAATTGAATAATTCTAACGGACATTTGACTGGTTTGCCGCTACATTCGTTCCAGTGTTCCTTTAGTTTGACTTTATCTTTCTTGTCGCAGTTGTTTGCGCATATCCCTTCGTATAGATCGCATATTTGTTCCTCACTTGGATTCCGATGTTCCATTTCTATTTTTATCCATTCGTCGATGACTCCACAGAACTCGCATCTTTCCTCTCTCTTGATGCACACTTTGTGATGTTCTTTTATGGTCTTTTTCGTTGTGATGGTTTGGCATTTTCCGCATAATATCTCGTTATATTCGCATTCGTTTGCGTGACTTTCGGCTTCTTTCATAAGTCCTTTCCATTCACATTCTTTTTGCTTGGCATTGAATTATTAGGTTGTTGATTTCTTTGTTGGTGGCTTTATCCATTGTTGTAGGATCTTCATCTCTTTCCAATATTTCGTCGCATCCAGGGCATTTTATTGTTTTTGTTTCTATCACTTCTATCGTACAGTCCGTACATATTCTGCATCCGCATTTCGTCTGTTTTGCTCCAATCAGTAATTCTTTACATTTACAACATTTTAATCTTTCCTTGATATCGTTCACCACTCTAATTTTGTTTTTCATTATTCGTCTCGTAGTTTCTGATGGATTCTCGCTTCCTCTAATTGTCTGCATATCTACAAAAATTTTCTGATTACTTGACGTTTTTACTCTACTGTTGAATCCGGTTCTGGGGTGAATTCTGGCATTGATGCTATCCATTCCACCCAACTTGCTGGATCTACGTGCTGTTGATTGTTACGTAGTCTTCTAATTTCGTCAGCTTGCCATCTGACTTGATCTGCTAATTGTTCATTTATTCTCTGTAATTGTAATATTGTTCTCTGTTGCTCTTCCAGTCTTATGGCTTGTTGTAGGCCTCTGTTCACACTTTCTGTTAATACTAGATGAGTATTTGTCTACTGAGTTTGCGCATTGTTCGTTATTAGTGTCATTAATTCGCATTGTCGTCTCCACGTTGCCTCGATTCCTTGATCTTGGTATATTCCTTGATCTAATTCCACAATCTCTATAGGTACATTGGCAGCTGCTGGTTGTTGTATCGCTTCTGTGAATGGTGGTATTCTAACTTGGTTTGGTTGATTTACGTTATTCGGATCCATCTGTTGATTATAACACATCATTAATTTATCTGCATTCTCTCTGTTTGCGTATTGTCTCTAACGCATTTTGTACGGTATTTACATACAGATATACATATTATTACTACTAATATACTACATAATATTTTACACTATATACAACGTCTCTTTCTCGTTTTACACCATCGTCTCCGGGGACTCTATACGTAATGTCCGTATATCCCCATATTTCTCATTCATTATCTGGTATACATCAGATGTCATTGGACCATTGCTGTGGCTCTCGATAATGGCGCGGTTCTTTTAACCAAGTCCGCTGCTACTTAGAATTCCTATGATTTCATATTTCTTCGGTTCTTTCTCATCATATGTCCTAATTCGATATCGAATTGAATTTTCTACTGCTGTCATAATCTTTTCTTCGCTGGCTTCTTTCTGCATTTGGTAGTTCTTACTAAATTGAATTATTATAGCATTACTTATGCTGCTTATTACTGCTTGTTGTTTATCTCCAAATCATTTTTATCATATAACTTTTCCTTAGGCTGCGGGTGTTTACTCTTATACTGGTTGTATCCATTATTTCTTCTTTTGGTTGTACCATTTTTAAAAGTGCTTTCTGGAGTTTGTAATGCTTCCGTTGGAATTGAAAGGTGGCTGTCTCCATGATCAATTCCTTTTCCATGTTTCGTTTTCTTGGTTTTCTCTCAGATTTTTTATTATAGTTATCGTCGCATTTGACTTGAGTGGTTTCCTTGTTATCGTTCTCCAATGTGTCATGGAGTTCCTTTTTGAATGTTTATTACATATTTTCCAAGTTTTCTTTTCGTAGGGATACGATACTTTTGTTCTTTATAGCTTTGCTATGTTTCACATGATTCTTTTATATTACTGTTCGTTCTTTTAGGTTCGTATACGCAGGATTTTGTAATAGGTTTTTCACTTTCTCGATGATATTTCTTCTTCATTTGCCGCATTCGATTCTATGTTATTATACTGCTTTACTCTCTGATCTGCGCGTTGGTACAGTTCCTCTTTGTCTTTTTCTGGACGTTTGTCGTAATTGCTTCTAGTGACTTTCTTTGTTATTGATTTCCAGCTAATCATCTCTTCCTCTTGAACGTGTACATATACTTTTCCACGTTTTTCTTTTATTGGAATACGGTATTTTGATTTTTATATCTCGTTTGAATTAACATTTTGATTCTTCATACATCGTTCCGTTTCTTTTTGGTTTTCAAATACGCAAACTTTTTGTAATGGGTTCTTTACCCATATTTTCGACTATTATCTCTTTTCTCCACTCTTTGGGTTTATTCTACCTTTTATTATTATCTCTTATTTTCTCGTTGCTCGACGTTGATAAGGCTCTTCTTTTTGCGGTTGTGAATTTCTCCCAGGGTTTTGGCCTATGGCACGTTATTATTATTATCGTTGTTGGCACATTATTATGTATCCGCATGCCCTCCAGACTATCCCATTCGCCATTTCTTTCCTGCTTTCATATTCATTTTTTCCAACAACGATAATTTTGTTTTGTATACATTACTTGTTCAATTGTTTCTATTCCTTTATTTAGTTATTCCAATTTGCCTTCCCTGGCTTCTACTTTGGATTTTTACGTTTCTAATCTTCTGTAGCCCATCTCTGCATACATCTTGTGGTCTGACTGATGTGAGTTTTCGGTCGTATTTCCATCTTTCCTGGTTTTCCTATTGAGTCGAATTGGCAACTTATACTTGTATTCATTGTCAGTTGTAAGCATATTCCTTTGCTTGCGATTGTTCGTATTCTGAACGATTTTATTTCCTTTGTGATATTTTCGTCGGCTTCCGTTAACTTGATGGACGTGATTAATATCATTATTTTCTGTAGCAGGGTCGGTCGGTTTTGATTTTTCCTTTGTTGTAATAACATCATCCCTTTGTTTCGTTTTCCCTCGTTATTGCTATTGCTCGTTTCTTAACTTCCTCGTTGGATGATTTCTTTTTCTTGCTTGTGTGATTTATTTCTTCTCTAGTATTTTGGATCATCCTGGTTTTTGCTGCTGTCACACCCCTTCTCATTTATTATCATTATTAATATCTCCATCCGGGGTTCCTTTGATAATGTCGTCCTCCGACATTATTTATTTCGCATTATTTCCTCGTATTAACTTTTATTATTCTGGCTCTTATATCATTCCATCTCTTTTATTTCTTGTTTGCTTTGCTTGAAATTTATTTGCTTTCGAGCGCGCTGTGTATTATCATTAATAGTTGTCCTTTCTATTCTCCGATTCGTTATTGCTTTCTTTTGGCGATGATTGGTGAATTTTAGTCCTTCCCACTTACAGCATTGCTTTTATTGGTTTTTGGGAATGGGTAGTGGCATAATATTGTTTCTTTTAATAGAAACGTTTTCTGTTCTTACCAATAATTTAAATCGAATACTTTAATGTGTAACCCTCGTAGGTCCATTTAATCAGATTGGCTGCTTGCTGCTTCGGTCTTGTTTGGTCGTATAGCTTCCCATAATGTTTGAATTGTTTTACCCAATATTCTCTTTCTCTATTGTCGCGGTTACTGGTTTATAAACTTTTATTGCGCTTCTTAGTCTGGATTTCAGAACGCGTAGTTTGTTAGTACGTTATTTTCTCCAATTGGTCTTTTTCTTTTGACACGATTATCCTGTTTTAGTAGTTCTCTTAGAACTGTGTAGAAGCATCTGCTGCAACTGCGAAACATTAATGTTGTTTGTCCCTCTTTCGTTTGGTATATATTTGAGGTGTGTTCGCATTCTCATAAGTTGGATTATATCCATTATTCGTTGAGGTTTCTATGCTGCTACTGCAATATGAAAGGTACGTTCCTTCTACATCTGCCATTATAATATTAGTGTCTATAATTTTACCCTTAATTTTCATTTTATCTATAAATTACTGTATATTTATTTTTCATTACATATTATTTCTACTAATTAGAAATCACA
>CM039679.1:178328978-178646430 GCA_022537955.1 Schmidtea mediterranea | reverse complement strand
TCACACATATAACCATGATTATATATTATATTATCATTATTATATATTATTATTATTAAATTATTATTATAATTATTATTATTATTATATTTTTATTATTATTTTATTTTATTATTATTATTATTTTTTTTTTTATTATTATTATATATTATATTATTATTATTATTATTATTATCAAGTTTTTACTAGGATCCTTCATTATTCCTCAGCTTTATAAAATATTTTTCTTGTATAAAAATTTAGTTGTAATCCATCTGTATCTTTCCGGTTTTCGATAAAGTATTTATGTTAATTCGAAAATTTTTGCAGCGTTCCGCCCTTATTTTACGGTTTTATCCTTATTCTGTAGTTTTCGATAAAGTATTTTCATCGATTCGGAAAATTTGAGCAGCGTTCCGCCCTTATTTTTCAGTTTCATAATGATTTTATACAACCGTTGAGTCGCATTTCACTTTTATTTTTCTATTTTCTATAAGTATTTTAGCTGATTCGAAAAATTTGAGCAGCGTTCCGCCCTTATTTTACAGTTTTTTATGATAAGTGTTTTAACTATTTCCAAAAAATTTGCGCAGCGTTCTGCCCAAATTTTCCGTTTCAATTTAACATAATTTATTTAATACTTATTTAAAAACATTATTTTCATGATTTTGGTCGTTCGGATTAATCTTTTTCCGATGGCTATTCATTTTAACTGTTGCAACGATTTTGCAATTTTCCCCACTACCCATTCCCTCTCTTTGTCCTTAAGATCTATGTATGTTCATTTCATAATTAATGAGTGCCCACTGGACTACTCGGTGTTAGAGATTTTGAGCCGATTGTTATTCAAAATTTTTGTCAATTTTACAGGAAACGGATGATGAATGAGCAGCCAAAGGACTACTAATTTACCCTCCAATTTCCCTATATACGGATAATATTGACGTTCCAACTCCTGCATTCCGCACACCGGACCTTCACGGACACGAAATCGTTGGCGATTGTACACGCACTTACACGATTTACGATAGTATGTTTTATTTTCTACGTTTTGGCTGTGAGCCGAAGAAGGAGTAAATGAAAATTACCAGATCCATTGGGTAAAAGTCTCGAATGCATGAAACAATTTTCGGAAGTTTGTAAACATATAATAGAAATTAATAATCCATAATTCATCCTATATTGTAAATTCGTAATAGTATAATTCAACATCAAAAATCATATATTGAAAATTAACAATTTGTATCATAATTTACCATTAACAATTCACAGCATAATCAATAAAAATTTGCAACATAATCCCTTAAAAGTTCCAATCCATTGATAATCCATTAAAATTTCGTAACATAATTCCATTAATAATTCGTAATATAATAAAAATTCATCAAAAATTCGTAACCTAATCTATCGATAATCCATCCATTAATAATTCGTAATGTAATCTAATAAAAATCAGAAATTCGTAACCTGATCCATTGATAATCCATTAAAATTTTCATCCATCAATAATCTAATAAAAATTTAATAAAAATTCGTAACCTAATCCATTGATAATCCATTAAAATTTCTATTGATAGTCCATCCATTAATAATTCTAATAAAAATTCCAATCAATAAGTGCTATAGTGCACACTAATACAACCGGTCTCCCAGTGAGACGGAAAATTGAAATTCTAACCAAGTTAGAAATAATACTGTCGACTAATATTTAGTTTAATTTTAGTTCTAGTATTTGTGCTTGCTAATTTGTGAAAACACGTCAGTATATATACCTACAATTTGGCCTTAACCTTGCGTGTTAATTTTATTGCGATTAAACAAAATTCGACCTTGAAATTATTTGTGTTATCTAAATTAAATTTTTATTTATTTCTTAATTTAAATTGGTAATTTATTTTTATTCATTTAATTCATTAATTTTTAATTTTATATAAATGGTCATTTTACGGTCGAATTTTCTTGTTATTATGTTACTTTTTATGTAAATTTCGTGCGGTTCTTGGTGCATTTTGTATTTATTTTATTTTACTTTTATGTTTTTGATTTTATATTTATTTATATTCTCTCAGATTTTAAAATGTTTAATTGGTGTTGTATATTGTATTTTAAGTTATCTTGGTGCTGGGTTTTAGTGCTGTATTACTAATACATTTAAACAATTTTTTAAGGCTATTTGTGTCCTGGTCCAACACATTGAATGAGTCATTATCTTTGTCTCATGAAAAAAATTGTACTTTTAAAAAAAATCTGTACTTTTAGACTTAGAAAAAGTTTTTACCCCGGGGCGAGGTATGTGGTCCAGCGGTGACATGACCATCTACTCGTGTGCACTTTATTAATACATAAAATATACAGTATCATGAAAAAAATGCATTCCATATCATCAATAAATTCATAATTGAATTCTTATATTCCAAATCATTTGAGACACATCAATTTTCTTTTTTTATATATATTTTGGTCTTTTTTTAGATTTTCTTAGTATTTTGGTAAATGAAAAGATGTAAAAACTTTTTAAATTCAACATTCGAAATAGCCTCAGCTTACCTCTTAACTAAATTTGAATTGAGCGTAACAAGACATGATACATTAACTATTTGTTAGAATGTTTACCCTAATTGTTTCAAGCGACCCTTGAAAATCAAAATAAATATCAAAAAATTATTGAAATTTTAAAGTTGTTTCTGAATAAAAATATTTGAAATTTTATTTGTTGGGGTATTACGGAAAACCACAGTAAAATCAATAAAAATCCAAAATGATGAAAGTGCAATATTAATTAAAAAATTTATAAAAATTCGAAAGTAATATTGATCGGGAGAGAAGACGAAAAAAGAAATTAATTAAAAAAAATTAATTACTAATGGAAAGCCCGAGTCAATGGGAAGCCCGAGGTAATGGGGAAACCCGAGAGATGTGGAAAACCCGGTGTGTAGACGGAATAATATAACTGGGTAAATTGGCCTAACCAATATTAAATGGGCGCCACTGAGCTATGGAGAGGTAATTATTTCCTAATTTGTAATTTAGTAATTGAGCAAACATTGTTGACAAATGTCGGCTAAGGTGGTCTGTGGGGAAGTAATTATTGTTAATAATTTAATAATGTAGCAAATGTTGTTGACAATCCTCGGAAAACAGTCTGAGCAGGGGTATAAAAGGAAAATGGAAAATACGAAAGGACCAGTGGATCGACGTAAACGAGTAGTGTAACTAGGTCAGTAGAGGAATCTAAACCCAAGTAAAGTCAAAGTTATCTATCAGAAAGGTTGGTTCTCCATTGGATAACCTACTCTAAGATAATCAAAGTCATACGGTGGTTAAAAGGTGCAAATAAATTAGTGAAATTGTGATTACAAAATGTTGAAATAAATCGGATTGAGTTGTAATTGTGATAAAGTGAAAATAAAATTCTGTGTAGCGTTTGCTTATTTGATTCGAAAAGGACACGAGGAGTCAGAGGGAACCGACTTTCAATTATAATAACTCAACATATTTAAAAATATTTATAATATAGACGTAAAGATTTTACAATCAAGAATTTGTATAAAATTAAAATTTTTAGTGACAAATCATTCTTACCAAATATCGTAAAAATTTAAATAACTAGAAATAATTTTAAAAAATATTTTTATCAAAGAAAACTATTTTTTCTATCGGAATAAATCCGAATAAATAATAAAACAAATAAATTTTATTTCACGTATCACATCATTGCAATCTTAAAGAAATACAAAATTTAAAACTGTCAAGAATTTGAAAAATTTTTAATACAAATGTTTTTTCATTAGTTTTTGTAAAAATTTAGAATTAAATAAAAGGTGTAACAGAATTCCATTCGACTCGACATCCGAACCATCTAAATAAAAGTAATGATTAAATTATTTAAAATTAATAAATATAATAATTAAAATAAAAAATTATTATTAATTTCTGGAATGTTTGAAAAGGGATGTGTTAAAGCAAGTGGGCGTACATAGTGTTGGGCTATAAGCCATAATTTAAACAAAAAGGAGAAAATTGAGTAAATTAAAACAAAATAATTAATGTCGTTTGGAAATTGTCAATATGGCTGCTGTAACATAAGCACGTACCGCAAGCAGAAATCAAAAATAAAATAAAACATTAATTAAAACAAAATAAAAATATATCAAAATTAAATAAAACAAATAATTAATTAAAATCTCTGAAAAAGCCTACAGATGCAGAAAGAATATAAAAACTAAAATATAAAACCGCCAAAACCTTGCAAAAGAAGGTTTAGAAATACATAGGCGGAAGCGGCGACCAAAATTTAAATATCGAAGGGTAAAAAGAGAAACAATCAAAAAGAATGGTTAAATAATAAAAAATAAAAATTTACGAAATATTGAGAAAATAATATCAAAAATAGAGAAAAATAAAATTAAAGCGAAAAATAGCCGAAAAAGGCTCAAAATACTCTGATTGGTCGCACCCAGGCATGAAAACAGTATATATACAGCAGTCATTTTCATAATTTTTAGACATTTTGTTGACAGACATTTTTGTTAGACTTTTAGAACATTTTGTAGACACAAAATTTTCAGTCAGTTGTTGAGACAATTTGTTTTAGACAATTGTTTAGTCAATTTTTATGCCAACATATGACAATTTTTCAAATTTGGATGCTTGACTGATTGTAAGTATTGTTTTTTGTAGAAATATATTTTTCTAAGTTAATGTTTTATTTAATTTAACTTATTCTGGATGGCCGCGATGTCTTTTGGCATTGCTCGGCAGGTTCCCCCTAACTTATTTATATTCATTTATATACATTAGTTTGTAGAAAGTGGTAGGGCAGTATTCAATTTCCACAGTTAGTTTTGTGGAATGTTGATGTGGTACCTTGTCGCTAACCACCCTTCGGTGTCTGCCTAGTCCGGTCAGGTCTCGTTACACTGATCGCGGGGTAGGACTCCGTCGTAATTCACCGTGGCGGTCATTGCGATGTTGGTCGGAGCGGTAAGAGGGTAAACTGCGGGAAGATCGCCATAATTAAAGGGTTAGCATTTGTGTAAATGTTTAAGTAAGAAAATCGAATTTTTAATTTAACTCCTGCTGATTATTATATTATCAAGGTACGACTAGTGATAGAAATTTAGGTCAACGAAAGTATAAAGTAGGGTTAAATCACGTACATTGTTTGATAATCATCGCGGTGGAAAATTAAAATAAAATTATACATTTTGACATGGATCTGTGAGATGATAATATAAAGATTTACGAATGGTGGTAACAGTGGCGACCATAGAAAAGTAAATATGAGTTGTTGGACTAAAATAATGACATTATAATAATGCATTCATTTCAATTTACCATAGGCTAACGTTTGTATGAAACAAGGAATTTTCCATAAAATAAGGGCGGAACGCTGCCCAAATTTTTGAAAAATATTTTAATAAATAATGAGTAATGATGACAAATTGATATAGGAATTGTAGAAATAGATGAGTATGGACAAGTGTATAGATAGAAAGAGACGTAAGACTTTCCATCGGCAGTCAGGAACCCGAAAGTGAAAATATCATGAGGAGTAGTTCTAGAAATGGAGCTCACCTGCTCATGAATTTTCAGCTGCTATATACAGTACCAACATGAGCTTGCTCATGGGTATATAGTGGTAGGATTAAAATTGTGGGCGTCTGGGTGAGACACCATAGACCCTAGGAAAAGAAAGTATTTTGATCGAGGGGAATATGTTTGAATAAGCTTTGCACAGATTTAAACAAATTAATTACACCCAGTACACCAGCACTAGGGTGAATGGCGCCTATGGCAAACACTGATCTTGCGCTTCTCTCCGACGATAGATTACTTACGTTTTCTTTTCTAAAATACTACTTTAGAATTGGGTAAAAAAATCACACAAGTTAAATTTATAAACACTTTTACAAATTTATCTTTCTTGCTTTAGCTGACGCAAATTGTTGTAAAACATTTCTTGGTTTTATATTATTCCAAAAAAATTTTATATTTTTATTTATTCAATGTTTTGAATCACTAATACGTAGATGTCTGTTTCGTGGTAACTAATACATTACTACACCAAAGAGAGACTTGGACATCACTCATAAAGTAACTGAAATTTGAGGAGCTGATGAGCTGAAAAAATTGAGAATAATCAAAAATTTCTCTGATCAGTTTCTACACTCAGGAATGTACAAATGTATTTGACGCAAACACCCTTGTATATGACCCTAATAAATATTTCACTTAGTCATTTCTTGAGATTATTTCAGATAGCTATACTACGCACATGTTTCTTTTGAAATCCACGCAATTACTACTAATAATCTAAACGAGGCATGAATCATGAAAATAATTTTCGAACACCTAAAGCCTTGGAGTCGTATATGTACACTTCCTTTGCACGTTTTAAATGCTGTTTTAATGGTGTGAATGTTGATTGCTTGCTCACCTTGTCCTATTGTTAAGTGATTATTAAATATGTGCTTCTTTTGTCCTAATTAAAATCTGACGCGTGACCTCTGAATGCATCTATCTAGTTCTTTGCAGTTGATAAAGAAGCAGAATCTTTATTACAGATAGACTGAAACAACTGGTGAATTTTAGTGTTGGATTTTTTTGCAAAACAAAAAATTTTTATCAGACTTCGATATTTGTTAGGTGAAATCATAACTTTGATGATTTTTCAAAACTCTGGCATTACTATATTAAAGAAAAATGGCAAAGTAAAACAAAAATCGTTTTCTTCACATAAACTATGTGGCTACTTCAAAATTAAAAATGACGAAGTCATTGCTTTTAATTCTATATTAAGGTGGGGGCTTATTGAAAGCAACCCGTAAAATGAATATTGGCTGAGACAATAGATTCGACAGCGAATAACTAAGACCTTTAGATTTGATGTTTTGTAAGCCAGTGTTTTCAAATAGAAAATTGTAAGACTGATTTTAACAAAAATTTATTGTCTCACGCTTGGGCAAGTTAAATTAAGTAAAATAGCAACCTAGCACTAACAAATCAAAGCCTGATAAATACGCTCTGTAGATTCTGATGAGAGTAATAAACAATTATTCAAAAGAGATTGCAATAAGAATTTGAAAAGTAAAAGAGATTTGGAACAATTATTTATTGGTTTATTGTTAAAGTGCACAGAAACTTGGCACCTAACGACGGAGTGAAAAAATCAATTGAATTGCATATTTTGTCTGAGAATATTGTAAAATCGATTTCTCATCAGTATATGTTGGTTGACCGGGTTTAGTTTATTGAATAAAGATCACCAGGAGTCAGTAATTGAGCGACTACTGTTTACTATTTTTATGAAACCCAATAATTACAATAATAATATCACTAGATATATTGCAGTAGAAATAATGATACTTTGTATTAATGACATGATTGAGAAGAGGGATTTTCTTAGTTTCTTCTTTCAACATCAACGACGACTTAAATTTTGCAGTTCGACCTCTTCTGGTACCTGAGAAAATAATGTACTACGGCAAAAGCATTAAGCTACGTACAAATAGATAAGACGCATAATTCTTGTTGAGATGGCAAACAATTTAAATAATGCAATTGGAAATTATTTTCGGCTCTCCAGTGCGTTAAAAGGTCATCACGTAGACTAAAAAATAATTTACTATATGAATAAATAAATTAAAAATATTTACAAAATAAAACTAAACTATTTTGTGAGATATAAAATAAAAAAAATAATGTGACATTGTGAAGTTACGGAATATTAAAAACATTTTTTTATTTTACTTTAAATCAGTCAAGTGAAAATGGCTGTGCCGAACTTTCGTGAATATCAAGAAATCATCAAACATATGTTATATATATGTTATATTTATAATATCCTTCATCGCAGACAATTACATTACAGTCCTCGTAATTATAAAAACCTTCAATTCTATTCAACTATAATACATCGGACCTAACTATAGCATGTGCTCTACCAACCAATTCTTCATTACGCTATTTTAAACAACAATTAAACCTGTCTATTGCTACGGATTTTTTCATATATTTAAATTTTACGGTGTGTGTTTAACACTAATCATACCAACACTTTTTAGATACCTATTTCTACCATAGCGGGTCAAATGACCTGACTTCACGTTTCCTGCTTGAATGTATGAAATATGAATGTTAGAATGGAAATTAACATAAAAAATAAAAATTTTTTAAATTAAAAATAAATAATATATTGACCATTTCTATTACAAACGTAAAAAATAAGAATTTGTAATTCATCACATTTTTTACATATCAGTGTGTCCATTGTACATTTTCCGCAAACATATTTTTTACATTTAGAGCAAATTTTGTTCGTTTTATTTTCTTTACAGTATCCTATTTGACACCTCTTACGTTGAGAAGTATCTGTAGTAGACTTAGGCAACGAATCTTTCGTAGTTGTTCTTTTTCTTAATTCATTAATCGTATGATTTTGAAAAATATATTTACACTAAAATATCATAAAGGTAGGTAGAACACTTATCATAACGAAGAATTGATCCATAGACTAAATACTATACTAAAATCTATTCCCGAATATGATGCCTAGGCGTTGTATTGTTGTTTATTAAAATTAACTTTTTATAAAATCTAAAACTCCTGGATCCATTTATTTTACGAAAATATGCATATTTCTATATAGTAGGCCAGATTCTAAATCTAATAATATCTCCAGGTGTTATATTTGAAAATACAATTAAATCAAATAAAAAGATTATATTCGAATAAAATGCTTATGCTTTATGTTCGGGAGAAGACTGTAGCCGTTTGGTTCATCAATAATTCGAGACAAAGTAAATTTAATAATAAATATACCGTCTTCATTACCTTTTACCTACTTGCTCATAAATTGGAATACGAGATTTTCCAAATAAAATTTGCTACACTCAGATTTTTTGAATTATATTGGTAAAACAATATTTGTACGTAACATAGACAGGCATATATCACTTTATATATGATGAGCTGCCAAAATTTTAACAACCGGTTCTCTCAAAACTAAAAACTAACAAAATAATTTTTAATTAATAGAAGATCGTTTTATTTGAATAGAATAAATTATTTTTATTTATTTGATTAGCCTCTGCTGAAATTATATATTATTATAACAATTTCTAAATAAATTCATTATTTTCATTAATATTTTTTTGCTTTGCTTCGAACCCTGGTACCATCAGCTGAATTATGATTTCTTAACCAAGTCTTAACATTTTTCAGCATTCCATCTATCAAGTGGTGGCCCAACCATATTAACAGTCATTAAACTAGAAATATGTTATACCGAGAGATTATTTCATTAATTATTTCATTAAAATTTCTCAGTTTTTCTTCTCTATAAATCCACGGGCATGTAAATTCTTCCAAATTCCAATCACTTCCTTCTAGTAAATTAAATAATTCAGCTACATTGTTTTTTCTAATTTTTGTTCATTCATATATGTCCACAATTTAACATTCGAGAATTCATTTTGTCAATTATTGTTTCAATAAGTTTTTTCTTGGGAAACTTTCAAATTTTTTATTTTCTATAAAAGGAATATCTGCAAATGCAGGTGATGATAACATTTCTTAAACTTTTTTTCAAATATTCCTAAATTTTCTTTCATTTGTATCATAAGATTTACAGTTCTATTTACTAGTTTGGTTGCCTTTTGAAGATAAACAAACCTGGCTTGCAACCCTATTGATAAATAAGAAATTTCTTGAAGAATATCGATTATAAGCGCTAAATTCTTTAAAAAATATTTATTTGCAAGTCGGTTTGCCATACCAAGATATTTTGAATCTTCGGTAAAAAAAATTTAAAGTGGTACATAAGCACGCCAAACAACCAAAGCAGATTTCAAGCTACATGCTGCCCATCTTGGACCTAAAACACTACCTATTTTGATTATTTCAATTCCCAAATCACTTGATATATTTTGTAAAAGTAATTGATTTTTATTTGATTGATGAAAAATAACATAAATTTTATCGATAAATGATTTAAAATGATTTACTTGCTTTATTTCATATATTGCATCATCCAAAACAAGTTGAAGGCGATGGTTTAAGCAATGCCAAGCTATTATATAAGGAACTTCTTTTACTAATCTTGTAGCAACACCTGAATGTTGACCAAGCATTGTACTTGCACCTTCAGAACAAAATCCAATCAAATTTTCTTTCAAAAATTTCATGGAAAAGCCATTTATTATTAAAGTTTGCAGCAGGGTATTAAAAATATGCTCAGCGGTTTGGGATTCTAAATGAACTAAATCCATAAAAAAGGTATAGTTTTCTAGCTCCATTTCAAACTTCAAAAAAATGACTAGGACAGATTTACTTGATGTAGTTGAGGCTTCATCAATGATTACGCAAATTTTTGAATTGGATGTAATTATTTTTTCAACAATTCTTGTTTTCATTTTTCATTTTTATTTTCATTCTTGCTATATGTTCTGCAATTCTAATTGCAGTAAATCTAGAATGTAGCGAAATTCCAATATCTAGCCTATTTTTCAACTGAAGTTCAACTTCTGCTTCCATATCTGAAATGGGCCTATTTCATTTTATTAAGCTGTAAACAATATTGAAAATTTTATTGTTATTAGTCATATTTTTGTCATTCATTGAATCGATGATTTTGGTGGGTTCATTTCATTTTTTAGTTCAAGCATTTTTAAAACCAATAAATGTGTTTTTGATTGGAAATGTTCAGACATTTTTTTATTTAATGAAGTCTGCCGAATAGATTTCGTTGTTCTCGATGGTTGAACTTCAAAATTTCTGTTCTGTACCAATACCCAAATTATCGAACGAGGAGCATTTTATACATCCAATGTTTTTATTTTTGACGTCCAAACCATCGTTTGTAGAGCAAGATTCTGATGGTGATTCCTGTCATACAGAATTTGAAATATTTTCCTCTTCTTCATTGTTTTTTACTTTTTTATTAAAATAATCACAAATATTACTATTGCGTTTCATCAAATATTATTTTCTAAATAAAAGGGCTACAAAATATTTAGATATAGACTAGAAAACATAAGTGTACTCACAATATAATTATAACTGGAAATCGTATTTCTATAGATAGATATTATAAACCTGTTTAATCGAAATTATAAATAGTTTTTGTAATAAATAATAGATTTTATTAATGTAAAATTTAATTTATTCCGAAATAACAACCGGTTCGAGAAACTATTAAAAAATTTAACAACCGGTGCTATCGAATCGCTGTGAACCGGCTACAGCTTATCACTATATATATATATATATATATCAGTTTTATTTTAACTATTCACGTGAGTTTGACTGTATGCCACCAACATGCATGTGCTCGTGATTTTTGAAACATTCGTATTTTCCTAGTTATAGCCAGCGGTGTGCTGCAACCAGTCTGACGGGCTCGAGCGAACCAATATTTAAATTACCTTATTACAATGCAATAATTCAAAAATTAGAGAAATTAAGAAAAGGGAAATTTTTAACACATAGTTATGCATAAATTTGTATTGATAACAATTTTCATAATCTTTGAATATTTTTTTGATCTTTAAGAAAACATTTAAAATAAATCAATATTAAGATATAAAAACAATTGTAAGATATATGGATTTTACATTAATAAATTTATTTAACTTTATTCCTGCCAATTTTGTGATATTTTGTGCTCAATAAATTTGTTTTGTTGATGTTGTTCTTGTTTTGACATTTATACATAATACATATGAATTATGTTTTTACCTACCCTAATTATGTTACTGATTTACCAGCACACCCCTGCTTATAGCTTATAAAATTTTTAAGTGGTATATTATCATATTATGATCCCGTTTATTTTAACTAAACTAGTAAATTTTACTAGATTTTTATAAATATGAAATTTAGAATGTTTTTAAATGTGCTACAATATAGTATTTTATAAAATAATAATGATGAAAAAAAGAATTTATAGTGCAAAATTATAACCTGTAAAGTTATTAATTTAATGAGTTTATGTATCAACTCTTAAACTTTATACTTACCTTGTTGAGGTCATTTGGTGGCTTTACTTTGAAAGGCACTGTTAAAGAATATATAATAATTTTTTTTATATTTAAATTATATTTATAAAACAAATTCTACTACCTGAATAAGACACCATAATTGCCATTACTGTTTACAACCCAAATTGGAAATCTTGGGGTTTGAGCATGCTCCCTACAACATACAATTGTTCTAAGTCGCCTGATGAAGTTATTTGACTATCAGACATTCTCCTCGACGAATTGTTTGAAAAAAAATTGCTATTTGATTCAACAGGTGAATCATATTTTAGAAATCCAATATCAGATCTTTTTTTAATTCCAAATTGTGGCCTTGTCTGTAAATACGTAGTTCAATAAATGTGTTATGAATGTTTTGTGAAAATATTACATCACAACATTCATAACATAACGTAACGATAAAATTAATTAATCATCATTCACAATTTATTACAACTGTTACAAGCAAATTAAATTACACCCAATTCTTTTATTACGCGGTAAATACATAACTCAGAAATTCGTGTTATAAACATTAAAAATAGATAAGTTTCTCATACTAAATTTAAGGCATGTTTTATGTTATACGAAAACATTGTAAGATGAAATAAAGAATATTTATTTAGTTTAAAAACCTTGTAGAAATGGTGAAAACTGTAGAAGCTCTGATATGCATGCGAATGATATATAAATATGCAATTTTATTGAGCAATAAAACAAAATACAATAATCCACATTTAAAAATAAATAGCGAAAGCAAAAATAAAAAATCTGTTAATCCAAAATTAAAAATATTGACAAATAAATAATATATAATTGTGCATAAATAATTATTCATAATTATTCGTCGTTTCTTGATAATAAGCGCAATTGTTTTTTAATGAACTGGTCCAAAACCGCTATCACCATAAGTCTCTTTGATAGATACTTTCGTCCGGTAATACCGTTTTCATCTGCCAAATTACTTTCTGAAAGGTTTTGTGCTGTCAACTTTTATTCAAAAATTTGATATAGATAGTTGCAGTGCTGCTTGGTCTTTTTTGAACCGTGTAACTTCAAATTCGTCTAAAAGAAGCGTACAAAAAGGAGTTGGGATTATCAAAAGATTAGTTCGATTTTTATAACACTATACCCCAATTCTGCATGTTGCAAATACCTACTTGTTAGATCAGGCCTGTGCAACCGTGGCCCGTGGGTCACATCCGGATTTTTGATCCAAAATCTGTGACCTTTTGGGAAATTTCATAAATTTCAAAAAATCAATTGATTATTGTTACATGAATTAAAAAATTCGATATTTAGAATTCAATGCAGAAAATAAACCTTTGATTTAACTTTCAAATGGATTTTCAATACTTAATTGTTAAGTGTCAACATAAAGCTTATGTGGAAACTTAACACTAAAGTATTTTTTTGAAAACGTAATATTTCTCAGTATTTATCATAAAATAATTCTTATGTGGCCCTCGGACCTTATTATTTTTTAAAAAATGGCCCTACATTTACATTGGGTTCACAGGCCTGATACTTGAAACTTTAATCTAGTTCTACATGAAAATGTATGTAACTGTATTTTGCTTGATTGAAATCACCCTGAAACTGGTGAACTCAAACAAACATTATAAAAACTTTGAGAAAAGACAAGAAAGTAGTGAAACCTCTCCGGAACATATGTGTTCTGTACAGAGCATGTCCCAGAAGTAGAATTCGAGATTTTGAAAGGAAAGTGAAGAAATTAATCAGTATAAGACCTAAGAGATCGCATATATTCTTCAAATGTCCCAATCTAGTGTTGAAAATCATATGTATCAACTTGAATACTTGCCAAAGAGATATTTTATAATTAGTTGTCGGTAGCCAGATTCAAGTGATCGTTATGTTTTAACTATGATGTACAAAAATCAAGATAGTCGAAAGAAGCTCCACTCGCTGATATCACTGCAAATTTGGTTGCGCAAACTTTAGTTAGTATATGCATTGCTAGATGTGGTTTGTTTATGAATCTGAAATATTTTGGAATCTATCAAAGCCATATATATCCAAACAACTTCGAACTACAGCCTACCATCGCTAGACGAATGGATAGATCAAGGAATATCATCACACGAATTCACTGAGAACATTAGAAAATAAATATGATTAGTTAGGAGTACTAATCTTGTTCATTTAGAATGAGGAAACACATCTTCCGAAATAACATAGCATCTCCAGCTATAATATTATTTGGTGCAAGTTAATCCTTTGATGAGTCCAGAACCTCCAACCTCAAATGCGTGACCTTTCAAGATTTCCTATTCGAATATGAAACACAAATCCGCTTTACTCGTCTGGCTCTACTCTAAAATTGCATATCCTTATTGATTTAGCAGAGTGTGAAGCATTTTGGATCCATTTTGGTAAGGATTCATCGCAAATAGATAAGGAAGCTTCTAAACTACTAGAATTCAAAAAGGCATCACGTAAATTACTGTAGGTTTTGCGCGGTTTCAACTGGAATTTTACCAAATAGATACACTGGATAAGTGTTATCAGTGCTTCACATTTTGAGGAAGTGGTTTTGTAATAAACATGTGAACAATCTGTTTTAATCGTAGAAATAAATTAAATAGTGATAATTTCAAATCAGAGAATTGTGTCAAACAAACAAACATTATTTTACTTAATTTTATTATTTAGTTGTTTTAATAATAAATATTTGTAAAGACGCTATTCTGAATGGGTAAAATGAAATCCATAATTTATAAGGTTTGTAGTGAATTGACATTTGGTAAAAAATAAAAAAAATGTATTAAGGAAAACGGTTCCAGGAAAATTCACCGACTTGAAAATTCACAAATTGAAAAATAAATACTGTGATTCTATAATATTGCTATTTAGAATATAAATATTTTTTAAATAATCCAATATCTTTAAAAAAATTAAAACGGTAAAAAGCAATAATCTGAATAAAATGATGCTCTTTAATTTATTTTTAATTTGTAAAATTTCGGTGGATTTTCAATTTATTTATAAAATATAGTAAAAAAGTAATAGTGATATAATGTTTTATTACTAATGAATAATGCGCCACATACTACAATAAGTATGTACAGTAAAAAAAATCGATAAAAAAAATCCTAAAATAATGGTTTTGGGATGATATACTCCTTGTCTATGCGTTTTATTCTTCATAGCTACGCTCAGAAAAAGAATTACGAGACACGAATAGGAATAATTGAAAAATTTATGCTTTCAGTTGCATTTGGAAAGACGACCTTCATCTGCCATCGTAATAATGTCGGGACAGCATTTTTGCCAAACTCCGAAGAGGGGAGAAATGAATACTTCAGAAATCGAATGGGAGATAAGGTTTGGCATTGTTATACATTCACTAAGACATGCAAGTGGATACCGATGTAGTGATTGATTGTTTTCCTGTGCTTAACAAATACTCTAGTACAATTAATTATGTTCTAATAGACAGTTAACAAAATATTATGTTATGTGAACGATTATTTATGTATGAGCTGTATCAATAATGGCAGTTGTGGTCATTCCTTAATCGTCATTTGTTTGATTTAAGATGATTATTTCGTAAAGAACAAAGTTTTAAAACAATACAAAATTCTTTAAAAGTCATCCCTCTCCATCAAGAAATACTGTATCCCTCGCTGAGTATAACTAATTTAAAAACAAATTAATACAAATAGTAAAATGTAGTTATAATTAAATATTTGTACAGTTTATTTTATATATTTTATTGGGCTTACAATTTACAGCTTATTATGTAATGATTTTAATAATATCACAAAATAACAACATGTTGGGCCAGCACACAAATAGCCTTGAGAATTGTTTAAATGCATCAGTAATACAGCACGAAAACCCAGCACCAAGATAACTTAAAATACAATATACAACACCAACTAAACACTTTAAAATCGGAGAGAATATAAATAAATATAAAATCAAAAACATAAAAGTAAAATAAAATAAATACAAAATGCATCAAGAACCGCACGAAATCTACATATAAAATAACATAATAACAAGAAAATTCGACCGAAAAATGACCATTTATATAAAAGTAAAAATTAATGAATTAAATGAATAAAAATAAAATATTTTTAGCTGAATAAATTTATTTAAAAATGTTAAAAATAAATTACCAATTTAAATTAAGAAATTAATAAAAATTTAATTTAGATAACACAAATAATTTCAAGGTCGAATTTTGTTTAATCGCAATAAAATTAACACGCAAGGTTAAGGCCAAATTATAGGTATATATACCGATGTGTTTTCACAAATTTTCAGTCTTATTTTTCGGAGAAAAAATTTCATTGTTGAGAATTAGTCGGTGTGTATAACTGGTTGAGAGCCGTGCATTTAGGCAATTAACACAGGTAAGTGTTTTGCCTGAACACAACCACTCTCAACTGGTGTAATATTATTAATTGAGTTTTCGAAGGGAATTGATGAATGATTTTTCCAATTGAATTTATGGATGATTTTTCAAATTGAATTTATGGATGATTCTTCCGAATCGAATTTATGGATGATTTTTCAAAATCGAATTTATGGATTATTTTTCGAATTAAATTTTATGGAGTGGACACAGTGAATTTCGAATGGTATTTACGATATGCTCACAAGGTTTTTATGCATTACTAATTGCCGTATGTGGCCGATGTAATATGCTGAATAAATATTTTCTATAGCCTTAGTGCGTCGAAACTTTTATTCCAAATACCATGGTAAATTTTATTTATTTATTATTCCTTTTTCGGCCCACAACCAAAACATATCGCAAGACAGTAAAATAAAACACACTATCAGGCTGTGTAGGAGCAGTTTACCTGCCAATAGCCTGTGCCCGTGAAGGTTCCGGCGTGAATAACGCAGGGCCTAAACGTCAATAATATCCGTCATAGGGAAATTGGAGGAGGGGAAGTGGTCTTTTGGCTACTCCTCCGCCACTCATTTCCTGTAAATTCGACATAAATAATTTAACAACATTCGGCTAAAAATCACTAACACTGAGTAGTCCAGTGGGCACTCATTAACTATGAAATGAACATACATAGATCTTAAGGACAAAGAGAGGGAATGGGTAGCGGGGAAAAATTGCGAAATCGTTGCAACAGTTAAAATGAATAGCCATCGGAAAAAGATTAATCCGAACGACCAAAATCATAAAAAATAATGTTTTTAAATAATATATAAGATTTAAATAAATTATGTCGAATTGAAACGGAAAATATGGGCAGAACGCTGCGCAAATTTTCGGAAATAATTGAAACTTTTATCATAAAACTGTAAAATAAGGGCGGAACGCTGCTCAAATTTTCCGAATCAACTAATATTTATCAAAATTAGCAAAGTAAAAGTAGAATTCGGCTCAATAATTGATAGAATATCCGGATAAAACCATAAAATAAGGCGGAACGCTACTCAAATTTCCCGAATTGATTAAATACTTATCGAAAATAGTAAAATAAAAGTTAAATACGACTCAACTGTTTGGTATAAAATTATTATGAAACTGTAAATTAAGGGCAGAATGCTGCTCAAATTTTCCGAACTAATTCAAGTACTTAATAAAAATAGTAAAGTAAAAATGGAACGCGTAAAATAAGGGCGGAACGCTGCTCAAATTTTCAAATTAATTAAAACACTTATAGAAAATAGTAAAGTAAAAGTGAAATGTTGTTCAATTGTTAGTATAATATCCTTATAAAACGGAAAAATAAGGGCGGTACGCTGCTAAAATTTTTCGACTCAAGGAAAATACTTTGTCGAAAACTGTAAAATAAGGATGGATTAAGACTAAATTTTTTATAAGTAAAATATTTTTATAAAGCTGAGGAATAAGGACAGATCCCTACAAAAATTTAGTGATAATAATAATGATCGTGGTACTTATAATAATAATAATAATAATAATAATAATAATAATAATAATAATAATAATAATAATAATAATAATAATAATAATAATAATAATAATAATATTAATAAATACAATAGTAAGGGTAATAATAAGAATAATAAGAATAGTAATAGTAGTAATAATGGATTAGAATAACACCTGTAATAGTAATAATAATAATAGTAGTAATAATAATAGATATAATGGTAATTATAATAATAAGAGTAATAATAAATGTAATAGTAGTAACAATTAATAAAGGTAATACATATAATAGTAAAAATGATGATGCTAAGAATAATAATAGGGAACATTGTAGTTATAATAGAGATAAGGGTAAAAGAGATACTGAGTATGTTTAACATAACAAAGGGTTTACAGATCATAGAAAATCATCAGTACGGACAACTATAAGAAGGACTAAGCGAATGGATAAATGATATAACAGTATGGATTAATTTTTGGAAGAGATAGGAGAATAATGGGACCTAAATATCGAAATCGAGCACAGACCTTCTATCGGCAGCTCGTTGGACCCATGGATCGTTCGGTCAATTATAGCATTAGTAATAGCGCTCACTTTTTGCGGACGATCTACCCACTCGAACACAGTTCCAACGTTGCTCAGCAACGGGTGCCGAGTGGTACGCAAAAGAATATTTGTATGGGGTTGTCTGGGTAACAACCATATAGTTTCAAAATATCAAAATACCCACTAAGCCACCAAACATATTACGTTGCGGTATTTTCAATGTGAATATTAATCTGTAATATTAATATAATTTGGTCATTCGAATTGATTTGACTTCTTCAAATTCTTATGGAACAACAGTATACTCAGGGTCGGCTTTACGTACAGGCAGAGCAGGCGGCAGCCTGTAGCGGCCGTTTTATGAGGCGGCCGAATGCGTCCCTCGTAATTTTAATACTTGCATGTAAAAACTGTAAAACAATATTCGAATTTTAAAAAAATATCGTGTGAAAAAATAATAAAAAGAATAATCTCGGAACATTAAAGAGGACCAGAGGACTATTATCATTCCTTATTTTTTTATTTAATTATGATTACTGTTTGGGGTAATTTTTTTATTAAAAATTTGCTTTTTTGTGTTATATTTACAAATGAATAATTAGCAAATTTATGTTTTTTGTTATTTTACTTAATTCTACTCGTGTTAGGGGCGGTCAAAAAAAATCTTACCTGTAGCAGCAAAAAGTCAAGGGCCGGCCCTGAGTATACTATTAAATAACACAGTCGAACTTTAAAAATGAGCATATTATTAGAATTAATCTACTTTTTAGAATGAGCATATTATTTGGAAATATCCGTTAATGATAATTTTAAAAAAAAAATTATTTTTTTAAGTATTTTAGTTCACCGTTCTTTAAATTTTAATTTCTTTACAAATTTAATTTAGTATTTCCCAATTATTATGAGATCAACTAAATATTGGAAAAAATTTTACTTTTCCAGAATCCGAAACATCTGAAATTTGGACTCCATTGTGTAAAAATTCTGTAGCATAACCAGTTAGAATCAAATTTATTCCGGACTGTGTCAGAGTCTCAGTATATGATAATAACGACATATTTGGCTCGAATTCAAATCCTCAAATAATCTACAAAAATTATTAGAAATAAAATTATTTAAATAAAAAAAACAAAAAAATTATTAAAAAATAATCCTTTCCAAAATTCTGGAACCCTACCACGAATCGGTGAATATATTTTTGGAAGACATACCGGGTATTGGGATTAAAAAACATTTATTTAATTATAAAAATTAAAAGAAATTAATTAATACATTATCTTTAAAAGCATTAAAACAAAATGTATTAAGAAAATACTTACTCTTGTAAGCCTCTGGAGAAAGCAATTGAGTACAGTAAAAGAATACTACCACAATATTGTCGAGATGTAAACTAAAATATTTAAGAAATAATTAGCAATATTCAATGTAAATTTAAACAAATAAAAATAAAATATACACCTAGCTCTTTTTTCACGCTTTTTATACACAAATTTGAAGTTAAACGGTTCAACAAAAAATCAAGCAGCACCGAGGACTGTTATAATGTATGTAGTAGCTGGGTATTCAAAGGTTGAACTATCTATAACAGATTTTTTTAATAAAAGGTCGTTAAATCAAAACCTTTCAGAAAGTAGTTTGACAGTTGAAAACAGTATTACTTGACGAAATTTTTCGTTAAAGAGCTTGGCTGATGTGGATATCTCTAAAAGTAATAGCGGTTTTGGTCTATTTTATTGCAAACCATTACGCTTATTATCAAGAAGTGATGAATAATTATGATTTAAGAATAATTATTTATTCATAATTATATATTATTTATTTATTAATATTTTTAATTTTAGAGTAACAGATTTCTATTTTTTGCATGTGCTATGTATTTTTATCTATGAATTATGCATTTTGTTTTATTTTTCAATAAAATTACATATGTATATATCATTCGCATGCATATCAGAACTTCTACTGCTTAATATTCAGTAAAAGAACTTTTACAGTTTTCATCATATTTCGGAAAATTATCATTCTTTACATATTTATTTACAATATGGATTTATGAGGCACGTATTTATATTTAAGGTGTTAAAAAGGAGTTGAGTATATTTTTCGAAATCTTCCATTTCACCTTAAAATGTTAAAATATATTTTTAAAAAAACATTTTAAGAAAAAATGAAGAAAAAAGAAAAGATTGTAGACATTCATTTTTTTTTTAATTTAGTGTATTATTTAGTGTATTAGTGTATTTATTAAATTTAGTGTAGTAGTGAAGTTATGGGTTGAAAATAAAGAGTGACCAGTAAAAGATTTTTTACTTTGAATGTAATAACTCAAGCTTTGTATGTATTATTTCATTGTACTGTTCAGATTTCTGAAAATATTTGAAATTTGCATAAAAAGTGTTATAAAAATATAACTGATTTGAATTGTTCTCTTAAAATATTTATTTACAAAGTGAAAATTATTTGAATGGATTTCATAAATTCTGCTTTGAATTGAATGTTTGAAAACAATGTTCTCGGATTTATAAGGAGATCAACCTAATATGTTTCACTTCAACTGACCTCCATTATGAATGTCCTTGAAGAATTTAAGTTTACTAAACATAGTCATGAACCGCTGTTAATTAAGAGCTACTTATCTACGATTTTTAGTTCGCCATTGGTCTTCGAATATGGCAATTCCGTCAATCAGTTTTTAATTTTAGTCACCTTTATATGTTTTTACAATATGAAAAGCTCAAATTTTTTTAGATCTACGGTAAATTTTTCAGCTAATTGTCGTTATTTTAAATTTTTTTTTCAATATTTATTTTTTATTAATTCGTTGCTAAATTATTAACAAAATAGTTTACAAGCAAAATTTGCGTTTAATCGAGTGTAAAAATATTAGAACAAAATAATAAACTTACAAAATGAATATTTTTTCTGATAAAATTTTTCAATTTTTCATACGATTTAAATTTAAATATTTGAATCTAAATGAAATAATTATGTTTAAGTTATCTTAAAATAATAATTTACATAAAATAAAAATATTTTTATAAAAATATTTTTTAAAAATATATTTAATCATTCCAATTGTATTTTGTAATTTTACATTTTCAGTCAAAACTTTTATTTTATTCACCTTGATCATTTTTCAATTTCTTTTGTCTTATTTTAATTTTAGACTATCGATTATTATTGTTTTATATTTTAAACAAAATTTCGGCAATGCCTTTTTTAAGTGTTTTTAACCAATTTACTTAAATGAATAACAAAATGAATTTTTTTGTGGACTGAAAAAATGAGTCAGTTGAATTTTAAAATTTTTTATTTGAAATTAGTACACTTCGAAATACATTCTTTTTTGCTACATATTTAAGCTTTTAAATTCATATCTTAAATTTTTGAGCGTCTTTTGACGAGGCACCAGGAAATACATAAATTAAATATTACGGAAATAGAAAGCATAAAACGGTAATTTCTTGGTATTAGTATCACATTTTTCTATTACATTTTTAAAATGATTTTAAATTCATGGAGATACTTTGCTTTAATAAACAAATATAACTTTAATTACATTGACAATAATGCAATATATAAAGATGTTTTTGTTGTTTACCTTTAGTGCTTTTTATAATGTCATTATTAATAAACAATTAAATAGTTTGGTAACGATTTTATTAAAAGAAACATATTTAAGCTTTTAAATTCATATCTTAAATTTTTGAGCGTCTTTTGACGAGGCACCAGGAAATACATAAATTAAATATTACGGAAATAGAAAGCATAAAACGGTAAATTCTTGGTATTAGTATAAATTAAAATTTCAAACAAATAATAAAATATCCCTTTGCTGAAAAGTATATATTAAATAAAAAAAAATCGAATTTAAAGTAATCCTTATCAATTATGAAATTGATAAGGATTATTTATATAATCAAAAATTTTTTTCATTTGATATATACTTTGCAGCAAGGGCTTATCTAATTGTTTACTTGTTTGTAAATAGAAAGTCATAGCATATTAAAATGAAAAGCATTGCAAAATTCACTTTGGGGTCATCGGACAATGAATCGACAGCCTTAATATAAAAAACTTTATTTTTTAAATATCAAAATAAAATGTAAATAACTAAATTGAAAATTTTCACTTAACTGTTTCGGTGAATCCATCACAATTATAATATGGTGAAGATTCAACATAAACCGTATTTGAGGAGAGACATACGAATGACCTTCTCTCCTCCCCTATCATCCATAAAATATCTGCTAAGGCTTTTATTAAACCAGTCAACCTTCTACTTTCCGATAATTTTAGTTGTCTAAAGTATTAAAATACTATATTTTAATAAATATAAATAAAAAACAACTCGTGTTAAAAATCAATATATTTTGAAAATATTTATTATATCTGTAATGCACTCAATAAATTAGAGTAAAAAATAAAATAAATTAACAATTTCTTTTGTCTTATTTTAATTTTAGACTATCGATTAATATTTTTATCTATTTAACACCAAATTAAAAATAGTAAAAAATAGAATAAATTAGCAATCATAAAACTTTGATCGACTTTCAATTTCCCTTTGAGTAATGGAAATTATTTTTTTTTAATAAAATTTTATAATATAAAACTTGTAAGGTGAAATCATTGAAGAAAACCAAAATAAATATAAAAATATAAAATTATTAAAGTCATTTTAATAAATATTTTCCTTTATTTAAAATATTAATATTAAGAATGATTTTAATAAAAAATTTTAATAATTTGGAAAAATGTAATCCAAAAATTCCGCAAATGTATTTTACTAAATAATCGGATCATTCTGTTTGAAATAAAAAATAATGAAGTAAATTATTTCTGTGAGGTGTGAATATTAAAATTTAAAATTTGATAAAAAATAGTCGGTAGTAGCGACGGGCGGTGTGTACAAAGGACAGGGACGTAATCAGCACAAGCTAGTGACTTGCGCTTAATAGGATTTCCTCGTTCAAAGTGGAAAACTTTCAATCTACTATTCCTGACACGACAGTGATTTAGTAGATTACCTGGCCATTTCTAGCTAGAAATAAAACTCGTTGTTACTGTCATTGTTTGAAACAGCTCAAAAACGAATTATCGAGTTACAGCATTTTACAGCAACGAAAACAATTATTAAATAGTCAGATATGGTAAAAAATTGAAACTTTCAATTGAAACCAGTTAGAAGAAGTGAACCTCCGAGATTACTTCATTTCTATCAAAGATCTCGACCAAGTTTTAATGGTTTTCGATTTCAGGTAAATAATAGACGAATTTTAAAATCTTAGGCTTGTCGTGAAGAAGGTCAATAGAGAAATCAGAATGCCTAAATGGTAAATGCAACAATTGCTATAAATTATGGCATTTTCGTCACCAGTGTTTCGAACTTCGATCAACAAAATAATAACAAATAATCCTGTGCGTTAATAATGATTTTGAAAGTCAACTTCAAAAATGGAATTGCTCCAAAACAAGAGGAAGTGATCGGAGCTTACAGGAGACAATAAGTAATGCATTACATAAGAAATGTATGCATGAGATGATTAATAATTGTTTGTGTGCTGTAAATCAAATGTTCCAAAGCCGTGGCCCGTGGCCCAAAAGTGGTCCGCCAAGCCCTTGAACATGGCCCGACCTTGGGCTTTCAACAAGTTATTAAAAAACGTAATTATTAATTAATTTGTAATCTTAAGTTTTACATTTAACAACTACACAATTTAACAAAGTGACAAATTAAAATATAAAACATTTACTATCTAAATTTTACTTCCAGTGTTTTCTATTTTTTACTATGTTTTAAATTTACTTCAACCTGGAATATTTTTTTTTATTTTGTCATCTTGCAATTGTATTTTTTTATCTAGATTTTTTCTCACGATTACTTTGTTTTTATTATCTAAGTTCACTTTTGTCAAGCACATGACAGCGTTATACTGCTTCTGCTAACAACGCGTGTTTATTTTGAACTTAAATTGAAAGCTAAATATTATAAGGACTTTTTTTTTCACCTCTGATTTCTTTTTTAATTATAAAATGCACTGTCTCTTCTACAAAATTTGGCTACGAATCAGATTTATTTATGGTATTCACGAATTTACGGCACATCCTTTTTCCAGTGATCTGAATGATTTGTGGATTTTGTATAACTGGCATTAAAAAATATATCTTGGAAAGATACTATAACAGCGTACATGCCGAGTTGACCAGTAAATATCCACTAAGTTCTGATATCAGGCAAGAATTTATTGACAGAAAAGAGAGTGGCTTCAGCAACCTGCAATCATTGTTTACCAAAATACAAGATAAAAATAAAAGCGCACTTGTTGCATCCTATGAAGTTACTTTGCTGTTGGCAAAGAAAAAAACCTTTTAATAAGCAGGTTTTTTTCATGCCAATACCTATAAATTTAACTATAAAAATAACCAAAAACACAATTTGGACTGGACAAAATTGTATAGAATCTGTACTGACGGTGAAACAGCACTGGTGCGCAAACATGTTGGTCACCTGTCAATTTTGACCAAATTTCTTGAACATCCTCTGTTAACGTATCATTGTATTATTCATCAGGAGGTATTGTGTGGGAAAACGTTGAAAATGAATCATGTGATGGATGTAGTTATCAAATGTGTTAAAAAATAAGATCACGAGCTTTGAACAGGCGGGTATTTAGACAAGTCCTTGCAAGCTTAGAAGAAGAATACAGTGAGCTGTTGTTGCATTGCGAGTTCAGATGGTTATCAAAAGAAAAGTCCTTTCACGATTCTGGGCTTTAAAAAATCATATCATAGAATTTTTGCCAGAAATCAATGAACTACCTGTAGAACGTGAAAGTCTTGCTAGTAACGAATGGGTGAACGATCTCTCCATTAATTATTAATTGAAACATTAAATTGTAACTATTACATCATTATTGTTTCCGTATATAACATTTAACAAAGATTATGATGGCAGACTGGAGATGAGGATAATTTCCTTTAAATATATTTCTTATATTTGACGTTTTCGAGTAACTTCACAAACTTTCACAACTTTTTTTTAAAATTAAGCACGTTCTCCTCTGATTCTACGAGCCAATTAAATATCTTTTGGCATAATTGTCACTCTCTTGGCGTGAATGGCGTACAAGTTTGTCTCTTCAAACAAGCCAACTAAATATGTTTCACTGGCTTCTTGAAGTGCAGAAAATGCAGAGCTTTGGAATCTCAAATCAGTGTTGGGATAGAAGCCGCAATTTAAACAAAAAATGAAGTTTAATAAATATTTTTCCGAATTATGAAAATGGCTGACGAAAAACATATACACGCACCGCAAGCAGAAATCAAAAATAAAATAATACATCAATTAAAACAAATTAAAAAATAACATAATTAATTAAATACAAATATTAATAAATTTCGCACAAAAGTACATATAGAAACATAACGTAAAACATCAAACCGTCCAAAACCTTACAAAATAAGGTTTAGAAAATACACAGGCGGAAGTGGCGACCAGAATAAAAGAACTAAAAGAGTAACACTCAGCGAGAATAAAAAAGTAAATTTAAAGAAATAATATTAAAAAATAGAGAAAAATAAATAGAAAAACATAAAAATATTAAAATAAATAAAAACTATTAAAACCCCGAAAAAATTACTGAAAAAGATTTAAAATTCGCTGATTGGTAGCACCCAACCACGAAATTAGTATAAAAACGACGGCTATTTTCATAATTGAAAACACTTAAAAAACTTGAAACGAAATTTTTATTTTGAATCTTAGACATTTGAAACTTGAAAGCTTTGAATAACTAATAAAGGAAGAAAAATTAAAATTACTATTACCAATCACAGTAATCGAAATGATGCCAAACTATAAAATTTCGAAATCACCCCAACTCCAACAAACCCATCCAGTCAAGTCCAATACCCCCGAAAGAAGACATTTCGCATCTGACATGTCAACAGAAATATAATAAACTCCACACCGAACATGAGCGTACATTGGGTAAGTGGTTTACCCCAGAAGCCGTGAAGGCTCTCCACCAACAGATCCATTGCTTGACAGGATATCGCGATGACCTCATTTCAGAGAACCGGACTCAGAGAGCAATTATAAATTACCAGAGCGCCGTGCTGATTGCCTCGTTCACGGAGGGCGAACTAACAAAACGCCTAGTCGGCCGCGATCTGGCCGTGACATTGAATTTTATCCCTCCAAACCACATCCCGGAAAAGAACTCTGTCGGTCCTGACAAAACGCCAAGAACCAGCAAGAAACATAAACCCAGCAAAATTCGGCGACTCCGTGAACGACGTCGAGCTGAAGGAGCCATTCTTCTGGTAAATGCTGCCAAAGTACTATAGGAGGCCACAATTCAGGTCGCAGAGCAACACCCCAAATTTGTGAACAAGACGTGCCAGCACCCAGAATTTGTGCCGACAGTGTGGGTATGAAAATCAGTGTGGGTATATCATCCGCGATTCGAGGAGACCCAAAATTCATCGACTTCTATTGGATATTGGAACGACGACTTCGATGACGAACTGCATTACCCAGTTCCTCCAGTCGAAGCCGCCAAATCTAACTCTTACCGAAAAAGAAAATTCCAAATGGACATAGATGGAGATAATCGAGACCTCCTCATGGATCTGTGGGAACTTTAAGACGATTAGGAGATTCGCAAATCATCTCCCTTTTCTAATTGATACCGCTTTATGATTATTATTAAAATTAAATTTTTTTTTATAACTTGTATAATTTTGTTATTTCTTTTCAAATAAATGTTTAAAGAACTCTAATAATTATTGCCGGGTGTAGTATAGTAGTAGAGAGAACCTATTACTCTAAATGGTGTTATTGAAAGGGTTTAGTTAACCAATGGCATCATAATAGGAAGAATTCCAGGCTTCGCTAAAGTAATTTAAAGTTTTTATGGGAGGTTTCCGGACAGTAGACGATTAAATTTTAGTGAAAGATAAGAAATAAACCCCAATTTAATTATATTTATTCTCAAATTAAATGATAAATTTTTATAATTTTAGAAACACCTGATTTAACAGCGAATTAAATAATTTAGATAAATTTTTGAATTATCGCAGGTTAATTAAGATACGAAATTCACGAATAAAAAATAATTTCTAGGCATTAATATTATCCTATTTTTTCATGGTAATTCAGAGAAAATTAACTTAAATTTCGATGATTATGAAGGGTTGAGTCTAAAAACCTTAATAAATGAGGTTGTCCTTTTAGAGAATTGCTCAAATATAGAATTAAAAGAATTAATTAAGATTTGAATTTAATCTATTTTGAAAGGTTGTTAATGTTAGATCGGTAACCGGATTTTAATCACTACTCCTCAAAAGTGTAACTTGTGTCAGTATTAAAGTCAACTTGAAAGTCGATGGAGAAATGAGGTCACGGGAGTATACATAAGGCAGATAATAAATAAAGGGAAAAGGCGAATAGTGAAATCGAAGAAGTCAGAGAAGTTAGTAGACGTAGGTCCTTTTACCGGTAGTCAGGAACCCGAAACCGAGAATATCACGAGTAGTCTTAGAAATGGGGCTCACCTGCTCGTGGATTCTCGGCTACTATATACAGTACCAACATGAGCTTGTTCATGGGTATGTAGTAGTAAGATCAAAATTGTGGGGCGTCTGGGTGAGACAGCATCGACCTAGGAAAGGAAGGTTTTGGCTAAACGAAATAGGTATATATATATATATGGTTCTAGGACGTTTCATCGGGGGACTATTCATCAGCGGACGGTTCATCAGCGGACGGTTCATCGGCTGACGGTTCATCGGGAGGACGGTCCAGCAGTGAATGACAACCTCGGCATGTCAAGTAATTATCCAAGACTCTACCGCCCATGATATCACGTATAAAAACCACCGTTACTTACTGAATAGAAGTAGGACGACGAAAATGTATAAAAGACACGATACTGTAGCTTAACGTTGTAGTTAAATTTCCGGTAACCATACCCTTTGGGTTCCCTCTTATAGGCGGGTTCGAATCTCAAAAAGAATTTTTTAATTAAACGATTAAAATTTATATAACATGAATCATTGAAAACTTTTTTGAAAATTTGTCATCGAAGGAAAGAAAATTTTTTAATTATAATATATTAACCCTAACTAACCCTACACTGATTTTTGGGGGGGGGGGGTTTCCCATACTACAATTAACTAAAATATTAATATATAAATAAATTATATATTTTTCCTGTGAATCGTCCACCGATGAAGCGTCCTAATTATGAATCGTCCGGATACCATATATATATATATATATATATATATATATATATATATGGAAAAAATGATTGCTATACATATATATTTCTTACTTTGGTCTAGAATCATTTGATAATTCTGTGGTAAATAAAAGTGATTTCATAACATAGGCTTGAATGCAAGCAATCAAACTTCTAGTAGAATTCTAAAACATGAAATTTAATTAAAAATAAAATAAATTATAAATTAATTAATTGCAATTATATAAATATCGAGCAAATTGAATTTAAACATTTTATTACACCGCGTTGCAAAATTTAAGATGTATGTTGTAAATATGTGCATGCAATGAAAATGAATAATTTCTGCTCACAAATTAGTATGAAGATTTTTTGTATCAAATTATGGAAATTTTATATTGTAAATTATTACCTATGTGGATTTTAGTATCAAATTATTTCAGAAGTTAAAGCAAATGTTTTTGAAATTGTGAAATGACATATATTTATTTCATGTACAATGCGAATAATGCTACTAAAGCAAGAAAGTTATCAATAAGATTAACAAATCGTAGATGCCTGGGCAGGCGAATTTTTATCAAAATTTAACAGCGATACTGGAAAATGTGAGCCTTATTTAATTGACTGGTCGATCACGATTTCTTAAAACACATGAATTCAAAGAAACCATTTTAAAAATGTCTGAAACATGACGTGAAATAACATATTTAGTCATCACACAATTTAGAATATTTTACATAAAAACGTTTTACATTCTTACCATATTGAAATTGTTGAAATATTATAATGGACTCGGAATTTACAGCTTATAAACAAGTTTTATTAACCGATAAAGCATTTTTCACAACATTCATGTTTGTTCAGATAAGAATTTTCACGCAGTTTTACAATCGAGGCACTAGTATCGCTTTCTAATAATATTAGGACTGGAGTCTTTTCGGATTATCTTATTAGGCCTTATATTTTGCCTAATAGACTGACAAGAACAATTTATCTACATTTCATCACAAACGACTAGTTTGACCTTATGAAAGATATTCCACTAATCCATTTACAAAATATTTGATTTATAGTTGATGGTGACCTTATTCATTTTCTAAAGTGTTAAAGAATATTTAAACAAACTTTTTAAAAGAAAATGGATTAAACAGATTTTAATCTATTAGCTTTATATTTTGTGAGATAGTGCGTATGAATGGAGAGAATTGAACATTTTAACAATTATCTCTTTAAATTAAATCGGTAATATTAAATCATTAATGTTTCCGTATACATCTAATTCTCTTTTTACGCTAATTTTATTTAACGACTTGATTTAGCACGATTCAACAAAAACATGCATTGAACAACTGTTAGTGGATAAGTCACTTAGCAAAGATGAGATCATTGGTTTTGCGCTTGAGACCCCCGAAACTCAAGAAATTAATGACGATGGCGAGGAGGTTCCTACACTCACCATCGACTTAAATTGGTTGCTAAATTGAGTATTCGTTTTGTCAAGCATGATCCTATTGAAGAAAGAGCGGAGAAATTTCAACGAGACTTAAAGTTTTAAATAGGTAATTATCGAGAGTTACATAACAGTCTTATCAAAAAATGAACACGGGCATGGCTAGTGAATTTTTTTACTAAAACCACTGAAATACCAGTATTACTTCTTGAGACTGAGAACAAATCCACATTGAATCTTGCAGTGATATCAATTAAAAATTTATTTATTTCATGTTATCTTTCGCCATTTTTTGTTTCATTAAAATGAATTTTTTTAGTTGTTTTGTTAAATCCTAAATATTTTCTTGTTAAATTAGTATTTTTAATTATGTTTTTTTGTTTTTCTAAACATATCTAACATGCATTTAAATAAAAAATTTATAAAGCATATAAAAACCTTGAGTTTATATATCTAATCACATTATTTTAGTTGATTTTTCAAATGTAAAATCAATCAACTTTTATATGCATACCGTATCTTTTTTTACATTAGTTTTCTGGGAATGTATCCATCGCGTAAAAAGAGAATTTATTGAGATTATTTAATTAAATCATTAAATCGTAACTATTACATCATTATTGTTTCCGTATATAACATTTTACAAAGATAATGTTGGTAGACTGAAGATAAGGATAATTTCTTCCAAATATATTTATTTTATTTGGTTTTCAGAGTTTTTATTAATGATGGGTCTATATATTTTTAACAATTTTCTGGTACCACTTATGATGTGTTTACAAGTTGTCCAGAAAAAATGCGAGAAAATGCAAAAAAACATAAGTTTTTGAGCTTGTAATAAAAGAGGGTATACTATGTTTCAAAATTCTATTAATTATCCATAATCGATTATTATGTAAATTATTTAATTGTAAATCGATTAATTAATTGATCATTCTTATCAGATACTAACCTTAATAAAAAATTAGAGAAACGTCAATATTCGGTCAACTTGCAAGCCGCCATCATTAAC
This sequence comes from Schmidtea mediterranea, assembly GCA_022537955.1. Lineage (NCBI taxonomy): Eukaryota > Metazoa > Platyhelminthes > Tricladida > Dugesiidae > Schmidtea > Schmidtea mediterranea. The sequence goes on along the minus strand of CM039679.1, from coordinate 178,615,276 downwards.
AACAAAAAATATTGTTTCATATACAAAAAAGGGAAATCACCTTTTCATGTTGTTTGGCACGTAAATTCTCTGAGTGAATCAGTTGATTTTAATTGTTGGATGGATTAGTTTGTATCTAAGTGAAGTAATTTAGCGTTAAAATTAAGAACAGAACAATTAGAAGGTAGATATAAAACTTATATGCATCTCTTAACTTTTTATGATTGATTTTTCAAATTTTAGTTTTACCCATGGCAAATGAAAAATTTAAAAAAAAGAATATGAAAAGAAAATATATTTCCTTAGAAACAAAAATTAAAATTTTGAATCAGTTATCATCCAGTTCTACAAATAAGAAACCTTTCACTGCAAGTCACGGTTGGTTCAAAAAAATTTTAAAAAAGGCATTCATTGCATAGTTTGAAACTAAAATGGGATCAAGCATCAGCTGATATAGATGCAGCACAACAATTTCCTCAAAAGTTTTCTGAAACAATTGCCAGTAAATCGTACTCTCCTGATCAGATTTTTAATGCGGATGAGTGTGGATTATTTTGGAAAAAATGCCTGAGAACATTTTTTGCAAAACAAAATAAATCAGCCAGTGGCCACAAAGCAGAAAAGGATCGTATAAAATTTCTTTTTTGTAGCAATTCATCAGGTGACTGTATTATGAAGCCAGTGGTGATTAATAAAGCAAAGCATCCACGTTTGTTCAAATGAATAAACATAAACAATCTTACTGTTTATTGGAATGCAAACAAAAAAGCTTGGGTTACCGCCACTTTATTTAATGATTGGTTCGACAACTATTTTGTGCCAGATGTAAAAAAATATTTAGTCAAAAAAGATCTGCCTTTCAAGGCTCTTCTTTTATTGGACAAGGCTCCAGGTCACCCTCAAGATTTGCAGCTTGAAAATGTAGAAGCTGTTTTTATACCAAAAAACACAACTTCTTTGTTACAACCTTTGGACCAAGGGATAATTGCCACATTCAAGGCATTGTACATTAAAAGCCCCTTTATGTATATTTTAGATAAATTGGAAAATGATGGCTCTCTTTCAATTATCGATGCCTGGAAAAAGTTTACGATTTTGGATTCGGTTAAGCATATAGGAATTTCTTACCGTAAAATTAAAAAATCAACACTCCATGCGTGTTGGAAAGCAGTGTGGCCTGATGTTGTTGATGAAAATATAAATTTAACAGTATCTTTGGGTCAAGAATATTCAGACATAATTGAGTTGGCTCATACGATAGGTGGAGAACGTTTTGACGATTTAGCACAGAGAGACTTCAATGAGGTAATTGAAGACCAAGAGTTAAATGAGGATGAATTAATTGAATTTGTCAATAAAGTAAGTGAGAATGATGTTGAAACTGATGTTGATGTTGAGGATGAGCCAGATCCATTCACAGCGAAATTTGTTCGCGAGGGACTAGCAATAGGAAAAGAATTAGGAAACTACTTCCAACAACATGATCCGAATGTTGAACGAGCTCTCCGATTTCACCGAGCTATTAACGAATCTTTGAATCAATATGAAGAAGTTTATAAAGTTTGACTAAAAACGAATCACAATTGTTAACTACAGATATTATTTCTAAGTCTTACTGAACTGAAATCAATCCTATATCAATCACGGAGTGTTACGAAATATTATCCAGTGATGACAGTGATATTATAGAAGCTACTAAAAGAAGACTGATTGTTGAAAGTGATAGTGACAGCAATTTAAATTAAGTTAGTTTTTATTGAGATCAACCTGTTAGTACATAATTGCATATTTTGTATATAATGTATATTTTTGTTGAATTTTTAAAAAATTTATTTTGTTTTACATTTTTTTATTTGAAAATTAATTGAATTATTATGTTTTTGTTTTATATTATCAGACTGCTATGTTGAACTCTTGTAATGATATTATTTTTTTCTCAATAAATGATTAAAAATAGGTAAATTTGTGGTTATTTTCGTTTAACACGGTTTTTTCATATAAATTTAATTTTTTCGCTTATCACGGTTTTGCCAAGAACCTATCTTCCGTGTAAAACGAGAGATAGGTGTATTTAAAATTATATATACAAAATTGAAATTAATTCGTAAATAATATTTGAAAATAGGAGTTAGAATGTAAAAAAGTAATAGAATAATGTATATACTTTATCTGTATAAAGGCTAAAACTAAGTTTTCCAACGATATCTTTGAACGATAAATAACTGTTTCGCCACTCAAGTGAAAAGCTTTGCTTTAAACTTCCATACGTCAATTGGCGTAACCCGACTGCTAATTCAGGATTTATAGGCATATAACCTAAATTTCTATCAATTTTTATACCAGCCTGGACGATATTCTTTAAATCTTGATAGTCTATTCGACTTTTGCTTCCTTAATTATAAAAATGATTTGGTAATTATAATCACAAACATAAAATTTGATTTTAGAATACGATAAAATTCCTGAGTTCATATAAAAACTATTTCTGTTTAAAAATAATTGTTATAGGATTAGATGTGTACGGCGACATTTACGCCCCAACATTAGCGCACAGGATTTTAGCCAATTTGCAAGCAAAATAGGTTATTTATTTTTTTGACTACTCATTTAAAAAAGTTGACATATGACTAGATTCTTCCAAAATTGCATTACTAACAAGTCCTTGGAAAATTGGCACCATGCTTTCCAACAAACCGTTAACATTATACATCCTATTGTACACCAAGAGTCAATAAATCGGACCGGTGGAAACAGACGGTACAACCTTGGATTTTTTAAATGTTTAAAATTTTCTTTGTTTAACTTGGAATGTTGTTTATCTTAGTTAAACTTTTAATTTAATCACAATTTATTGATGAATTTTGTGATTTTTATATGAATTTTGAAATTATTCAAAAAAGGTAAGTCATTTATTTATTAATTTATATACCAAAAATTTCCAGTTTACCCAAATTCACTTCGTTCTTTAGACATTTGGGAAAATATTTCTTGATACAATGGTAATAATTTGGATTTTATTCATAAAAATCAGTCCATCTTTCATAAATTCTATAATTCTTTGTATTGATATTTGATATTCTGTGATGATTTTTATAATTTAATTAAATTTTAAATATAAACTTACATATCTCGATAAATTTCTATGTTCCAGATAGTTAATGGCGTGGAAGTATCAGTAGATATTATGTAATAAATTTTATAAAAATTTAAAAAATTGATAGATATAATAACATATTTTGGTTCTGTTGCTTGTACGCCACTGTTGATACCGTCGAAGCATTGGAAATATCTTGGAAAAAAATCGTTTTTTTTAAATAAAGTATAAAAATAGTCACAATTTATTGTCCAAGGTGCAATTTATTGACTAATTTAATACTATTTTTATTATTGAAATTTTCTGAACCAAGATTGTGTGCAAGTATTTTTTTTCTTTAATGAAATTTCTCTGCCCTCTTGTAATATAAGCTCCTACCGAATGACGCAGCTCTTACCAACATTCTTATTTAGCTATGACACACACACACATTTATCATTGGTTAGATTTTTGATTGATTATATAAAATCCATAAAGCTGTCTCATTAGCTCCAATTTAATGGGCATTGGTGTATATAAATTGTGTGAGAAATTCATCATGGAACAATGACATTTAGAAATAGTGTATAAATATAGCTTAGGTGTCAAAATGGTTTGAAATTAGCATATGTCAAATCAAAGAATAAATTTAATTATTCAATTAGGGAGAAAGTCTCTTAAAAATCAAAATCTAATTAGGAGATCATTAATTTCCCCGAGAATCTGAACAAAATTTTGGAAAATTTAATTAGTTGTTGAGGAGAGATCTCCTATATAAGAAAATATCAACTCAAAAACTGAGCCACAATTTTGGATCGAAGAAATCAGACGCATAATTTTTAAAAGGATGAAAATAATACATCTTTTAAAAAGAAAGAGGTTGAAACGAAAATCAAACAGACTCCATTTAAGAATCTATTTAAGATCTTCAATTGTGTTTAGTAATACTTAAGGAGGTTTCCAAACTGGATTCCTGTCCCTAGATTCAAATATAAATTTGTAAGCTGTTGTGAAATTGTTTTATCAATAAAAATTATTTCTGTGTAAAGTTACTTCATTGGTGTTTAAAGAGAATGTGGAGTCATGGAACCAATTCCTACCGATTATTTGTAAATAATAACTCACCATATGTTTGTGCGATTTAAACTTATATATGTTTTATATTTCCAATTATTGTATTTTAATTTTTTATTAAATATAAAAAAATAATAAATTTTGTCTAATATCCAGGGCGCCAATGGTTGTGTGCTGATTTATTTCAACTGTAAAATGTTGTTTGAACCTATCAAACTGAATTTGGCTCTTAAATGACAAATAAAAATGTTCTTTCAGTAAAAGAAATAAGACAATAAACAAATTGTCAGACAATTTTAAGGTAAATCCGATTTCGATTCCAACTTTTGAATAAAAAAAGAAAACATTTGTCATCTTTTATTATTTTACCAATGGTAAACATTCAAGTAGGCGATGTGGAAGATGTTTTAAAATGTTGATTTTATTGAAAACTTTGCCAGGCTCGGTTTTAAACGAAAAATTGCCAATTTACAGATAATTTACCATTTTTACGAAACCATATTATCCCTTAATACACATGGAAGGTTTATTTCATATTCAAGGAGATTATTCTAGAAATATGGATTGCTTCTTGCATCAACAGTCTTTAGAAAAGTGAAGTATGAATTTAAGCTTATTAGTAATTTTTTGTGCTTATCCTAGTTCAGGTTTTTGATACACATCGTATTTTACATCATTCGCTCATTTGAGGTTCTATGAATGTATCTGGGAATTCTGATACAACCAAAAATCACTATATTTTCCCAATTTAGTCTAGGAGCAATGATATGCCACCAATGAAGTTGTCGTGTTTATAATTCCTAACAACGCAAATATTGATATGAAACACGGAAACATAAATTTTCCATCTTAAGATTCATAAATACTTTTAAAACTGACTAATTCACACTTGATTCAGCGAGTCACATATTTATTAAATGTTAAATCACTTTATTTAATATTCCAATTCATAAATAAATTTACTCTTTGAATTCAAATAATTATTTCATTGTAAAATAAAATTTTTACTTGCTAAATAATTTTCATTTGGCATGAAAAAAGACTTTTTCGATTCCAAACTAATTACTTTCGGATTTTGATTAACTAAAAAGCTTTTATGGATAATATTTGGTAGTAAGGTATGACTCTAAAAAAAGTTACTGTATAAAGGATACTTTTGTAAATTTTTGCATATCTCAAATGTAAATAATATCAAATACCTTGGAACTACTTTTCATAAATGAAGGTATTTCAACGAAAGTCAATAGCTTTTGTAAATTATACAAATCTTTTTCATTTATAACATTATTTCCTTTATTGTTATCATTTAATTTTTTTTCTTCCTTTAATTCTGAGTTGGACTTTATTATATTAGTATCATTATTATTACTTTGGATCATTTTAAATAAGACTCGTTATGAATCTATGCATTTGAAATGTTCTCAAATACATAAACAAATTAATATATTTAAAATTTAATTTTCTAATTTTATTAATTCTTAAGATAAATATAATTTAAATTGTAACCAAGGATTTAAAATAAAAAAACATTTACAAAATTATGTAAAAAAATATAATTTTTTGGTATTAGCAATTAATATGGTTATAGATAAAATTTGAAATAAACTTCTATCAAAATGGTCTTGAAATATAATTATATTCAAAGTGGAATATGATCCAGAATGATGATTACATGCTTTGACTTTTTTAGAATTTATCATCTAAAAATATTAATTATTATTCGTTTGGTATGAAATCAATTGTCTAAAAAAAATTGCGATAAGTTGACTTCAATTCGAGTCACGTAAAAGAGCCTCGATACTGTACATATGATTCCTTTCTTTGGACGGTAGAGTACACCAATACTGAAAGAACTTAAAAGTGTGTATTTTGTTTGTAATTTTATTATGTGCAATTAAATAAGGATGTGATTGTGCTGAGAATCTGATTGTATGTTACTTGTTACGGTATCTGCTTGCTTCAGACAGTGTTTTCGCTTTTCTGCTTATGGCACATTCGTTTTTGTAAATTATGTATTATTCATGCTTTTTTTCTGAGATCACAGGTTTCTCAAATTATTTATATAATTCCTTCACTAAATTGATTTTTGCAACTCAAATTCATCATCCTCTTTTTACTTTTGGAATCGGTCACACAACGCCGAAATGGTCAATTTTTTTCTCAAAATATCCAGCTTCTAAAAGCATTTCTCTTTGTTTTACAACGCAATAAAAAGATAAACAAAATTATATTCTTTATGATTTTGGCAGGTTTAATGTGTTGGGCCAGAACACAAACGGCCTTGTAAAATGTTTAAATGAATCGGTAATACACATGCAAATAAAACATGCAAATTTAAACTCAAACCTATTGAAACTTCAACTAAACCCTATCAAATATGAGATAAAAGCAATTGCATATAAAATAATAAACATAAAAATAAATTAAAATAATAACAAATACAAACATAACATGAAAATCGAACAAATAAGACCAAAAGTTGATAATTAAACAAAAATGAAAAATTTCGTGAAAATGAAATTTAAATCAAAGAATTTGAATTAGAAATAATTCAACAAAAAATTTTCAAATAAAAAATTATCAAAATAAATTAGAAAATAATAAAAATAAAGATTAGAATACACTAGAAGTAGATAGATATGTCACCGCTAGACCATGTCACCGCTGGACCACATACCCCTCCCCCCACCCCCCCGGGAAAAATTTTTTCGAGCTAAGTCCAAAAGTACAAATTTTTAAAAGTACAAAAATTTTTTAAACAAAGACAATGACTCATTCAAGGTCATTGAAACAAAGACCATGACTCATCAAAATTTTTAAATAAGACCATGACTCATTCAAGGTCATAGGATGACTCATCATATATTTTCAAGGTCATTGGATGACTCATCATATATTTTCAAGGTCATTGGATGACTCATCAAATTTTAAAACAAAGACCATGACTCATTCAAGGTCATTGGATGACTCATCAAAATTTAAAACAAAGACCATGACTCATTCAAGGTCATTGGATGACTCATCATATTTTTTCAAGGTCATTGAAACAAAGACCATGACTCATACAAATTTTTTTTTCAAAATTTTTTCTATGTTTAAAAGTACACGATTTCTTATGTCACCGCTAGACCAAAAAAGATAGAATATTTTTCGAAATTTTTTCAAAATTTTTTCTATGTTGAAAAGTACAAATTTTTTCAAGGTCATTTAAAAGTAGGTCAAGGTCATTCAATTTTTTTTTTTCAAAATTTTTTCTATGTTGAAAAGTACATATATTTTCAAGGTCATTCAAAAATTTTTTCAAAAATTTTTCTATGTTGAAAAGTACACGATTTCCTATGTCACCGCTGGACCAAAAAAGATAGAATATTTTTCGAAATTTTTTCAAAATTTTTTCAATGTTTAAAAGTACACGATTTCCTATGTCACCGCTAGACCAAAAAAGATAGAATATTTTTCGAAATTTTTTCAAAATTTTTTCAATGTTTAAAAGTACACGATTTCCTATGTCACCGCTAGACCAAAAAAGATAGAATATTTTTCGAAATTTTTTCAAAATTTTTTCTATGTTTAAAAGTACACGATTTCCTATGTCACCGCTAGACCAAAAAAGATAGAATATTTTTCGAAATTTTTTCAAAATTTTTTCTATGTTGAAAAGTACATATATTTTTTCAAGGTCACGGATTTTTTAATCATTTTTTAATTATAATATATCTACTTACTTTTATAAGTAGTATATATTTTGTAAATTTAATTTTATTATTATTTTATAAAATATTATTATTTTTTAAAAATATTATTATTTTTATTATTGTTCTACTTACTTTTATAAGTAGTATATATATATATATTTTAATTATTATTTTTATTATTATTATTATTACTATTATTATTATTATTATTATTACTATTATTATTATTATTATTATTATTACTATTTTTATTATTATTTTATAAAAGATTATTATTATTATTATTATTATTATTTTTATTATTATTACTATTATTATTATTATTATTAATATTATTACTATAATTAATAAAAACTATATACAAAATAAAACACATTATTATTTTTATTACTATTATTACTCTTATTAATAAAAAACAAATAAAACCCATTATTATTAATATTATTATTATTAATATTATTACTATTATTAATAAAAAACAAATAAAACAAATTATTACCAAAATAAAACTAACAACAAAATAAAACTATTATTACCAACACTAACAAAACACATTATTACTAAATTAATACTAATAAAATTATTATTAACAATAAAAACAAATAAAACAAATAAAACATATTATTATCAACAAACAAAGACCAAATTGTTAATATTATTATCAATAAATCAAGTTTTCTCGATGCATTTTTCTCTCTCGATTTTTTTTCTTTCATAAAATAAAAATTATTAATTATAAAAATAAATAAAAATTCTAAATAAATTATTATCAACATCATGTTTTTCTAGACCCAATTTTCATAAAAACTCTAAATAAATTATTATCAACACAAATTGTTAAATTAATAACTAATAAATCGTAAAATACATTTTATTTGAAAAAATTAATCAGATAAAAGTACGTCGTCAATGTCTCGACTGAAATATGAGCAGGAGCTGACATAGCTTGGACTGTGAGTTCCTTGATAGCTTGGAGATACTTGATCAATGACATCAAATCCTAAATAGTGCCCAAATGCGAGACTGGTATTTTTCCCCACCCAATTACGCTTATCGTCGTTATTGGTAAGCGCAATTTTATTATTTTTAAAAGTGAATAATTGGTGGTTCCGCGTCCCTATTCTAGTTTGAGGCACCGTAAATATAGTGTCATTTTCAAAACAGTCTAAATATGACTGGTGATCAATCTCTGTCCCCAACAACTTCACCCCCTTAGCTCTCATCGAATCTTTTGTACCTAAAAGACTATAGCACTTGGGTCTTAAGAAAACCCACTCCTTATACCCGAGACCTTTGCTTTCATCTTTAAATTTTCCGATAACGGAATCTAATTTCCTCGAGTATAAGGGATGTGCTGGGTCGTAATTCGATGTATCTAGAAGGCTGTCTCTTATCATTGCCGGCAAAAGAGTGTCAAGCTTACAGTGCTTAACCTCAAGGAAAAACGAATCAGTGTCGCCGGCAACGATATTTATTTCACAATTAAATTCATCGCGATATTTTGCTAGCTCTTTATATTGTAGTTCGTACATTCTAAGTTTAGACAGGTCTAGAACTGTTTGTCCGATATAACTAGGCCTGTCTAAACATATCGAATCCTTATTCAGATGAGTAGCAATCAGGTTATCATCAATTATGATAGATTTTCTAAAAGTCGGTTTTGAGGCATATACAATCATCTTTTCATCAGAATTGCATAGCCTCAAATTCATCCGTTTTTTAAGGTTTCGACTGACTTTCCGTACAAACTATTATTATAAAGTTTAAACAAGTCTCTATATAGCTCGCTAGTACTTTGAGCTCTTAATTTTGTGTTTTTGTCTATGTATGCATGAAATATAGGTGCTTGCTTGAATTTAATTGCGCGATGAACTTTAACAACCTTCACACCGAGAGAAAGATAAAGCCTGAGAAGTCGCCAATGAAGAACATGGTTCTTTTTTGGCCAATGCGTGAGCATCAACTTCTCAACTTTAGAACTCGGTGGACACATCTTTTCCGGCCCAATCGGAAAATCATTCAAAAAATTATGTAAATAATCAGGGATATCAATATCAACTTCCATAGTATATCCATATGGAAGGATTTCAATATCCGCAACATTCATACACTCATTCAATACATCATCCAAACCATCATACACCCAAACAAAATCAGCATACGGAAGATATTGGCTAAGTGCCCAACCATACAAATTATTTATATCTATATACAAGAGTTCTGTATCCTCAGAACTTGCGACATAATGTTTGTTAACAAATGTTAACCACCCCGTATTCCTCCCTCATAGAAATTAAACATTTCCATGTCCTGCAAAAGTTCTATGGGTTCCTGTAATGTCATGAGAGCTGACGCCCATGACATACCAGGAATTCCATAAAAATTAAGAGGTTCTAGAGTATTATAAGCAATTGCTTTTGCGCGAAATTGCTGAAAATAATCTGCAAGAAGGAATACGTCTAATTTTAAGTAGGTTAGCATGTAATCTAGCATTGTCTCGCAATTTTGCTGTGTCCAAATTTGTTGGGCTGTAGCATATTCATCAGCAGATACAGAACCCCAAATAGGAGGCAATTCAGTCGTCGATTCAAGAACCTCAAGAGATTTCGCAAAGTCATAAGGGAAAATAGCCTTGGCTCTAACAATTGCACCATCAAAAACAGAATCAGTTAAAGGCAAATCAGTAAGTGTCTTAACCGCTTTTGCTAAAGATGAATTAATAAATTGCATGCTGTCTATAAAACGAACAGGCAATTTATTAATGTATGCAATGAGGGAGATAAATTTTTCGGTAGTGGTCGGAATAATATTTAATTCCCAAGAAGAAAAATTATTTAGACCATACTTTAAAATATGATGGAGATCATATCCCCTCAAATTATGGAAAACCACAGGTAATTGTTTCTGGATTCGTCGAGAAACATTACACTTCATACAAGCAGCCCTAAATACTTACCTGAGAAATGACAATGATCCTTAACTTTATCCCTAATAAACTTTTTACACAGATAACATGTGCGACAATCCTTGAACTCTCGGTCCTCCTTGAAAGATAGTGGTCCTATAGGTTTTTGACAATGAACCTCATAATATGGCAAGACAATCGAAAGAGCGATTTCATCAATCTTTTTTAAAAACGCCAAAACGCAATCATCGCCAATAAAATTAAAATATTGTTTTGTGTTTGTGTAGTTGTTAATTAATAATAAACCTGCTGCTATCGGCATATGTATTTGATGATGCCTTATATCCAGTGGTAAAATTGACTCAAAATCCGCATAAATTACGAATGGCGGGGTAATGGATTTTGCGAAATTTGTAAATTTTAAATATTTATTTTTAGGCAAAGTATAAAGGGTAGTGCCTGTTTGATTTTTACTGCACAAGGCAACGTGGGCGTCAAATGGAGGTTTTAATCTAAAGCCGTTAAGACAATGGGGACACCAATGAACAGAGATTTGCACATTGCAAGATGTAGTTGGATGGCAGTTCATTAATTTATTTAAATCAAAAACAGCTGTATAGTGATAATTATCACCGTCCTCCAAAAGAAGTAAATAAATAGGTGTACCGTCAGTAACCTTGGACCGGTGAATTATATCTAAATGCGGATGATGGGGGATATAGTTTATATCATCTAGAGTTTTAGACGGTTTTTCGTTAAAAGTCAAAACATTTATAGCCAGATTTAAGTCCTTGTTCTTTCTTTCGAACTTGGGAATATTACAGAGTCTCATAGGACAATCGTCAATGGGGTCAAAATTTAATTCGTCCAAATAATTCTCATAAGAAGTAACTCTGTTTCTATGGGTGCGAACTACACTTCGTTTTAAAAGGGCTAATATACTATATATAAAACAGTGATGGTCAGTGTTTTGAACGTTAACTATAGCTTTTTTGCCAGATAAAGATTTCGGTGTTGGGATATAACTATGGCCAGCTAGTCTATTTATAGGGAAATACTTTGTTAATATAAAATCAATTTCTTTGATTTTAACAACCCGCCATCCGCTCCCTAAATATGTGAATCTTTCTATTTTATTATTTAATTTAGTAATACCATCAAGCAGAAAATTATCCGAGAAAAGTTCTGCCTTATTACTAAAGAAGTTGTCTTTTATTTCACCATCTTTTTCAAATTGTATAAGAATGGTGAATTGTATTTTAATCGACCCCATTTGGTTAATTTCATATTTTAATCTATTAACTATTTTATTTGTTAATGAGATTTGTATTAGATTCTGACGTTCTACATCAAATCTAATACTTTTATGAGTCCCATTTAAATCTGACCTTATTTCGGGTTCATTATCGATATTGATCGAACCTCCTATTTGATTATCGTTAATGATGATTTCTTCATCATCACTAATGATAATTTCTTCATCATCGCTAATGATGATTTCAACCCTTTTAAGTTTAGAGGGAACACACTGGATATTTGCAGCAGGTCGTTTATTATGTTTCGACGTATTATTATTGTTATTATTATTATGTTTCGATGTATTATTGTTGTTATTACGTCTCGACATATTATTATTATTTTTATTGTGTTTCGACGTATTATTGTTGTTATTACGTCTCGACATATTATTATTATTGTCATTATTGTCATTATTGTCATTATTTTTACTATTTTTATTATTTTTTCTGTTATTATTTTTTCTTTTCATTATTTTCCGTAGAAGAGCCTTTTTATTTAAAGTGAATTGATTTAAGTGGGAAGAGTGATCCTTATAAAAAACTAAATATTTTACATCCTGGGCAGTCTCGCATTTAGGGCATATAAAAAACTTGATGCCATAAAATTTTTGTCCATAATATCGCTTCATTTCAGCATGGCATTCTAAAGAATGACACGCTGAAGAGATGCAGTACTTTGGATATAATTTGCCTGTTAAAAATAATAAATTTAAATATATGTTTTCAATAAAGTATTCAATATAATTTTTCAATAAAGTATTCAATATAATTTTTCAATAAAGTATTCAATATAATTTTTCAATAAAGTATTCAATAAATTTCAATAATTTTCAATAAAAGTATTCAATAAAAGTATTCAATATATTTTTCAATAAAAGTATTCAATAAAAGTATTCAATAAAAGTTTTCAATAAAGTATTCAAAAAGTATTCAATATAATTTTTCAATAAAGTATTCAATAATTTTTCAATAAAAGTATTCAATAAAAGTATTCAATATATTTTTCAATAAAAGTATTCAATAAAACTTTTCAATAAAGTATTCAATAAAAGTATTCAATAAAAGTTTTTAATAAAAGTTTACAATAAAAGTTTTTTATCAATTATTAACATTTATTATTATTTAATCCAAATGGAATAAATAAAAACAAATGTTAATAATAATAACATTATATTAAAAATAAATAAAAATAAATAAAAAACTAACATTTATCAGTATCATCATCTGTAGAGCTGTCTTCCCCAGAAACGGAGGCATCCATATCTTCCCCAGAAACGGGGGCATAATTGTGGGTATCCATATCTTCCCCAGAAACGGGGGCATCAGCATTTTCATCTTCATCCAAATCTACTAAAATGGTTTTAAAAATAATAAAATAAAATAAAAATTTACCATGATCGATTTCATCTTCGCTATCACTGATAACAATGATTTCCGTCGGTGTTACAATAACTTCTAAAACAATAATAATAATAAATTAATAATTTAATAAATAAATTTACCACTATCCTCGATTATAATAACTTCGTTATCTTTTTCGGTGACATCATACCAATTAAATGTACCTTAATAATAAATAAATAAAGGAAATAATAAAATAAAAAACTTACCGTTTCCCTCCGCTAATAATTGTTTAAGAATACTTGTTTTCTCCATTTTGAATATTTTGAAATCCCGCGAGTAAATTTTTGAATTAATTGTGACAACTTTGGATATTGTCAATGTTTATAAAGAGAATAATATTTTCAGGATTTAACCAATCACATTTAAGCAATACACACATATAGGTGAGAGATTTTTATGCATGCAGCCTATAGTGTGTAGGTATGTTTTCTTTGTAAAACACATGCAGTCTACACTGTCACTGCATGCGTTCTTTGTAAATCACATACATACTTTTGTTTGTATGTGTTTTCTTTATTCAATTTTGTGTATGCATGCACTTATAATGCACTGTCTTTGTGATCACGCACTTATCATGCAATGTCTTTGTTAACATTAATTAATTAAACACATAATAATAATATTAATAATAATAATAAATAATAATAAAAATTATAATAAATAATAATAAAAATAATAATAATAATAATAATATTTATAATAATAATAGTAATAAAAATAATAATAAATAAAAATATTAATAGTTAAAACATAACAATAAACATTAATACATTTATTAATCATCAAATCTCTTGGATAATATCCAAGCTAAACAATGTTGACCACATGTTAAGGTCCATGGTTTTTGATACATAGTTTTATTATAGACAATAGGTTTACCCATTGTTTGCAGTTTCGAAACCATTAAAGCCGGATAATAGAAACCCATAGGATCAAATACAAATATCTTGCTAGGTTTCATATATATTGCTAACCAATGTTCTCCACCGAGATGAGATGATTGAGTATTGACGATTATGGCTTGATTATTACGTAAATATGGAATTTTATCAAGAGGAAAAACCCCTAAAAATTCATGGCCTAGTATTTGTTTTCCAATTCGATAGACCTGAACAGAACTACATCAATAATATTAATAATACATTTAAAAACTTACTCCATGACAAATTATCATAAATTATCTATACATTTATACCAACAACGTTTGAACTTTGTTCAAACCAATACTGTTCTGTTTACAGTTATTTGAACCTCGTTTTCAAATACGCCATATATTACAACATGTACCGGTTCAGTTGTAGCTTTAGAAAACTTTATATCTAATCGTAAATTTCCATTTTGAGGTAATTGACTCTGATTTAAATCAAAATCGGGGGCCAAAACAAATGTAAAGAATGGATATTTGCTTTTAAAATCTTCAAGAGTTATACCACAATTAAGGTTTTTATCCAAATAACCCATATTTCTCACTATACTCTGCATATATGTAGCACAATAATTATCATTTTCGAAATCTTGAGTATATGTTTCTCTATAATCACTATTTTTCGATAAAGTTAGCGATGTTACACCAAAGTTTTTGAAAATTGAGCACGATGTTAAGTATGATCCATTATATTGAGATTCACTTTGAAATGTTACCAACATAAAGTTGGGCATTCTTCTATCTCCAAATATTTGTTCCTTATAGAAAGAAGCTGAACCTTTAGCAATAGCAAATTGAACAATTTCCTTTGTTTTCAATGGATATATTGCATGCTTAGAATTAAGCCCCAGTTGATGACCGGCTAATACAGAGGGCTCAACCCGAACTCTTCTCACCAATAATTTTGCATCAACTAATTGAAGAATTGGAGCTGTGGTGGCACTTGTTAGTGATAATGCCGAATCAGATCTTTTCAATCTAATGTGTACATTAACACCTGGGAGTAAATATTTCGGTTGATCCATAAAATCGAGTTGTAATGATGAGCACATGGTAAATAATTTCGATCCTTTAATCCACCTTTTCCTATCGTCATCACTACCATAACCCATAGGAGTTAAACATGTATTTTTAGTATCGCTATTGTAATTGATAATAGTTTCTATTAGAGCTTTGTGAATATATGTACTGTTACCACCCTCAATCTTGATATTATTAAATCTGAGAACTGCATCTTTAAAAAGCGTATGAAACAAGAAATTGTTTGGTATTACATCACTAGGTTCACCCAACGGTTTTCTATCTTTATCTACAACTTTGATCTGAACAGTTAACAATGTATCGTTCAAATCTAGATATTCAGTTTGGAAACCGTTAATATAAAATTCAATATCAGTTCTACTATCCATAAAAGAATTCATCGGGAATACATCTTCAAAGGCCCCCATTTCAATTACCGCCTGGGGAGATGGTCTATCAAATAAACACAATTCAGATTTACCACAAATCATTTTTGAAATATAGTTCCATGGCCTTTCATTCGTTTGTTTATATGTTTATGATGTCTTTTACGTTTTTGAGCCGGTGTTGGCGCTTCGGGTTTTTGAAACATACCTGCAACACTAGGTAGAACTTTCCCTAACTCGGATAATGCATTTGATTTCAGAGATGGCAATATTTTCTGCTCATTCATTATCACATCTTTAGCAGTTTTCATGCCAAAACTACCAAGGCGTTTAAGAATAGGAAGTGCAAATCTACCAATTGTTCTCAACCAACCTGATCCATACTGTTTACCAATAAAATATGGTAATTCGCCACCACTTTGGCTACCACTATACATACTAATAATATCGTTATTGGCCATCTAATTTACGAAAATGTAATGTCAAATGAGTTTTTGTATCTTTACTAAATTCAATAAATTTACCGCTATCATCACGAATATTTATTTCTATATTGTTTATACATGATGTTGATACCGGTAAGTACATGGGATTATCGATATTTATATTGACAACTTCATCCTGGTCATGTTTATCAACCCAAACAGATTTCAATAGAGGAACCAAAGAATCACCAACAATTATAGGATCGATGATGTTAGTATATATGAACATTTGTCTATGAAGTTTTATTATTTTTGGTTTGCGTACACCAAAAGCACTTGCCCTATATGTTTGCTTATCTAATCCCAATGTATTAGCCAAATTCTTATCAAATGTAACTTCACAAATGTTATTATTCAGACTGAATTTACATATTCCATCTTTAAGAAATTCAATAGTTTTAAATATGTGTAAACAATTTAATGAAATATATTTATGTAATTCTTCAAGTGTTTCAATATATAATTCATTAGTAAATGTAAATGTATCTTCCACCTCATTAATATATGATACAGTTATTTTGATGTTTTCATTCACAGGACCGACATCGATAAATGTTTTGAAACGTATTTGGTATTCAGTACCAGGAACAACGATGTTAAGCTTATCACAACCCATTCGCTTGGCATCCTCAATACTTTCAAACTTTATTGTAAATGGGCTAAAATCACAACTAACATTCAATCCATCTTTGAAAAACATGCCACAATTTTCATCTAAAATCTGATTCGGAATATGACAATATCGTTTAAAATTATTGATTGTGAAAATACCACTACATGTTTTGGGAACACGTTTCTTGTAACCGATTTTACAATGACTATAAAATGGGAATGTATTGTACACAAATGTAAAGTCTTGCAAAGCAACTTCCCAATTTCCATGTAAATACATAGGATTTTGAAGATTAACCATAAATTTACTCGCTTGATTTTCCGGATGGATTAGTGGGCAACTATTACTCGGTAAAATTGTATAGAAACTCATGTTACTAGGTCTTTTGATGATATCCATGAGGGTTTTTGATATCCATGCCATTTGACATAGTATTGTTTATCCTTACCCACCATTTTAGTTTTCAATATTTTCTGAATTCTGAACACTGTAGGTTTGGAAATAACTTGTAATTCCTGTTCATAGAATTTCCCTTGTATTACATTGTTATCACTATCTTTAATAACATACATTACAGGACTCTGTTTAGTATTAATTTTAGTAATTTGAAATACCTCATCACTCCAATTACTATCAAAATTTTTGATGAAAGGTGAAGCAGATATTTTACTAATTCTAACGTGATCACCAACTTTATATTTTGGTTTTGTAATAGCAATTGCTTTAGACTGCACTCGTGTTTTTGAGCTGATATCTACGGGTCTCAAACCATTCAGACCTCGATGTGATGAATTATTATAACTAACAAGTATTTTCGGTAATACATTTATCCATATTTTATTACCTTGATGCACGAAATATTTCTTCAATCTATCCCTCAATGTCCGGTTAAATCTTTCAACATGAGCGGCTTTGTATTGAGAATGTACAGAATAATGATTTATTTTAAGCCGATCCAGGATTTGCTTAACTTTACTATTGTAAAACTCCTTGCCTATAATAATAATAATAATAATAATAATAATAATAATAATAATACCTAAATCGGTTTGCAAATTGTCTGGATGTCCATTTTTAAACATTGAGTTAATTGCTTTAGATATTTCCTCGGCAGATTTTGTCTTTGTTGGTACACCGCGGGCAAAACGACTGAAAACATCGATACACGTTAAAATATATTTATAACCCTTGTTAATTTTCGAATACGGTATCATCTCCATCAAATCCATTTGCCATAAATCATTAATACCGAATGTCTTATAAGCTCTTGTTGGAAATCTTTTCCGCATTGGTTTGTTTAAACTGTACGCAAGCTGATCTGACAACCACTTTTGCGTTTCGTTTTTCGAATTTGGGACTCTTTTCTTTAACTTTGCCACTCCACCGAAACCTGCCTAGTCTTCTGGGTTCGTCCAAATCTTCTCCATTACAACAAGATGATTTAAATTTTAATTTAACATTAGGTAATGATTGACCATCGTTTATTGTGATAATAATGATAATGCTAATGGTAACATTGCTCCGATAAAACCACCTTGTTGTTTATATATGATTTTTCTCATTTGCTGACGATTTTTATTATTTACTAGTGATAACAAAGGCTTACGATGTTTATTCAATACTAGTTTTTTAGAATTACTGATTTTAATTTTACCTCTGACTACTTTTAATAGAATTTTGAGTAAATCATCGACAACAAAGTTGGAAATGATTGTAAAATAGACATTCTTTTCATACTCGAAGCCTTTAACAATGCATTAAAATATGGGAAACTCCTATGATTTTAACAATTTTAACTTTTTCTTACTCTTTTTAATAATGTTTTTCGAAATTAGATTCATTGCAGGTAATTCTCGTTATTAGGTTTTAGATGGTGTATAACTGGTTTTTGGTGGAACTTTATTTATAGTCTTTTTAATACTTTGTCTAAGTTTTCGGATATTTTTAAGCCTGGATTTCATAAACATTTTTACATGTTAAAGTTTTCAACTTTGTTTATATACCATGGCATCTTCTTTATTGAAAATATCTGTTTTTACCCGTAAATCGTCATTGCATTGTTGTGTGAAATCAAGAAATATATATCCATGTGGTGATTTTGTAGCATCTTGAAATGCACTGATGAGAAAATTACGATTATTAGGGTATGCTTGTCGAGCAAGAAAATCAATAACTGTTGCATCTCTAGGATTCTTAAAAATAACTAAATATTGAACATTTAAATTCCTTGTTCGATGTGCGCCACCCTGATGAAATAGATTTTGAGTAATAAAGATCACAGTAACACCAACATGTCTACTGATTTTTGTGAATAAATTATTAAAATCCTTTTCTTTATTAGCTTCCTGATACAAATCATCAATAATGATGACATCACCTTTCCTTAAACGACTTGACCAGATTTTATCGAACCCTTTATTATTTTCATGTTTTTCAATTTACAGAAATTATCTTGAGTTAATCCATGTTCTTCATCTGCACCCCTATGCCAATAAATCTTGTTGAATTTGGTTTGAAATAAATTAGATTTCAGTAATTTACACACAAACATAGTTTTACCACTACCACTTGGGCCGACGATTTGATATACAGCATCATTTCTTAATTCCATTATTAATTTGTATAATTATAGGTTTTTGTTTATATTATATGATTTAATGAACTCTTTCTAAAAATCATATATATAGCTTAATATTTCTTTATTGTTTAATTATGTTATCAAATATAAATTATAAAGGAACTTTCGATGTATCAAAAATGACGTTTCCAAATGGTAAACCACAGCAAAAATTAGATAGGAGTGGAAAATATCCTATAATATTTTTCAAATCCGGCGAATGCAGAATCATGGGATGTAAGAAACCTTTAGATGTCAATAAATTACAATATAGAATAAAGGATCTTAAAATACAGTCAATTACAGTTACCATGGATATAGGACAATCTATCAATCTATACAACATGTCAACAAAATGTCTTTGTATGTTCGAACCAGAATTATTTCCTGCAATGAGGCTTTTAAAATACAACCCAATGTGTGTTAACGTGTTTGCTAGCGGCAAAATAGTCATATTAGGGGTGCGAAATCTAGAGTACAAAAATATTGTTTGTGACATACAAAATGAAATCACCGGATTGGTTGATATCTGATTGGCTAATGATTGATTAAAACAACTTGCTTATTCATTTTATTTCATTTTTAAAATGGAAAATATTATGATGACGAGTACAAAATTAAGCAAAAAAGAGATCGAAAATTATGGTAAATTTATTATTTATTATTTATTAATATTAATATCTTTGTTTCCAGATAAATATCAGGCCGTATTACTGGAAAGGTTATTCTTCTTCTATCCTCAACTCAGAGCAATAGTCAAAGACCAGCCTGAATCAGTAATTCCAGATTTGGTCTATACAACCACCAACATATGGATTTTTAACATAATTGATCAAGCTCTATGGGATATTAAGCTTGACAGAAGACCAAAGGAGATGGAACCCGAATACCCTTGTATTCTGGGTTGTAGCTGCTGCGATTTTCGATACCAGCGCTATGTGGAATGGTGCCTGGCAAAATCAGTTAGAAATTCTTCGAAATACCAACTTTTTCGAAACTAAATGTTTTGAATTTTATTTTTTGTTTTGTTTTAGTGTTGATAGTAATAGTTTTATTTTTGTTAGTGTTGGTAATAATATTAATAAAAGTAATAGTTTTATTTTTGTTAGTTTTGGTAATAATAATAATAATAGTAATAATAGTAATTTTATTTGTATAGTAATAATAATAGTAATAATAGTAATAATAATAATAATAATAATAGTTTTATTTTTGTTAGTTTTGGTAATAATAGTGATAATAGTAATTTTATTTGTATAGTAATAATAATAGTAATACATTTTATATAGATGATATGTGTAAAATCATAAAACTCAACGGGTTAATTTACATACAGTCACGCACTTAACATGCATGATTCTGATTGGTTAATCAGTATCTGTCAAGGGTATAAAAGTGCGTCACCACCTTATAAAGATCATAAATCAAATATGACCAAGAAAATAAGCGTCCAACCAGTTCAGATGTTCCACAATTATAAAATGTATTTTTTAAAGGAGCCTATTAATATGCATTTGGCAAATCCAGTCAAACTCAATAAGACTCAATTTCAATCTCTCGCTGGCATTCTATCAATGTTAGATATCAAGGATATTGATAATACGTTCAAAAAGATCAATTCCAATTTAAAATGCAATGAAAATGCTTTCTTCACGAGTCAATATACCAAAATATTATGATGCATTTACAGAAATTGGATTCAAAGAACAGGAAAACTGGTATATAACAATAACAATCCAAGGATATAAAGCTGATCAAAATGATGTGCTTTCTCCAATCTGGAAAATTGTTACTGCTAGACTTTCACAGTTATTTTAGTGTTTAGTGTTTAATAAATGTATTAATGTTTCTTTGTTATTCTATAAACAAAATTATAATTAGTTTTAAAATAGTGTTAAAATGATGTCTGAAAAAGGTAAAATATAAAATATAAATAATTAATTAATTTTGGTTTAGAATATTTAATAAACTTTTTGTTTGATAAACTTGAAGAAATAACCGGGTGTAAAAATTAGAGATATGTTGACTCTAGTTGAAGCATTGAGTAAAGAATCGGATTGCGAATCTGAATGTCAGAGTGATGAAATTGTTAATGATGGAGATACTGAAATTATTAATGATTCTGAAGAAATTATTGAGGATACTGAAGATACTGAAGAAAATATTAATGATGTTGAAGAAGCTACCGAAATTATTAAAGATGAGCCGACCAAATTTAAGAATTGTATTGATCATGTTATAGAAAATATTATGATGGAATCTTGTAGTGATGAACAATGTACATGTAATAATCAATAAATCTTTAAAAATGTAGTTTTTGTTAATAATAATAACAAAGAAATATTTATTAATATCTATGATAAACCTTGTTACATAAATATAAAACAGATACTCCAGTGAATAGTTTTAATAAAAATTTGCAATTCTCGATAAAAATATCAGAGCGTTTGGCTTCTGCGGCGACTTGAATAATAGCTGTCCATCCACCGTTTGTTTCTACCCACGGGTCAATTTTTGTTTCTAACACCTAAATAATAATAAATTAATAACAATATAAAGTAATATACCTCTATAGACCATTGGAAATAATTTTCATAGTCGGATCCAGATTTTAATATCATGTGTTTCATGTACATTAATCCTACTATTATTCGCATCCATTTATTATTTTCATCAAACATGTAACTAAATAATGATTGGAATGCCTTCTTTCTCTCCAATGGTGGCAAATTGAGAATTTTTTCATAATCGAATGGGATGTCTTCAACAATTTTCTCGGTACGGTTTACCATAAATTTCATGTTTTTAATGATTTCATCTTCTTCTCTATTATTAGAGACCAGCTCATTCAACAAAGTTATAAAAAATTTAGTTTCTGGCATTTTATAAAAATACGTGAAAGTGTAAGCTTATTTATACTATATTCGACCAATCAGAATCATGTAATACTAAGAAAATATGTAAAAATATATAATGGAAATGGCAATGATGATTTGTTGGCACTGTTAACTTCTTTCAAGTTGTTGCCACCACTGTTAACAGGTTGTTGTTGTAATTTCATTATACGATTGAACTCATCAGTTGTTTTATTAGAATAAAATTTTATACTATATTGAACTTGATTCATCATATTTTCATTATGTTTACGATTTTCTTTCAATTCTAATACTGATTTTCTTAATTCATTTTTGATAGTACCAATGGTCTTATTTAGATATATAATATCATCATATAATTCGTTTTTAGCTCTTTTTAAAGTCTCATATGTATGTTCAAATCGGAATTCTAAATTACTCATTCTTTCAGATAATCTTTTGACTGGAGTTTTCAAATATCTAGGCCTATCTATCATATACAAAATATCCATCAATACAGCGGTATCAGGACATACACATCTTGTTGAATTTTTACCTTGAACGGTTACAACAATTGAGTTGGCCATATTAAAAACTAATAATATTATTAAAATTTCTTTAATCATTTTCAAAACATTATAAATTAATATTTATTGTTTATAGCTAAAGATGTGTGTGTGTGTGTCTAAATTAGTATAAAAGTAATTGTTATTTCAATTTTTATCATTAAAATGATTGTACCGAGTGCAGTTCAAGCTATGAATGAAATTAAACATTATGGTAATTTATTATTAATATTATTATTATTATTACTTGCTTTTAGATGATTATTTTAAAGTTATTAAAGAACGTCTGCAATTCTATTATCCAGAAATACATGGAATCATGGATAAGCCGGCATCAATAATTCCAGACTTGATATTCAATCATACATCAATATGGATATTTACTGTAATAGATGAGTTCCTATGGGATATCGAACAAAACAATTTGTCAAAAGATATGGAACCCGAATACCCTTGTGGTGATGGATGTCATTGCTGCGCCGCCCGATATCGGAAGTATGTGGAATGGGCTTTGAATAAAGCTCTTAGACAATACTACTATAGTAGAATTGTCTCTTTATAATAAATTTGTTGTATATGTCTCGGTTTTCAATATATAATAATAATATTTATAAACATAATAATAAAAATAATAATATTTTATAAAATAATAATAAAATTAAATTTACAAAATATATACTACTTATAAAAGTAAGTTGATATATTATAATTAAAAAATGATTAAAAAATCAGTGACCTTGAAAAAATATATGTACTTTTCAACATAGAAAAAATTTTGAAAAATATTCTATCTTTTTTGGTCTAGCGGTGACATAGGAAATCGTGTACTTTTAAACAGAAAAAATTTTGAAAAAAAATAAATTGTATGAGTCATGGTCTTTGTTTCAATGACCTTGAAAAAATATGATGAGTCATCCAATGACATTGAATGAGTCATGGTCTTTGTTTTAAATTTTGATGAGTCATCCAATGACCTTGAAAATATATGATGAGTCATCCAATAACCTTGAAAATATGTGATGAGTCATCCTATGACCTTGAATGAGTCATGGTCTTTGTTTAAATTTTTGATGAGTCATGGTCTTTGTTTCAATGACCTTGAATGAGTCATAGTCTTTGTTTAAAAATTTTTTGTACTTTTGGACTTAGCGCGAAAAAATTTTTCCCCGGGGGGGGGTGGGGAGAGGGGCTATGTGGTCCAGCGGTGACAAGGTCTAGCGGTGACATATCTATCTACTACTAGAAAATATCAAGGTCGAATTTTGTTTTACTAAATCAAAAAGAACACGCAAGGTTAGGAACAGAAAATAGGTATACATACCGATGCATTTTCACATAAAATTTAACCATTATTTAAACCAAAAACTATTTTTGAAATTGTTAGAATCGTTTTGAAATTTTCAACCAGTTCTTTAAAAATCTATTAGGTGAGCAAGAGTTTATTGAAAGCTCTCTCCACGTCGCACCCTCGCAATCTCGATAGAGCTCTGCTTGGATGTCGGCGTGGGGAGGGTAATATTGTATGGTTTGTTGGACGTACAGGAGTTTTAAACTAAGGTATTATTCATCTCACTGATCTGACCTTCACTTGCAGGTTCTAGGGATAATTTACCTGATACGACGCACGATTTTAATAACCATTGCGCACCCATAACCGATATCAAGTTGGAATTGTGCACAATAGCCGAATGTTATTCGAGCAGGTGAACGTTGCTACCAACACTACTCCTCGAAGGACCTTCGTTTTTCCCGGATTATTAGCTGCCGCTGGAAGGACTTACGCTTATGCCTAACTACCCAGATCTAACCCCTACTTATACTCTAACCGCGTTGAGAAAATCATGGGGAATGGTGATACCCAACACGCGCTTGTAATCCATTTTTAACCTCTATTGCCGTCGTTACCCAATCTCTCGTGATATATATGAAGTGGAATAATGCATAACAGAAGGAAGAATAAAACAAGAAATCAGGAACACTATAAATAAACTATATTGACCAAAACAAAATATACCATTAAGTCACTACACGGAACAATAAACAACAAAACATTAAGATCACAAATGTCACCGACCACCTGCGAGTCCGAACTGTCAACTTAATCTTCCTCGGCATCCATATCCGTAGGAAAACGCTTCTTTTTTGCCGGTCGATACGGCGGGGGATTTGCTTGGTAATAGTCATTTCTCTGAGTGGATGGTCCTGCGATTTCACCTTGGGGACCGACATTGGGTACTTCGCCCGTGAGAATAGCGATTTCGTCGGTAACCAACCCCAGTCGATCGAGGGTCCGTACCACTTGAGGTGGTTCGATTTCCTCATCCACTAGATTAATGTGGATGGATTCCGGAGGTGACGAGAACATGAGCCTCGGAATCTCGAATTCCCGATACGGGGCGGCAAGTCGTCGATCCGATAGGTATCCTCAGCGGCTCTCGTTTCTCGGAAACGCTCTTCTTCTCGACGGCGTCGATCTCGACGTCGCCTGTTCCGGTTTGGCCTGTGGCGAGCCGTAGAGATGGCAGGGGTCGCCGTGATTTCTGTTGGCGGAGGGTTTAGAGAGGACGGAGGGTTTACGACTGAAGAAGAGATGTGGACTGTTGAAGCTGGGAGATCCTCGATGCTGGGGAGATGATGGGCCGGGATGATACCGAGTTGACCGGCCCGGACACTACCTGGGACGTGAGTTCGAAGCTCTACGTCTGTGAATGCCTGTCGGAGTGCCATCGACTGTTCGCGTATCAGTAGTCACTGGCTGGTGACTCGACGATTAATTCGTCACGCGCCTGAGTGAGCCGGAAGATCTTCTGCCTGAGCTCCCTGACGGTTTCTGGCGGAGCCCAGGTACCCTTCGTTCTCTCGTATTTAGCCTTGAGATCATTGTGTTGTTGTTTTAGGTCTTCGTATTTATGCCGGACAGCTACTATGAATGGGGGCAGTCGGGGAATTCTTGACGGATTGGTTTATTCAATATTGTTGTCCATGCTATAAAGAAGAGAAAAGAGAAGAATTAAAAATGGAGATTATCGAGAGATGAGGTAGGTAGACGGGAAGTTCGGGATGGGATTTTTAATATTTATTTATTGACTGGTTGCGATTCCTATCCACCCGATTCGATTTACAGGGTGTGTTAGATTAATAGATCTTAATGATCCTAAAATTGATAATAACCCGACCGAACTAAGAGCCCTATGATCTAATAAAATGGTAATCCGATACTTAAAACACTCTTTACTATATTTTGGTCCATAGTGTTGTCATACAATGTTCGTTTGGGGTTCACTCTAAATATCGAGTATATTTTAGTTGGAAGCGTTACGGTGGGATGACTGGATTTTTATAGGACATACGTTCGGATTAATGCCGTAGGGGGGGGGGGGTAAGATTTGTTAGAGATATGCAAGGTCTCGCGCAATATGGATTCTGTCCACTAATAATATAATGAATAAATCCCACTATTATATTTCGAGGGTTTGGGGTTTAGAGTTTGCGATACTGAACATACCCGCGGAAAATCCCTGCGTCAGCAACTCGGAATCAACTTCCTTTTTCGAACAAGTTGAGTTATCGCCTGCCAACTGCTCTAATTTCATATTTTTAGGAACTAAGTTCATTTATTAACCAAATTTATAAAGATCCACATGCTCGATTTATTATCAGGACAGTAATTAGTCTACAATTTAACTGAGTTTATCCAAATTTAAATTCGTAACTAGGTTCAACTAACTATTTGGCAATACTTAACTTGTAATTTAACCCAGTTTATTAAAATTAAAATTTACAAAACTAGTACGTTCACCTAATTATCCTACAATAAATATTTTATAATTTAATTAAGATTATTTAAAATTTACTTTACAAAGATTTATAAGCTTAATTAATTAGACGGCAATAACCAGTTTACACTTTGATTATGATTATTTGAAATTAACTTTATAAGATTTAATAAGCTTAATTAACTAGACGACAATAACTAGCTTATACTTTGACTATGCTTATTTGAAATTAACGTTACCAGATTTAATAAGCTTAATAAGTTAGACGACAATGACTAGAGTATAATTTGACCATGATTATTCAACATTATCTTTACCGGATTCAATCATTTAAACTAATTTTTTGACAATAGCTAGTCCATAACTTAGTTAAGTTTATTTGAAATTTGATTTACAAAAATTTACAAGTTTAGTCCCGTTGTATTCAATGCTTGAAAAAATACCTAGATTATAATTTAATAAGAGAAAATACCTTTATTTAAGAACAAAATAAGTAGTCACTTAGCGAGTGGATTTTTTTATTGGAAATTTTATGCAAACCTGGAAGGTAAACTCCTTTTTACTTGTTGGTTAAATTATTTGTATTTTTCAGGAATAATTAATTGGCTGAAAAATGGAGATTTAACTTAAAAACAATTTATAGGGACTTACAGATTTTTCCAGTGAGTAGCGAATGAAAAAAAATTTCGAAGAATTTTCCAAAATATAAATGTTGTTGACAACTAGCAAAATTTATTGATCTGAATTTGTGCTAACTCAAATAGAATTGGATTCTTGTCTGTGCATGTCAATGTGATTGGTCAATGTGTGTATCACATCTCAGAGTTCAGTCACCCATGAAAATTGTGGATTTTAGAGCGTCAGATTAATTGAAATTCCTACTGTAGTTAGATTTTTGGAATTTTATCGTCTCACTCTCCTAGCTATGCGGACTCCTAGTTCAAATACCATATGATTTCTACAAACGTTTGTGGCAGATATTTCGTTCATTCTGCGTCAATCACCCTTTGGAGATTTCGATCATTTAGGAATTCTCTACTTCAATTTCATCGGTCAGGATAGATTATTAGTGCTACACTCGTGTGCTATGGGACATCCGTCAAAGAGTGGTGAAAATTTGTATCGATTTATTTCTAATTTTTAATTCTAAATAAATTATGATGTTATTATTTCTTTCCTATCATTTCTGAAATTTTATGTAGATTTTCGGCTAACATTAACCTAAATCTTATCCCTGCTACCCGTTATTCGCTCGTGAATTTTTGTTCGAAAGATGAAAAAATTTCTCTGATCAACCCGTGATCTTGCTTAATTTCCCTCTACCTAGAGTTGTTCGCACTTCCCGAGATTTTAAAACGACTCGCTCCGGCCACTTTTCAGCAGCCGCCTCGAGTATACAACGGCGCCCTGCGTAGCGGTCCTGTGTACAAGGCCAGACCCGACTGCGGACTGCCGAGGGGTTCACGAGGCATGACCCACGAGCTCAACTAAGGGTTTTCACCCACTAGCCGGCACGCGGTCCGTCCCATGAACCATCTATTGCAATACTATAACTATATATAATTTTAATGGTCGAACTATAAGTATAGATATATGAAGTTATTAATATGAATTAACAAAACATTACGCATCAAGAGGTTTAAAATTTTTGAAAAAGAACATATTATTATCATCATAATACATGAAAATCTACAAATGACAATGAAAAATTCCTTAATCTCTTTAAAATTGACGATTCTGTATTAGGTTCAAATTTTTCAGTAAAAAGCATAAGATTAAAAGTAATGAAATTCATCACTGTATTTATATTATTTTCATGCATGTGTGCGACCAATAGGCGGTTTTCCGCCATTTTTAGGGCTTTTTAATTATTTTATTACTTTAAAATTATTTTTATTATTTTTTGTATATTTTTCTTTATTTTTTGGTATATAATTTATTTTATGTTTGGATTTTATTTTTATCATTATTTTCTTGTAATATTATTTTTAGCCCTTTTTATTTGTTTTCAGGTCGCCACTTCTGCCTATGTTTTTTCTAAACCTTATTTTGCAAGGTTTTGGCAGTTTATTTTATTTCTTTGTATGTTTCTTTTTGCATCTGTAGGCATTTTTCCGAATTTTAATTAATTATTTGTTTTATTTAATTTTTGTTATGTTTTTATTTTGCTTTAATTACTATGTTATTTATTGATTTTTAGTATCTTTGTGCGGTGCATGTTTATGTACAGTGATTCGTTCCATTACTTCCACTCTTTGATTTGAATTTTTATTTTTATTTTTTGTTTAAATTGTGGCTCTGAGCCCAACAGGTTTATGAATTATGGACTGGTAACTTGTTTTTATTATTTTAATAAATCATTTATGATATATGAATTATAGTTTTGTTTTTCTTAAATTTGTCGAAATTTTTCCGGCCCACAGCCAAAGACACACCGCAAGATATTAAAATCAACATATTATTCAGATTCGTGTAAGTGCGTGGAATATCGCCGATGATCTGTGCCCGTGAAGACCCGGCGTGCGGAACGCAGGTATTGGAACGTCAATATTATCCCGTATAGAAGAAAGGAGAAATAAGGAAAAGGTCTTTTGGCTTCTTCCTCGTTTCAAGTTTTCTTTAAATTCAACCTAAATTAATCTACATACGGCTCAAAATCACCACACCGAGTAGTCCTGTGAGCACTCATTAAATATAATATGAACATAAAATGCGTTTAAGGCTTATTAACGGGGAAATGTGACGGGGAATAAAAATAAAGAAACGAAATCACTGCTATGTAATTAAAGTAATTATTCCCATAAATCTAAACTAGATATGAAAATTTCAAAATAATAAATTAAAGTTATTACTGAGTAGTTACCATGAAACCCGGTAAGGACGTAGATGTAATGACAATCATCAAAAACTTAAATCACATTGCGAAATCAAGATATTTTTTACCAATAAAAGCAACAATTGAGTCCCTTAAAACCTTCATAATTAAAAGTAGATATCAATTAGAATTTGTTAAGTCCAACCGCAGACCCAAAAGAACTCCCACAAAAGATTTAAATCAAAACTAAGTAATTAATACAACCCAATTCAAAACACTGATCAGTTAGACAGAATTCATTATATTCAACAACGCAAGCCGACAATCCATTAAAATGAACCTTATTCAAAAGTTTAGATTGGACTAATAACCCTTCAATTACCACCGTTACCACGAGTACTCCATAAGTGACCCAAAATCAAGATTTGATCAAACCTCAGTTTCCAATCTCTAATCTTTCCTAGAGTAGGTTAATAAGTTCGTAATTATATAATATAAACGTACCCGGTTTGTTCACACATCAATAAATATAGCCATAATTGCGTGGAATTGCGGCAGACCAAAAATAGAAAGGGAAAAACTAGACCTGATCGAGATCACTAGGAAATATGTGCAAATTAGTAATAAAACTCAATACTTACTTAATTCAGTCCGGAGGAAACGACAAACAACTGAGATGATAATTACGATCGTTTATACCAGTACACCATCGAAGCGAAAATATTAAATGCTAAAGAGTATAAATCGCCACCTTCAAATCATTAAAACAATGAAGCAGTAGATCAGGTTTGACATTGGAACACTCGCCGCGAATCATAATAATTTGCAATGGCAAATGCGAGTTTTCTAGTGGTAATTTCAAATTTCCCACGAGAAACGCAATTCCGGATTGACTAACATCTGAAAATAGAAAACGCACCAGAAATACGTTGACATCCACTAGGAAAAGATAATAAATAAAAGTTAAACCTCAAAATTCTGGATAAGGGCTACCATTACCCCGAGAATGATTAGTTTGGGTCTATCAATATGGAGATCAAAACTGCCACGTCAGTAGAGAGTAGCCATCGATTTAATAGTCCGTCGACGATTTGATATAAACAATGTACATAGATAAACATAAATTAAACCAACCTGTTGTTGACATGAAATTCCCTTGCCGCAAATGTTTATCATCACACCACTTACCTAGCGGTGTGCAACGGACACACACACATCTCTACTAGATCATATAACTAGGTATGGTGAAATGCAAGCTGATCATTTTTTATTATGCACCAAACCCAAGATTTTGGAAATGAGAGTCCTATGACCTCAACGCCGGGAGGAGACGCAACAAGGGAATCGAGCCCAACAACTCAGGGTAATTTATTATTAAGATATGAAATATTCGAGAATTTTCTTTTAAATCTTATTATGCCTAAGTTTTAATTTGATAACTTTCTTAAGTAATAGATAATTAATTTTCTAATAAAAATACAATTGTTAATGTTCAGGGTTTATAGTTTACCAGTTTTAATGAAGATAATTATGTAAACTTTTGGTAAATGACGATTAAATTCCCCTTGTAGGAATAACTGGATAAATTTTGAAGGGTTTTCATTATATATATATTTTTTATGCATCATATTAATCTTGTACAAATGATTTGTGATAAACGTGTAGCGATAGTTAGAAAAATCTCGGAAACCAGTTCAGAAAGATGTGTTACATTAGATATACCATTTTGTAAACGAGTCTGAATCCCTCCTAGTAACGCACGAAAACATTGTGTAAATCTTTATAAATAATTTTTACCTAACGTTCGTAAAGGTTCAGGGACATTCGTGCCTGCAAACTAATCAGGAATTAATTACTGGGACAGAAACAAATAGTTATCAGATTTCAATTTTGTCACACTACCAATATTAAAGCGCGTTAACTAAATTTTCATATACAATAACTATTATGTCAACTAATGCATATAACTTTTATGATGTTAGGTCGGTACAGATGATGTTTTAATGTCGATAAGCAAAACAGTTGAATAAAAGATTATGATGATTTAATAGGTAGACTTACATTAACTTGAATTAAATTAATTATATATATATATATATGATGGTGGGTAATAAATAAAACTAATTATTTGCAATTAATCAATTATACTCACAATAAGATATTTGGAAAATCAATATTGCCGAAAAATATACCACAGTAAAGAAAATGGAAATAATTTAATATTAACCACTTGAGTAAAATACCCGCTGAACCGTAAGATTTTTCCCTCGATTGGACAAAAGGGCTTGGACAGTTTTGAATCCCCAGTATGATTGCACGCAGGAGTAAATCCAAATTATTCATTTATTCATTTCTTTTGATAAAATTATATACACGCGGTTAATAATCTTACATTCAGTAACACTTAGTTTGAGGATTCACATCGCAACTCACCTTGCGGATCGATGGAGATGGGCGTGGGGACGCTTCCGGCAAGAGAGATGCCCGGAGTTTCCCTCGTCGAGACTTCAATTCACTAGCACCACCGAAGATGATGGTGATCAAGGGCTAGCTGAAGAGTGGAGTCCGGCCGAGGAAATTCACCGGCAAGCTCAACGTCTTCTCGAGCAACTGAAGGCCCACCAACGACAGGTGGACGTACAAGTGGTCCGGGCTCGCCAGTATCTGGTGAACGTCGAAGAGGACCTACTGGCGGGTCGGATCGCCAACAACTACTGGCACCCTCGACAAGGTACCGCCACACGAGCCTCCCAACCAACAACGGCCCGAATTCGGGATACAAGACGGCCAATCATGATAATCTCTGGTTATACGCCGGAAGAATGGGTGGAGAAGGGTTTTCCCTAATCCATTCCATCATAAACTAGTTGACGACTTAAGTTTTGATAAATCTTTTTTTGTAATAAATAAATTAAGTGTCCTTTCGATAATTGGTTTAGATTTTTTTTTGAACGTAAATAATTTCTTCATTTGTCTATTTTGTTTAAATGTAACTCATGTAATTATGGCCTTTTTGTAATATTCCACCTTTAATTATTCACATTATTAGAGATGGAGCCTATTCAACTCCTACAAAAAGAACTGTCCCGTGCCCAACAATCGAACAAAGCTCTATACGAGCAGATCATCCACCTCACGAAAGAGATCCAACAGGTGAAATCCACCTGGGTGGATCCGGCGAAGCTCAAACCCCTCCATCAACGACTTACGGCTGCTCAAAAGGGTTGGGCCGAGGAACGGCAATTAAATCAGAACCTCCGGACGCAGATAAGGGGGTTAGAAGTTGCTTTGTCCGCCAGTCGGGAGGGATAGGCAGTGACCTACCCTCTTGTCTTCGCCCCATCTCAATTGGCGTATCAGAACTCAACCAACAATCCAACGCCGGTTGCGACTCCTTCTACAATACCCTCAAGCAGTTACAGGCCGGGGCGCAAAGAACGCGCCAGACGCAGAGCTGCCCGCCTGGCAAATAAACTCAATTAATTTACCTTGTTTTGTTCATGAATTGAATTAAATTAGAAATATTGTTCAATCGTTTAGAAGTGATATTATAAAATGCGAATAATATTAAATTACTACAGAAAAGTCATGAGTATTCACGCTTCGTCAGATGAATGTCATTCCATCTCTACCCATCAACATGAGTCTTATCTTGAACCTTCTCACACAGGGGACATTACAAAGCGAAAATAGGTCTTCCATCGACAGCTCGTTGAACCCGAGGGTTGTCCGAGCAATTACAGCATTAGTAATAGCGCTCACTTTTTGCGGACAAATCCACCCACTCGAACACATTTCCAACGTTGCCTAGAAACGGGTGCCGAGTGGTAGCTAGAAAATATTTATATGGCGTTACCGGGGCAACAACAGAAAGATTCAAACAAATGTCAAAGCCCAGTAACCCACCATATAAATTTGGGGGCTCAGCCGGGATCAACATGATTTTTTTTGTACAAACAAATGAGAGGGGACAGGATACAGAACTATTTTATCAAATGGAAATGTCGGGACGACATTTTGCCGAACCCAGGAGAGATGGAATATATGAAGTTTAAAAATTGTAAAAATCAATGAGAAAAATCAATGAGAAAATTGAAAGATCGACGAAAAGCGAACAACCTGACTACAAATTAAGAGAATAAGTAATAGACGACTAGCCCACCATATAAATTTGGGGGCTCAGCCGGGATTCAACATAATTGTTTTTTACGAAAACCCAAAGAAATAAAAGCAATGTTTAATTGTTAGATAAAATATATCGGGACGAGATTTTTGTCGAACCGCTGAAAGATGAAGTAAACGATAAAAACGACCAAACCGACTACAAAATTAAGAGAATACATAAGGAAATAAACAATGATTGTTTTCGCAAAACCCCAAAGAAACAAATTGATATGAAATCGTTTTATTAATAAAGTGATATAGAAATCAACGCCAAGACCTTTAACATTCACTAATACCTGACGATACAACATCCAGTAAGATACCAATTACACTCACAAGATGCATAAGTAAATTAAAAGGGCAAATTTCGAGATAAAATGAAATGGGGTAAGTAAGGGGAGTAACGATAAACAACGGGAGAAAGCAATAGAACCTAGTAGGGTAGATAAACGATAATAGAATAAATTGTAACGAGTAATTATAACTATTAAAGTAGTAGTTTGTAAGATGAACCCCAACAAGTAATTAAACTATTAAATTAAGAGTTTAATTGATACAATCTAGCTAATTAATATTCAAATTAATTTAATGGGTAACTAAAAATATTCAATATTTTATAGATGGAACCAGCCAAAATAATAGAAAAACTGAAGGGCATCTTGGACATCGAAAACGATAACCTAGAGAAATTAATTAATAAACCAAAATTAATTAAACAAGCTAAAGAAGACATAGCAACGATTTCAAACCTATACTCTGACGAACTCTGCATATTGGTAAAATTGATTGATGTTGATAAAGATGTGACAACTGAAAGAATATATGAAATTCTATTCATGAGATTAGAGATAGCCGAATTTGGAAAAGATTGGAACAAGCTGATGAAAAAGGTCGAAAACATTGAGGACGAGATTACAGCAACAATGAAAGAACAAACCAAGGCTTATCTAGAATGCTATGCGTGCAAAACAGAGGAAGTACGAGTAATGGTGATACCTTGCGGACACCTGAGTTACTGTCATGGATGCGCACAAGAGTCGCACTGTATGCTATGCCAACCAAAAATAAAGGAAAGACTGACTGTTTATTTTCCATGAACCGAAATTGTTATGATGATATAAAATTAATATGTATTGTTCATTATTTGAATTGTTATCAGACGGTGAGATAAATTAACATCATGGTAATGCGTGAAATAATATATACATTTAAAGTGGATATGCAGTGTTCGTGAGTAAGAAAAAATAAAATAACCCAACAACGATAAATAAAAAATAAATTAAATACATGAAAGCCGAATCAAGGAAATAATTAAAGCACATGCACAGAGACACAAAGTATTGGACGGAAAACTTTCGACAACCGAGTTTCCTAGTGTATGATTTTTGTTGTTTTATGTATATTATATTGAGATAAGACGAGGAAAAACGATAACCTGAGCTGTCAAATGATAGTACGCTCACCCGAGGGAAACCTTGATCAACCCTACTGAGAAAGGAAATGGTAGGCCAAGTCGCGTATGTCAACAAACAACCGGCGAGAGATTGATCACCTCTTTTGGGAAGTTTGTTGATGCGATTACCACAAATTTTGAAGGGGGAAGTAAAGAGACGGACCGAGAGATGAGAGAAAGTGCACGATGTAAAAAATTAAAGTTTTTGTAAAGGTACCTAGAGATAATTTTTTCCTTAGCTGGTGGTGAGGCACCAGAGGACAGCTACGGAATGTCGTGTTCAGGATGTTATCAGCCAAGGGACTGGTGGCGCTGAACCGTTTGATACAACAACCCGGATACCACACCGAGTATCGAATGAATATTTTTTTTGCTGGGCGGGACTCGATACACAACCCGGATCCCACACCGAGTATTGAGGACACCAAACGGTAGGTGAGATGTGAATTAACCGGTAAATGGTTCATACTCAAAAGGACCTACTAAGGATCAGATCGGGGCGGCCGAATTGTGCTGGAAATCTGACGGTAGAGCGGGCAGATATCAGATATTTATATTAAGAATTTTCCGCGCCCATTTATCGCTTCCTTTTCTTTTCACTATTCGGGAGTCAGGTAAACCGCTTTTGGAACTTGACTGAACGTCTAGGCATTTCCATATTTTTTATATTCTCCGAGGTACACAACCCGGATCCCACACCGAGTACCGAGGGAATGTTTTTTTAGTTTCCCCAGCAAGGAGTTTGGTACAACAACCCGGATCCCACACCGAGTACCAAATATCCGAGTGGCGGTGAGGAAAGCATAACCGGTAAAATGCGCTAGACAAAAGACGCCATGGATTGAGAGTCAGTGTGAGGCCTCAAATTCACCCAAAAGTCACTGATGAAACTCAACTCCGATATTGAGATATGATTAGAATTAGATGTAATATGAATATGAGGAAAGATAATATGAATAAGATGATTTAGATTAAAGCTAATATGAATGTGATTAAAGATGAAAACCGACATTAAAGATAGAATATGACTATGATTAGATTAGACAGTAAAGATCAGAAACGATTATGAAATAAGATATGACTATGATGATAGAGATGAGATATGGTTATGATAAGACATTACAGATGGGACACGATTATGATATAGCTGAATACCAAAGATGATATGATTATAATAAGATGAAACATGATTATGAATAGAGGTTAAAGGCCACAGAGGGCCAGTTAAAAATAAATGCCGAAGGCCGAAGAGCCAACGGAAACTATAGAGGATATAGAGCGCCAGCGACTGAGGATTAAGCAAATGATTTTTTTTGGGAGACCATAAAAATCATAAACCAAATGCAAGAAGAAATAGAACAAATAAGAACCCAATACCGAATAGAGAAGACCAAGAGGACTAGTATGGAACAAGCCAAAGAATGGGCAAAACGTCAAGCACTTCACTGGAAAACGAAGTGGTACGGAGAAAAGGAACGTGCAAGGAATAACTGGGAAGCACGCGCCAGACATTACATACAACAAATAACCGAGGAGAAAGATCGAACAAGAGCCTATAAAGCCAAGTGGGAAGAGGCGAAGGGGGAAGTTAATCAACTAAGGAATCAAGGACTGAAACCCTCAAGGAAAATAAGAGAGCCTAAAGACGACAGACAAGAAAGAATGGTTATCCAATCAACAGGAGAAGCAAGAAAGTGGAAATACAAGTATAGGTTGTCGAGAATCAAGAATGCGATGCAATGGGAGCATATACAAAAACAAGATCACGAAATAGTATGGCAACAAACTAGAATGAAGGAGATGCTAATAGAACAAGAAAAAACTCTTAAACAGAGACAAATACAACAAATAAAAACGGAGGACAAAGAAAAGTGGATCAAACTAGAAGCAAGAAAATGGAAGGACCAGTACCAGGAAGCCAAGAAGGAAATAAGAATATTACCCAAGAAGTTCTTAAATACAGAAAACTGGGAGCTATGGGAACAGATCGAAGAACAAAAACGAACAATTAAAGACTATAACGAACAAATTCGAACAATGGAATACCATGAACGAGCCAGACAAGGTACAATAATAAGGCTCAGGAGACACGAAAAGGAATACGAACAACAATTCAAAGAAATGGACAAGAGATCAGCAGAAA
The DNA here is from genome assembly GCA_022537955.1 of Schmidtea mediterranea. NCBI lineage: Eukaryota > Metazoa > Platyhelminthes > Tricladida > Dugesiidae > Schmidtea > Schmidtea mediterranea. The sequence goes on along the minus strand of CM039679.1, from coordinate 178,578,030 downwards.
TGAGAAACCAACTTACAGACGAAAAACGACAAAACCAACAATTAAACGAGAAAATAACAGAACTCCAACAGGATGTGAATGGACATCGAGGAGTCGTGGTATCTAAAGAAATCCAGCTGAGACATCAACTCGAAGTCAATGAACAATTAAAAGGACAAGTCGAAGCAGAAATAAAAATGATAAAGCAAGGGTATGAGGAAAATGAGCAAAACCTGAGGAAAGAGATTGAAAAGCTAAAAGCGTTGGAAAACACGCATCAATTAGAAACGCAAGTCGAAGAGCTGACGGAAAATGTGGAATATCTCACCTATCTGTTAGACGAGGAGATACAAATATCAAATACCTTACGTGAAGAGGTAAACACTCTACAGAACCGACCACCAATCCTGCTCGTGCCGTTATATCCAACGGAAATACCAACCCAAGTACCCGCTGAACCCGATGAAGGATTCGGGGAGACGGACGAAACAGTGGTATAAATTAAAAGGGAGAAAAATTTGTAAAAAGTGTAAAAAGATAAAAAAAAAATAATAAAAATGATAAAAACAAAAATTGTAATCAATGTATATTTAGTATGAACTCGAACGAAACAGAAACCCAAATGAATCTAGAGGACGGAGAATGTATACCAAGTCCAATTCAACTAGTACAACCAATCGAACAAGACCCATTAAAATATTATAGTAAAAAGTGGAGAACCGAAAGAAAAGAGTGGCAAGAGATAGTGGAGGAGCAAGAATCAGAAATCGCCCGGATAAATCAACAGCTAATACAATCAAAACTGTTAGTTAATGCAGTAAAGCGAAAACTAACATTCAGCATGGGAGACAACAAAGATCAAAAGAAAGAAAATGAGCAATTGAGACGAGAATTAGCTGAGATAAAAACTCGTGTAGTCCTGGAGGATTACTGGAAAACAGAAGCGGGGAGGATGAGAGACAGCCGAAAAAGCGAACAAAGATATGTTACAACAGCTGGAAGAGAGCTGTAAGGAAGCTAGAGAAATAAAGCAAAATCGCCAACAGACTCTAGATGAAATCAAATCGCTAACAGAACAACTCCAGGAATCGAAACGAAAGCTGGAAAAACAAACAATTAAACGAATCAATTACAAACGTCAACTCAAAAGAAAACAAACAAAAGAAAGGAACCTTCAAATGAAAATCCACAACCAGCAAAGGATAATTAAAGAAAATAAAGAGCGATTAAAAGAACTCCCAAAACTAACAAAGCGATTAATAAAAGCCCAAGTCCTGATAATGAGGTTCTCAGAGACAGGACCAAAGAGGAGTGCGAAATATACTCAACCCCAGAAAAAGAAAAAGAGCAATGATAATAATAATAATGAGAGAGTGTAATACTGAGAACCCTTTGGAGAGATGCGAGAAAACCCATCCATTCAGAAGAGAAGACAGCACCTGCGCAGATTTCAAAGAGATCTGCAGAAATCCCGAAAACGAGGAATGTCAACAAATAACCCTTCAATGTACTCAATGCCCCACAAAAGAGAACAAGGACGAATTAAAACAAAATATCGAAAAAACCCAAGCGACGATACAAATCCTATTAAAGAACAATGACGAAATATCCAGAATAAAAAATGAGAACCTGGAGATAAAGAGAATCTTGAAAACAATCATCAGAAAAATCCAAAAGAAAGCTGAAACAAACCCCAATAACAAACCCATCCAAGAAATTCAAAAAATCGTCCTGTCAATCAGAAAACAACAAGAAAAACAAGTCAAACAGAAAATTGAACCTAATACAACAATCCTGTCAATAGAACTTATCTTACCATTCAGTATAACATCGAATATTATACTCCTAATATGCTGTCTTATTCTCGGTCTAACGAAAAGCCAACAAAGGCAAAATACTCAACTCAGAAATTCAGAAGAATACTCAACCAGATCCGAAATATCGGAAAAACTAACGAAACATCGAAACTCTCGCATATCTCTATCAACCACCCATCAAAATCAACCCAAAGAGAAATCCAGCTTGAAAGCGAAACCCAAGCCATCAGTGATTCGTTCGAAACCAAGTATAACTGATTTACATTGATTTGAACTGATCCAAAACTAAACTATTCGACTTCATTTAATTATTTGATCATGCGTACAGTAGTCAGACCTTAATTCCATCTTTATCTTGATATTTAGTTACTCCGTAAACACTTTTTATGAATGCGAATGTTGAAAATAAAACTGTGTATGAAAATATCATTTTTGGAAAAGACAATTGAAATTGTGGGTCGCAATTTTATGGATCCCCGAGTAATGTCAACAAATTACCGAATCCACTAAAATCACTTTTAACTGTATTATTTAATATAAATGAATGTTTGTAATTATATGAGAATACACTTGTGGAAAAATGTCATATTAATGAGGTCTGAGCTGCTTTCCCTTCCTGAATTAAGACCCATGATTTTTTCTATCTAGTTATTAATATGTATGCATATTTGTTCATAACACAATACTAATTAAATCTATTATATTTTTATAAAAGAAAAAATTATACTATGGTATCAATAAGATGAAAATTTTAATTTTGGAAAATTCTAAAATTTTCTTTGTTAAATCAACTTAGAAAATATTTCAAGATAGAGTTTGAGTTTAGTATCTGAACTTTGTACGTGTGCTGTCTTTTGGCAGATGAACCAAATATACTTTTAAATGAGTTAAAGTTGATCTTTAGTAAAGAATGAGTCATTTTATGAAACCCTTTTATCCATTCATATCAATAAATTAAAAGTAAATTATTTATATTCATATCATATTACTAAAAATCAATCAAATATCACATTTAATTGTTCATAGTCTTCCTTTACCATCATTGTATTCGAAGATTGTGCATTATTTGTTATTCAAACGAAAATTGTTTTTATATTTATTTTGTACTAATTATCTATTTTTCTTCAGTTATCCAACAAAAAAAATTTTGTTTTAACAAAATTGTTAACTATGATTTGCATAACTATTTAAAATTAAAAATAATATATGTTAAATGCGTTACTTTTAGTATTAATAACGTTCATAATAAATATTTAAAAAATTCAAAATCCAAAAATTTATTCGTAATATTTAAACACAATTATATTAAACGCAAAGTAATGTAAGCATAAGGAATTTACATACCACATCAATCTACAACAGAAATTTATTTAATTCTTTATTTAATTAATATTTATTCAGTTCTTTATTTTATGAATTAATTTAATTATATTCTCACGATATATAATCAATATGCAAAAATAAAACAAAACAAATTCCATTTCAAACCATATTTTTGAGTTACTCTACGTTAAGACCACCAGGATTACAACTACTACATTGCATGAAATTTTTTCAAAGAAGCTAGCTTGAAGTATTAGAATTAATTGCCAGTTTTGAGCTTATAACAAATAATATGACATGCCTTAACTGTAAGGAAATTATAAAACTTAAAAACAAGAATGTCATTGGTGGATTCTTATGGAGTTAAAGTCATTTATGCAGAAAGACTATTTCAGTGAGAAAATATGCGTCTTTTTGCTCCAATAACTTGAGCTTTAAAGATCAGCTTTTGATTGTTCTATTATAGTAAAAAACCTTACCACAAGATTAAATATATGAGGATGTTACAATAAATAAAAATACTTTAGTAAAAAAATTTATGAATTTAAGAGAAATTTGTTGCCTTACTATTGGAAAATATTCGAATTTCTTGGGTATAAGAGACGATAACGGAATCCTAATCTTGTTTTTTAAAAAAGAAAATACGATCCGCGGAGATTAAATGGAAACTATTGGGTTTTCGGTGGCACATGAAAGGATAAGCGGTGTTGGGCTATAAACCATAATTTAAACAAAAGGTGAAAAATTGTATAAATTAAAACAAAATAATTAATGAGGTTTGGAAATTGTTAAAATGGCTGCTATAACATAAGCACGCACCGCAAACAGAAATTAAAAATAAAATAAAGCATTACTTAAAACAAAAATAAAGAATAACATAATTAATAGATAACGCCAATAAAAAACCTTTCGTACGATATATTTCGATAGCACAGCTATCATCTTCAGGTACTCAAAACCAACTAAAAATATTATGAATTAACATTTAATTTAAACAAATTATTTTTTATTAATTTAATTTTTTAATAAATAAATATTTTAAAAATATATTTTAAATTAATTTAAAAATTTCAATTATTTTAATAATATTAAAAAAACAAACATGATTTAACATACGTAAGCTATTTAAAAACATTCAAAACATTCGTAGTCACAGCACTCTGCACATTAATCTTTGGATCCAATGACCTTATCAGCAATGCTTTACATATCACTCGTTCCCAATAACTATTAAAACTTCTCAACAAAATTCTAAAATCCGACATTCCTATATCACTTTTACAGCCTCTATTTTGTTCACTAATATTGGTCAAACCCTTCAATCGACAATGCTCTTGAACTCGAGTACAGAGATGACGGGAAGTCTCTCCAATGTTTGTGGCATTACACCCATTACATGTAAATTGATAAACGAGATCAGAACACAATCCAACCGGAGTTTTTGATTTATTAATAAACATATTGCGTACCTTACACGAATTAGAGACGATCTTATACTCTAAATTTCCTATCAGTTTACCCAACTTCCTCTTATAATTTGTAAAGCCTTCACAGAACGGCAATACTAACACATATTTAGGCTCAATTTTTTTATATCCATTTTTACCATCACCCAGATCAACACTCAATTCACCCCCATCCGACAAATTACATTCAGACTTTCCACAACATAATTAATTAAAACAAATAATTAATAAATTTCACACGCAATGCACATAGAAAAAATAAAGTAAAAATACAAAACCGCCTATAACCTTGCAAAATAAGGTTTAGAAAATGCACAGGCGGAAGAGGCGACCAGAATAAAAATAAAAATCAGCAAATATAAAAAATGTAAATTTAAAGGAAATTAATATTAAAAAATTAAGAAAAATAAATAAGAAAATAGAAAAATATAAAATAAAAAAAAGCCATTAAAAAACCAGAAAAAATGGCCAAAAAAGATTTGAAATTAGCTGATTGGTCGCACACACGCACGAAAACAGTATAAATATAACAGCCATTTTCATAATAGTTAACCTTTAAAAACCTTTGAAATTTTATTGGAATTTTTGAACTTTGAAAACTTTCGGATTGTAAGTGATTATTTTGAATTGTACATGCATTTTCTTAAATACATTTATATGATAAAGTTTTTAATTGTTGTTTGATTTATGATCATGGATGGCCACGATACTTTTTAGTATCTGCGACAGGTCCCCCTAATTTAAATTATTCATGTGTACCTTAATTTTGTGGAAGGTGGCGGGGCAGGATTCAATTTCCTCAGTTAGTTTTGAGGAATGTTGATGTGTTGCCTTGTCGCTAACCACCCTTCGGTGTCTGCCTAGTCCGGTCAGGTCTCGTTACACTGATCGCGGGGTAGGACTCCGTCGTAATTCACCATGGCGGCCATTGCGAGTTGGTCGGAGCGGTGCGGAATTAATCTGTGGGAAGATCGGTAGAGTTAATGGAATAACATTCGAATGAATGGTTAAGTAGGCATATTATATGTTTTTTAAACCCTGTCGAACTTTATTATATTGACGGTATCGACTAAGGTTAAGTATAGGAACCAATAAATAAACCAGTGAAATTAGTGCTTTTCTGTGACTAAATTGAATGAATGATATTTTTATGAACTGTAAATACGAAACCTAAAATAAATTTTAAATCAATAATTGACCGGGGCATAAGGATTTTTATTTTTCCCAACGGATTTTGATTTTGACCAGTTTTAACGTTTAATAAGACATCACGGCAATTAATATTAATCGTGGATTGATGGGGAATGAGTATGTTTGAGAATTGTTATTAAACATTAATTTTATTATATTTATTAATTATTAATCTCTATTATACTTAAATTGTTATGATTATACAACATTTATGATAAGAAACCCATCGCCATTTAGCTTCTTTCAATTTTCGAGAAAATCACACAGAAAATCCCTCTCTTGAAAACTATTCAACAACTCCTTCAAATCTATCGGGATGAAATCAGGATACAAAATACCCAAGTTATCTCCTCAACCAAATACCCTGAATAACCAGCTTGATCATAGTCTTTGTCAACAGAAATATAACAAGCTGTTCGCAGAGCACGAACGCAAGATCGGCACGTGGTTCGCTCCCGAAGCAGTAAAGGTCCTACACAATAAAATACACCCGCTGTCTAAATGCCGAGAAGATTTGATAGCAGAAAATCGGGCTCAACGGATCGTCATTAACAATCAGAGCGCCATCCTGATAGCTTTTTTCACTAAAGTAGAATTGACAAAGCGGCTAGCCGGTCGTGACCTGGCGGTGAAGCTTAATCTGATACCTGCAGATCACCTCTCCGAAAGAAATCCAGTTGGCCCAGCTCAAATACCTAGAACTAGCAAGAAACACCACCCAAGTAAAAATCGTCGTCGCCGTGAACGACGCCGAGCCGAAGGAATCACACTGCTGAATAACGCAGCATAAGTGCTCAAAGAAGCCGCCGCGCTAGTCGCCGATCAACATCCGGAGTTCGTAAAAACGGACGAAAATCGACAAAACCCAGTAAAACCGGCAGAGTCCATCCCGGAAGTCTGTGCCGACGAATCAGACAACATGCAAATACGCATGGATATTTCGCCAGCTGCAATTCCCACAACTATAATTGAGGAGAAATCGCCGACTCTTGCAAGTTACTGGATGGACAATTTCGGAGATGAATTGTGTCATTCCGTCACCCAGGTTGGAACTACACCATTCAAACCCCTCCGGAACAAACGAAAATTCCCTGTCGATATCGACGAGTGAAAATCCGATGACAATAACAGCTGACTCCATCCATATAACACTGTCTATAAATTTATGTACTGATTATATTTTATTTTAATTTCTTGTTGTAAATTTGGTACCTTTTAATAAAAGTAGAATTTTTGTAATTATTATTGACTTTTGTATTTTTTGATTTTTCTGCTTAAATGAATTGCGGATCAATGTTTGAAGTTCGGTATGAGTATAGTATGATGTTGGTAAAGTCTTATACATGCATGAAGTATGATGGGAAAGTTTTATTTAGCTCAGAAAGCCAAAACGGAGAAATTATAATTATCGTAAAAGTAGATTTTAAGTCTTCATAATGAGTATTTTAGTAATTAAGGAACAATTGCGAGTAAAAGATAAAATATAAATCTTAAGAGAATTTTATTTTCCCTTAAATTAACAAGGAGATTGTGCTAAACTTAAAAAAACGGTTGATAAACGGTTAATTTATAAAAAAGTTTAAATTTTCACGTGTTATTTAGAAAAGATTTTTCAAATTTAAAACAAGTTTCTAGGTTAATAATATTAATTTAATTTTAGTAATTCAGGGAATTAAATCAAAGGGCTTAGATAATTAGAGGAATTGGAGATTAGAAATGCATTGATAAAAAGTTACCTTCATAAATTTCTTAAATTACAACATTTAAGTTCTATTGATTTATTAGTTAAAGTAAAGTTGTTTTAAAAATTGAATTGTTGTATAATGAATAGGTAACACAGTGTCACAGAATCACACTTTAAACTATAATGTACGCTAATATTTATCAATGAGTTAAATGAGACCCTGAGGAAACTTTACCCCGGACGTATACAAAAGATCGACAGTAACAGATGAGGAAGTGCGTGTCAATATCGAGAGAATAAGAGCAGCGAAATAGACGTAAGTCCTTCTATTGGCCGCCAGAAACCCGAAAGCGAGATTATCACAAGGAATAGTCTTGGAAACGGGACTCACCTGCTTGTGGACTCTCGGCTGCTGTATACAGTACCAACATGGGCTCGCTCATGGGTATACAGTTGTGAGGTCAAAATTGTGGGGCCTCTGGGTGAGATAGGAATTACCCTAGAAAAGTCAAGAGTTGGTTGAGGAAGTAGATTAAATTAAATGAGCGCAGATTAAAACAAAATTAATTCTACCTAGTACGCCAACAGCGGTAAATGTTTTTTGTGCATGTTCCAAATAAGAATACTGAAACTTTATTGGGAATAATTAATATTCGTGTTCATCCTGGCACTAGCATCATAGGTGATGGTTAGTCAAAGTACAGGCAGATTCAAAATTCTCATTCGTATTTGCAAGATATATTAATTCATTCTCTTAATTTTGTACCACCCGATGACCCATCAGTCCATACGCAAAATATTGAAGGTAAAATTTCGGATGTAATTTGGATCGCTGGAATGTTATTTGGTGGGATACCTATCTGAATTTTTGTTTCGAACAAAAAGTGAAAAGTTTCGTGTATTTAATGAGATGTTAATATGTTTAAGAACAATGTTCCTTTAATAAATATATTAATGTTTATTTCTGTTTTTATTGAAAATTTTCATAATTTATTTTTATATTTTTTTAATTACTAAGTTACTTTTTTTAAATAATACTATACTGATTATGTTCTTGTAGGGCCAATTCACCATTGTGAGTCATTGTCTTTGATTCAACTTAGAAAAAATTGAGTTTAGTAAATCAAATATGTTGGGCCACAACGTAAACGGCCTTGAGGAATGTTTAAATGGATCAGAAACACACACGCAGATACAACACGCAATTTAAAATAAACCTGAAAAACACCAATTAAACCATATAAAATCTGAGAAATAAAAGAATTAAATATAAATTAATAAACATAAAAATAAAATAAAATAATAACAAAATGCACCAAGATCCGCACGATACTTACACAAATATAACAAGAAAAACACAACAAATTCGACGAAATTGAAAAAAATTAATAAAAGTTCATTAAAATGAAATTTAAATCGAAAAATTTGAATTAGTAATAATTCAATAAAAATTATAAATAAAAAAATTATAAAAATAAATCGAAAAATAATAAAAATAAATAATAGAATTTGCTAGAAAATAACAAGGTCGAATTTTGTTTTACTGCATCAAATTTCACACGTCATACAAATAGGTATAAATACTGATCCATTTTCACATTTAACTTAACCATTTTTGAAAACGAACCATTTTTTCAAACTGATTAAAACCATTTGAAAATTGTCAACTATTTTTCAACTATTTTGAACTAGTTAAATACTTCAAATCTATTTCAAACAGAAACAAATTCTAATCAAATTCGATTTTTTCAGTTCGCGGGAAGTTAGTTAATTCATTGAGGCAATGTATCATTTAAGTCGCACTAGAGGGTTTTCCTTATTTATCGTCTTATAAATCAACAACAAAAAAATGATAATAAAACATGAGAACAATAAATTTTTATTTCAAGTATCCATTTTAGTCACGTGACAAAATTTTAATTTCATCGCGGGCCATGGCGTTCGCGCGCGTAGGGGTGGTCGCGGCGATCTCTGGCGAGCTTTCCCTCGTCTCTCAACTCTCTTGGTAAGATGCGTCGTGGGATTACCACATTTATGTCTAAAATTCCTTCTCGTAACTTCGGGTCGTCTAGTTCGTAAGAGACGTTGTAGCGGGGGGCATACCTATCAGTACTGAGTATCTTGCCCGCCGCAATATCTGCATTGACTTGTCTCAGATATCGCATGGCCTGCTTCACTTGCTTGTTTGTCTCTTTCTGGTGAGCTTTCATGGCTCCTTTTTGATCGCCACATACGGGAGATCGATCTCGTCTGAATCTCTTTGCGTGCCGGATCTGAACTCGCGCACGTGGAAAATGGAAAATCCCGAGTCCCACATCGCTTGCCTACACCTGGCAGCCGAGTGAGCGGGGAATCGTGCTATTACTCGGGATGCATCAATCCACGAGTTTTCTAAAATAAAAGAAACATTAAGCGATAAACGGGATTTGCGCTTCGTTTGTTTTCAGGCCGACTAGTCAAAGATTATGAAAACAAATAAAAATTGACAAAGATACAAGCCTATAAAGTTTCGAAAATTCCCGTCCAGAATGACTTGTGTTTGACGAGCCCGTTATGATTTTTGCAATTTTTAAAATGCTATCATGTAGAGAATCAAAAGTTATCGAGAAATATATCAAAGATTATGAAAACAAATAAAAATTGACAAAGATACAAGCCTATAAATTTTCGAAAATTCCCGTCCAGAATGACTTGTGTTTGACGAGCCCGTTATGATTTTTGCAATTTTTAAAATGCTATCATGTAGAGAACCTATTCAACAGGGAGGTACATGGGAGTTTAGTGGATACCCCCGGGTCGAAAAATCGTGTCGTCGGAAGTACTAGAAAAGGGCGGCTTTTTGATTCGTCAATTGGGGCCCTTAAAACTATCACTTGGGTGGTTGTAGTACGTTCGCGTAGTATACTTAAAGTGTTCCAAGCGTAGGTAATTTTCAAGCAGGGTTCTCCGATTCGCACATATCGTTGGCAGTGGTCAGGAGTCCAATTATGGCACCGATCCATTTGCGTTCTTCTCTGAGTAAATTACTAAGAATAATAATAACATCAACGATTCCTTAGTTCATCTTGTCTTAATGAACCATTGGGGATCAAATGCCTAATTAATATTTTACATAGGCTTTATTTTGCGAAAAATTATCGATAATAAAAACCTTTAATTTTTAATCTGAATTTTTTCTTCTCTACCAACTCTTGTAGATATTTCTAATTAACTTAAATTAATCAATGATCTACTGTTTTAATAATACGATTTTGATTCTATGGCTACCAAGGAATTTAACTAAGTAAGTAGTATTAACAGTATTTAAACATTTTTTCTTAATACTTATTTCGAATCTTAATTAACGGGTTTTATTTTTACAGTTGTTCGGGATATATCTTAACTAACGCTGTCTCAAAGCATCAGTGGCCCTTTTTAGCTCTCCTTACCCTCTTAGCTAGCAATAGTGACGTTGAACTTTTTGCTGGATTTAACTCATGAAAATTTTATCAAATTGTAAACAATACTTTTACATAACGTAATTTTCTCCCTGCATCATTACTGCGATTGGTGAATAGATTTTTTCTTCAGTGACCGATTTGTAACGTAGTATCTTATAAATATTAATTTTTAAATAACTTTACCTTACTACTTTGTTAATACTAAATATAACCTTTTCCTCTAATGACCTACTAGTATACATACTGGATCAGTTGTCGATTATATAGATGCTTTAATTAGTATGCGATTTAATTAATTCAATAAAAAAATTCTTTTCAAAAAAAAATTATATATAACTTTCATCATAAAAATTAAAATTCTCAATAAACATTTTATTTAATTATACTATTACTTTAATATACCCTTTCTTAGTGATCATAGGCCAGAAAAAATTTATCTTAAGCATACAAGTCCGTATCCAATGCCACCATGGATTCATTCCATTCAATCTCCTTGCCTCCACCAACGATCTGCAAATACGGTTCTGAATTATTACGCCTAATATAGCGGTTAATTAAAGCTGATGGTTGGACGTTTGATAATCACTTGGGTTAATTCATTTGTTTGGGGTTACGTGCTATTTAATCCGTTACTGGACTATTTAGGAAATTCATCAGGAGTAAATGAGTGAATCAACTAAATGAATAATTTTATATTCGCTAACAAAGGTTATTATAAATCTCTTGGCTGATTTCATTAGTGGGTTCTCACCAATGGCGAATGATTGGATGGGTCACGCCTGAGTACTAATGCTTGGAATATAGATTAATATTATGACCAAAATATTTTTAATTAATTACCCTCCTGAGGAGTCCGGCTGGTCCTCATGGCATTAGGTCCTTCTTTCTCGTGCTTCTGAAGCTCTCTCAAGGCTTGAAAATTTCTCCTAGACATGTTAGCAAAAAATTGGAGGATTCTAAATTGCGTTGGTTGTTATATTGGGTAGGTGTGTGTACAGGATAGAAAATTTCGGCAATGGCTTGACATTTTGATAAAGTGTCAGGCGGATTTTTCTCTTACAATGCACATACCATGTTCGCCGTGTGCGTCCGGATCTACTATTATTTGTCAGTGGGTGGCTATCTTCATTGATTCGTGAACTCTTAAATGTCATGGATTTTACACCTAATTCAATTCATTAAAAACTTCTATAATAGAAGTTTAAATGAACAACCAATTACAATTATTAAACGATAACGCCAATAAAAAACCTTTCGTACGATATATTTCGATAGCACAGCTATCATCTTCAGGTACTCAAAACCAACTAAAAATATTATGAATTAACATTTAATTTAAACAAATTATTTTTTATTAATTTAATTTTTTAATAAATAAATATTTTTAAAAATATATTTTAAATTAATTTTAAATTTTTTACTTATATTCTAATTTTTAAAAATTAATGTAATTTAAAATTTTCAATTATTTTAATAATATTAAAAAAACAAACATGATTTAACATACGTAAACTATTTAAAAACATTCAAAACATTCGTAGTCACAGCACTCTGCACATTAATCTTTGGATCCAATGACCTTATCAGCAATGCTTCACATATCACTCGTTCCCAATAACTATTAAAACTTCTCATCTCTGTACTCGAGTTCTAGAGCATTGTCGATTGAAGGGTTTGACCAATATTAGTGAACACAATAGAGGCTGTAAAAGTGATATTGGAATGTCTGATTTTAGAATTTTGTTGAGAAGTTTTAATAGTTATTGGGAACGAGTGATATGTGAAGCATTGCTGATAAGGTCATTGGATCCAAAGATTAATGTGCAGAGTGCTGTGACTACGAATGTTTTGAATGTTTTTAAATAGTTTACGTATGTTAAATCATGTTTGTTTTTTTAATATTATTAAAATAATTGAAAATTTTAAATTACATTAATTTTTAAAAATTAGAATATAAGTAAAAAATTTAAAATTTAAAATTAATTTAAAATATATTTTTAAAAATATTTATTTATTAAAAAATTAAATTAATAAAAAATAATTTGTTTAAATTAAATGTTAATTCATAATATTTTTAGTTCGTTTTGAGTACCTGAAGATGATAGCTGTGCTATCGAAATATATCGTACGAAAGGTTTTTTATTGGCGTTATCGTTTAATTAAATCGTTGCCAAATTTATTTTATTATTTAATTACAATTATGGTTGTTTATGAATTAGCCATTTTTAAAATGGCTCGCAGGTAATTTTTTTAATAAAGTATATTTTAGGGCTTGGATTCTGATCTCGTATATTTATGAGATCATTATTCAAGCTCTTAAATAATACTTTTCATCATCATTTATTATAAATTTAGTTTTAATTAGTTTTTTTAGGTTTTTTAGGAATTTATGCCAATTTATGTAAATTAATGGAATTATTTTCTAATAAATGTAAGTCCGATTAATTTAAAACTAAAATTTATTATTAAAAAGTTTCTATATTCGAATAAACTATTCTTCTGTTCCTTGGAAATTTGTTTTGGCTGCCATCTTTTTTACCTTTTAACAAATCCAAATTTTTGATAATTATTGATTTTAGAAGGCTATGGAAATTTCTGTTAATTTCCCAAATTTATAAAAATCTTCCTCATTTTCTATGGTATTAATGATTTGGATTTTTTATACTTCATAAAAAAAATTTTAACTTAAATTATCGGAAAACTTATGTTTTCCGTATTTTTAAAACTCCTCATTTGAAAGTTCTGGTTCCACTGCTCCTGGTAAATTGCAAATGAGGTAAAAACTCAAAAACCTAGAGTTTCGATGGATATTTTTGAAATATCTGAAAAGTTGTAAAAATATTAAATTGATTGAATTTCATGAAAAATCTTACGAAATTATTTCTTAATTTTCTCTACAACTCAAAGTAGAGTTTTTTGGTATTTTTTTCAAAAATTTTCGGCTTAAGTTTAAAAAAAAATTGTCTAAAAAGTTACTAAAAATAGTTTTATATAGAGTTTTTAATGAATTGAACATTTCTACATTTTGAAAGTTTGCATGCATTATTTACTATGTATTATGTTTTGATGTTAAAAAAAAATTTCTTCTAATTTCTTCCTTCCTATATTATAAGTTTTTATTCAATTGAACAAATTACATGCAGACACGGGTAAGTATGTATGTTCCTATATTGTAACTTTATTGATATTTTCATTTTATTATAAGAGTTTTTAATGAATTAAATCAGGTGTAAAAACTTCTATAATACAAGTTTTAATGAACAACCAATTAGAATTATGGTTAACTTTATGAATTAGCCATTTTTAAAATGGCTAACAGGTAAATTTTTTTAATAAAGTATATTTTAAGGCTTGAATTATGATCTCGTAAAGTTATGAGATCATTATTCAAGCTCTTAAATAATACTTTTAATCATCATTTATTTTTAATTCAGTTTTAATTAATTTTTTTAGGATTTTTTTAGAAATTTATGCCAATTTATTGGAATTATTATACTATAAATGTAAGTCAGATTAATTGACAAATAAATTTTATTAAAATACAAGTCCGATTAATTGAAAACTAAAATTTATTATTAAAAAGTTTCTATATTCGAATAAACTATTCTTCTGTTCCTTGGAAATTTGTTTTGGCTGCCATCTTTTTTACCTTTTGACAAATTCAAATTGTTGATAATTATTGATTTATGAGGCTTTGGAAATTTCTGTTAATTTCCCAAATTTATAAAAATCTTCCCATTTTCAATGGTATTATTGATTTGGATTTTTTATACTTTATAAAAAAAATTTTTTTAACTTAAGTTATCGGAAAACTTATGTTTTACGTATTTTTTAAACTCCTCATTTGAAGGTTCTGGTTCCACTGCTCCTGGTAAATTGCAAATGAGGTAAAAACTCAAAAACCTAGAGTTTCAATGGTATTTTTGAAATATCTGAAAAGTTGTAAAAATATTAAATTGATTGATTTTCTTGAAAAATCTTACGAAATTATTTCTTAATTTTCTCTACAACTCAAAGTAGAGTTTTTGGTATTTTTTTTCAAAAATTTTCGACTTTAATTTAAAAAAAAACTTGTCTAAAAAGTTACTAAAAATAGTTTTATATAGAGTTTTTAATGAATTGAACATTTCTACATTTTGAAAGTTTGCATGCATTATTTACTATGTATTATGTGTTTATGTTTAAAAAAAATTTTCTTCAATTTCCTTCATTCCTATAATATAAGTTTTTATTCAGTTGAACAAATTACATGCAGACACGGGTAAGTATGTATGTTCCTATATTATAACTTTATTGATTTTTTCATTTTATTAT
This sequence comes from Schmidtea mediterranea, assembly GCA_022537955.1. NCBI lineage: Eukaryota > Metazoa > Platyhelminthes > Tricladida > Dugesiidae > Schmidtea > Schmidtea mediterranea. Next base: position 178,562,816 of record CM039679.1, on the reverse strand, counting down.
AGGAGTTTTTAATGAATTGAAGCAGGTGTATTTATATGCTGGTTATTTGCTGCAACCGTGATTTGTCATTTTGATTTACTCGCAGTACACCTATTCGACAGTTTGGTTTGTTTTTATGCCATACCAAATTAGTTCATTACGATGTGGGTTCTATTTGGTAAACTGTGGTAAGTATTATCTTATCATCACTAGTTCTATAGTTAGTTAATGTCCTCTAGGTTTCTCCAGTTTTGGGTATATCAGTTTACGTCTTTCTCTCGAAATTTTGGATTATCGGACGGTATTATGTTATTACTTGATTTGGGATTTCCCTTGGGAGGCCCCTGACGGGACTTAAATGGCTAAATTCGGAACAATTCAATTTATGGCACGCGGATGGCTGAAGCTAGAATCGATTAAATCGGAGTCACGTTTTCTTCCGGAGTTTATTTTATGTTATTCTATATGGGTGCATCAGCGAATATATTCACTCTTACATTTTTGTTTCTTTAAAGGAGACTCAATAATTTTTTGTGTGGGTAGTTTGGCTATATGTCCTTAGGTTTTAAGTCATTACATTTTTATAAACATTTTATTATTAGGTACAAATTATAATTTCCATCATATTACGGTGTTATTTATGGGAATAGTCGTCTGCCTTGGCGATTTCGGGCATCTGCTTGTCTATTATTCCGATGATTTTTTTATTGGGGAAATGTTATACTACCTTTTCGATGCTGGTTGCCTCAAAATACGCTAGCAAAGGTATTAACCAAAAGTTTTTAGGTTTTCCCCTTTGATAAACATAGGGGCGATTTCTTTTATCAATTATTTTTCGGTTCAATTGTAGTATAATCAGGTTTTTATTGATAATATTACCAATTCATTGTCTTTACCTAGTGGCATTATCATCTATTGGCTTAGTATTGTCATTATGATTTATGGGCATGGTACTATTATTGGAGTTTATAGATCTAGTATTACCAATAGAGTTTACTATTAGCGTTTATAGACATAATATTACTATTAGAGTTTACTATTAGAGTTTATAAACATAATATTACTATTAGAGTTTATAGACATAGTAACGAATCATTAGTACCCTGTCCCCTTCCCGAGATTGGCCTTAGGAGAAAAATTGTGTTTACATTATGAGTTTAGGAGTGCCCACTGTACTACTCAGTGTTTTCGATTTTAGCCGTTTTTCGTTATAATTTTAGGTCGAAATTATGGGAATTGGTTGATGATGAAATGGCCAAAAGACCATTCCCTCTTCAACCCATTTTCCCTATACGGACTAATAATTTACGTTTCAGCTACTGCGTTCTCACGCCGTAGCCTTCACGGGCAAGAATCATTGGCGGACTTACACCGCACTTACACGATTCGATAGGGGTATGTCTAATTTATTTTCTTGTGGTGATGTGTCGGCTGTGGGCCGGAAAAATTTCGACAATAAAAAAAAATCATTTCATTATTTAATACTATTTATTGAAGCATAATAGACAATAATTGATATATCATATTTCATCATAATAACATAGTAATGCTTTCCCCACGCCGACGCCCAAGCAGAGCTCTTACGAGATTACCTGGACGCGACGTGGAGAAAGTTTTCGAGCATTCCTCCACTCACATTTATAATTTGCTTTTTCACTGGCTAAGACTGCTTCAAGGTTCTTTAAACTGACTAGTTATTAAAACTGATTATACAGAGTAAAACTGATTTAAATTATGTGAAAATGAATCGGTATATATACCTATTGCACGACCCTAACCTTGATTTAGTAAAACAAAATTTGGCCTTGTGATTTTTTAGTATATTCTAATCTTAATTCTATTATTTTTGTAATTTTATTTGACAATTTTATTTTTAATTTTTTAATTGAATTGTTTCCAATTCGAATTATTTGATTTTTGTTCCATTTTTTATGGATTTTTCTATTTTTTAGTAAATTGTCAAATTTCGGTCAAATTTTCGTGTTCTCATGTTATTTTTATGTTTATTTCGTGCGGATCTTGTTGCACTTTAAGAAGTTAAATAAAACTGATTAATTTGTAAATAATGTTAGTACTTTGAAGAAATTTTAAAATAAGACCTTCAGCAATCTGGTAAGAAAATAGTAGTTATTAAGTAATACTTATTAAAATTACCAAAGTTTCATAATTTTTGACAAGTTTTGATACTCTTTAATAAAATTTGTTAGTACTTTGAATAAAACCTTTTAACAAAGTTTCAACATAGTAGCAAATTGTAAAGAAAATAGTACTTATCAATTAAAAAATTAATTAAATAAACCAAGTTGTAAAATAATTGAAAAAATTACAGCATGGCGCTGATTTCATGTTTATAATTTTTTTTGTTATTTTTTTTTATTTTTTACTGTTCATTTCTTGCAAAAATTTTAATTAATCTATTTTTTGTGGGATGTTCTTACTTGCTTTTCATAAGTCATCCATTGTTAATGTTTAGTTTTACCACTCAATTTTCTATTTAGGTTATTTTGCTGGACAAACAAAATTTTACCGATCTCTGTTTTTTGCCCAATAGTTTGATTAATAAAAAAATGAAGGATAAGCAAAAGAAAACAAAAAAAAAGTTAATTCTAATTTTTAAAGCAGTAATAAAAGACAAAATTACCTGTCACTTAGAGGTCAAGTGAGTTCAGTTGTCAAATGGAAAATTTTCGTCAGTTACTTAAATTCAGAGTGGATTTTGGTGATGAAACTCTAATATTACATTTTGAAAACTTGTCAGTCAATGCAATGTTAACTTCTGGCCAAATTCAGTACAATTCAACAATCTTCAATTTGTGTAATATTTTTGAATGAAGAAAACAATTTAAACGAAAACTTTCTTCAATTTATTCCTGTGACTTCAACTCAAGGAGAATTCTTAGCAAACATCATACTTGATTCACTGCATCTTATGAATTTGGATCTTCATTACAAGAGAGTATAATTACTGGCTACTCCACTGACTATATACATTATATAAACAATGGTTTAAAAGTTGTTTATTTTCCATTTTATTGTTGGTGTACTGGGTGTAATTAATTTGTTTAAATCTGTGCAAAGCTTATTCAAGCTTCTTTCCCTCTATCAAAATGCCTTCTTTTCCTAGGGTCTATGCTGTCTCACCCAGACGCCCCACAATTTTAATCCTACCACTATATACCTATGAGCAAGCTCATGTTGGTACTGTATATAGCAGCTGAAAATTCATGAGCAGGTGAGCTCCATTTCTAGAACTACTCCTCATGATATTTTCACTTTCGGGTTCCTGACTGCCGATGGAAGGTCTTACGTCTCGTTCTATCTATACGCTTGTCCATACTCATCTATTTCTACAATTCCTATATCAATTTGTCATCATTACTCATTATTTATTAAAATATTTTTCAAAAATTTGGGCAGCGTTCCGCCCTTATTTTATGGAAAATTCCTTGTTTCATACAAACGTTAGCCTATAGTAAATTGACATGAATGCATTATTAGAATGTCATTATTTTAGTCCAACAACTCATATTTGCTTTCCTATGGTCGCCACCATTCGTAAATCTTTATATTATCATCTCACAGATCTATGCCAAAATGTATCGTTTTATTTTAATTTTCCACCACGATGATTATCAAACAATGTACGTGATTTAAACCTACTTTATACTTTCGTTGACCTAAATTTCTATCACTAGTCGTACCCTTGAAAATATAAAAATCGGCAGGAGTTAAATTAAAATTTCAATTTTCTTACTTAAACATTTACACAAATGTTATCCCCTTAATTATGGCGATCTTCCCGAATATCAATTTTTACCGTTCCGACCAACATTGAAATGGCCGCCCCGGTGAAGTACGACGGCGTCCTACTCCGCGATCAGTGTGACAAGACCTGACCATGCCGGCAGACTCCGAAGGGTGGTTAGCAACAAGGCAACACATCAACATTCCTCAAAATCAACTGAGGAAATTGAATATTGCCCTACCACTTTCCACAAACTAATATAAGTAAAATGAATATAAATAAGTTAAGGGGGACCTGCCGAGCGATGCCAAAAGACATTGCGGCCATTCAGAATAAGTTAAATTAAATAAAACATTAACTTAGAAAAATATATTTCTACAAAAAAGAACAATACTTACGATCGACAAGTTCGTCAGTCAAGCATCCAAATTTCAAAAATTGTCATACATTGGCATAAAAATTGACTAAACAATTGTCTAAAACAAATTGTCTCAACAACTGACTAAAAATTTTGTGTCTACAAAATTTTCTAAAAGTCTAAAAATTATGAAAATGACTGCTGTATATATAGTCATTTCATGCCTGGGTGCGACCAATCAGAGTATTTTGAGCCTTTTCGGCTATTTTTCGGGGGGTTTTATTGCTTTATTTTTATTTTAAATATTTTATTTTTCTCCTTATTTTTCTCTATTTTTTGATATTATTTTCTCAATATTTCGTAAATTTTTATTTTTTATTATTTAACCATTCTTTATGATTGTTTCTCTTTTTACCCTTTGATATTTAAATTTTTGGTCGCCGCTTCCGCCTATGTATTTTCTAAACCTTCTTTTGCAAGGTTTTGGCGGTTTTATATTTTAGTTTTGTGTTTCTTTCTGCATCTGTAGGCTTTTCAATGATTTTAATTAATATTTGTTTTATTTAATTTTGTTATGTTTTATTTTGTTTTATTTAATGTTTTATTTTATTTTTGATTTCTGCTTGCGGTACGTGCTTATGTTACAGCAGCCATATTGATAATTTTCAAACCTCATTAATTATTTTGTTTTAATTTACACAATTTTTTCATTTTGTTTAAATTATGGCTTATAGCCCAACATTATTATTTATATATTATTTAAACATATATTATTTAAACAATGCTAATAAAAAAAATAAACTTTTATTACCAAAAAAATAACTTTGATTTAGCTTAACAAATCCATAAAGTCATCCGTTTCTTCAAAGTCCGCTTTAAATGAAACGGACTTGACGACATCTTGTTCTTTATCAGAACAATTGAGCCGAATCTGTCTATGTCCGATGGCGAATTTGTATGCCAAATTAGCTAAAATGCCTGCTCTTACTAAATCTTCAGTGATTATCTTAATCCGGCCGCTGTTATAAAAGATAACTGTTTCTTTAAAATCACCATTTTTTAAACCTTTGCTGGTGGGGTCTGCTTGATAAACGATGTAATAAGGAGCTTCTGTATCGAAAGAAAACTTATATGGATCAACTTTCCTTAAGCCTTCTAAGTCTAAATCATGACCAACATTAAAAGCAGTAAAAATGTTCGTTTGGCGATAATCTCTCAGCTTCACTGGCATTCCATTTTTCTGAAGTCTTCTTGCCACTTTTCTGGCAATTTTTTTAGCGATATCTAAATTTTTGGCTCCTCTTATAACTAAAGCTCCAGATTTGAATATAATGACTTCTTTGCACTCCGGATAATCTATATCAGAATTTATTGAAACGAATTCAATTTTTGCATATGGTTGATAAGAATAATAAGTGACATTTCTGAAAAGTTCAATTACATCTTCCAGTATAATGGATTTATTAAAAAGTTTCGCTGCGGCATTAACGCAGTAAATCTTCAATTTTATTCTTGGATTATTTTCCATTTACTTTCTTCTTTAATTTATGGCAAAAATAGATCCCAATTTGAGAAAAAATTATATTTTTCTGAAATATGATTGGTTAGAAATTAGAAAAGAAATTAAATATTTTTTATAAATTTTTCATTTAAAATTTCAATAAATTCTTTTTTGAAAAAAAATGAAAAAAATAATTTATATTGATATTATTTTTTATAAAATACAAATAAACATTTAAAAAATAAACAAAAATATCAACACTAGATTTACGAACAAAATTGAATACGGATTTTACTGACGAATTAAATAAAATGCAATTTTTAACGAAAATTAATTGGAAAAAAGTCGTTTAACACGTAATTTCATTCATTTTGAAAATTTTGAAATTCATCAAATCTTTAAACGTAACAGCGTTGAAATGAAAAAAACTTTAACCTCAATTTTTATAAAATTATTTTTCATTTAAAATTTTCAATTTTCAATTTTCTTTACATTAATTTCTTTTCAATATTTTTAGTATTTAACACAAATTTTTGGTACAATACTTTTAGATGTATTTATTTTATTATAATGTTGTTAATCCTTGTTAAATTGATCATTGTTCAAAATGAAATGAAGATAAAGGAAATCAAAAATGATAAAAGATTAATTGTGAAAAGATAAAAAGTTTTTTTGATATTCATTATAATTATTCACTACATCACATTTTTAAAAACTTAAGAACCATAAGATATTTATATTGTTTTATATAGTTTAACCTTGTTTTTAAAGTTATATTATTGTTATTTCATCTCCAGCATTTAACCCCATCAACAATCCTATCTGTATAAGTGATGACAATCAAATTTTTAAATTATTAAAATCAAATTCAAAAAATATAATTCCAAGTTAGAAACTTTAAAAAGAAAAATTAGTTGCGAAAATTTGTTAATTTTAATGATTTGATTTCAAAAATATAAATATCATCAAATTTTTTATATTAATAATATTTTCACTTCTTTTTAATGATTTAAACTTTTATAAATATTTATAAAAAATGGTTTAAATTTAATATTTGTGCTCGATGGACTCCGGGAATGTGTAGGCTATAACATTTCTGGTAACAGAGCTCACTTTTGGCATATATCCAACCTGCTCCGCAAACTACTGACGTTAGCTAGCAACATGTGACGACTGGGGGGGAGGTAAATGTTGTAGGTTTGTATCTTTGGAAGTTGTATAGAGCCAAGTTCATTAGGTCCATAACCAAACATAATCATAGTTATTTGTGACGGTGTCTTGTGGTAGCATCTTGTACGTTATTATTATTTATCATCATTGGTGGGTTACAGGGTTTCGCCGTTCGTTTATCTTTATTGTTGCCCCGGTAACGCCATACAAAATGATTCTAACTGCCACTTGGCACCCGTTGCTAGGCAACGTTGGAAATGTGTTCAAGTGGTGGATTGACCGCAAAAATTGAGTATTATCGCTAGTACTGTAATTGCTCGGACAACCCTCGGGTTCACGAGCTGTCGATAGAAGACCTGTGCTCGCTTTTTAATCATTTGGTCCCCTTGCGTTTAAATTTCTATCGTCTATCTAACAGTTTTACCGACATTAGTTTGGAAACAAAATGGGTGGTACTGCTTATTTAACCCTTCTACAATGTTATTTCAAAACCCTAAGATGATATAACAACAATAAGATGTATACAGGAACTACAATATATATAAACGATGCTTTATTTATCTATTAAATACATGAATCATAAGGTTCCAGATGAGTTGGAAGGTCGAGCGGCTCGGCGCTTAGCCCGCTCCTTGCGTCCAGGTCGAAGACTGGTTGTTGAGGGAGTGATTGGAGTAGTGGTCGCGGTAGTAGTTGACGTTGTAGATGGGGTAATATTCGCTTCGCGATAGGCAAATTGAGCAGGGGCGAAGACTAAAGGGTAGGTCACCGCTGCTCCCTCTTGACAGGCGGATAACGCTACCTCTAGCCCCCTGATTTGAGTTTTTAGGCCTTGTACCAATTGTTTTTCTTCTGCCCATCCCTTCTGGGCCGCGGCCAGTTTTTGATACAACGGTTTGACTCTCTTTGGTTCTATCCACGTCGCTTTAATTTGCTGAGTTTCTCGGACTATCTGGACGAGTTGGTCATGGAGTTTCTTATTGGCCTGTCTCGCATGGGTCAATTCAGTTTGGAGTAATTTCACGGGGTCCATTTCTAGAATAATAAGGGTTGAATTTTGTGATGATTGCTATAATGATAAGTGTGTTTAAACTTAAACATATTTAGGAAACGAATCTACAATAATAAAAGAAGAGAAAGAATTTTTAAATCTATAATTCTAATAATATACTAAATAACAAAATGTTCTAATCATTGATTGTCATTGTTTCGATGATCACTCGTCTGCGAGAAATTGCTTGATCCCTTCTTCTGGGGAGTAACCAGGAATCACAAACACTTGTCTCTTGGTATTTCGGGTTGGTCTCGGTGAGGGTGGATAACTACTTGCCAGACGTCCTGCCGCCAGGTCGTCTTTGACGTTGGCCAGGTATTCGGTGGCTCGTGCTACAGCTGCCTCGACTTGGCGCTGGTGTTGTAGGAGTCCTTCCAGGAGCTCTTGGGCCTGAACTAGTATGTCTTGGGATGGATTTGGTTCATTAGACAGCTTCTTGAACTGTTGCATGAATTCTTCTGGTGAGATATCCTCCTGCTTGTCATCTTCGGGCATGTCAGGGCATCGCTCTCGATACACTCGACTCCATGCCTGCCTCCATTGCTCCATGATATGAGCAGGGAGTTCAACTATAGCTCCAGTTTGTCCTGAATGGAAAAATTGGTGAGATTTGCGTTTTTTACTCAGTAATTCTCTTGGCATTTTAGGTTGGGACGGTCATCTGGTGGTTCGCAATTATACAAGATTTCTCGTCGTTTAAAGAAAAACTGGATTAACTCAATTTCTAATGTACCAAAACTCACGGGACTTGAAGTTGGACGCGTATTACTGATCGGTCTGGCAATGGATTTGGGAACGAGGGAAAACGATACTTCAAAGCTACTGGGTTACGCGTTCTCACGCCGTAAGGGGCCATTCGAGAAAATCTTTACTGATTTTAAAAAATAACCAAAATGCAAATCGTTTATAGCTTTAACTTATTTAGGTTACAAATGGTTCATTCATTACTAACCTTTAAAATTTGTATGTATTTAAATTATTCAACCAGATATATGTAAATTCAAATATTAATATGAGATAAAAAGAAAATAAATAAATAATTTTCAAGAAAACTTTACAAAATATTCTGTGAATGATCTATCTTTTATGAAACAATAACTTGACAATTAAACATTTATATGTCTTTTAAAATAAAGTGATTCTAACAATTACCGTTTAATTATTTGAAAATAAAACAGTTACAAAGGTTACCAAATTCATACTTAGTGTTTGGTTCATTGCTCAATTAAAATACCTGGGTCGAATGGAGATTGATAGTAATAAAATGAGCTAATGATTCGATTGAAGAATCCAGAAGAAAGTACTTGGAACGATCGCCAAGCCAGTATCTTAATTTCCACAAGATTTGATTTTAATTTAGACTTCTGAAATAAACATTTAAGGAATTCGTTCCCCAAAAATGAATCGTCGAACGGTTTTCCTATGTAGTCAGGACTAGAATTCTCGCGTAACAATTGTTAATTTGAACACTCATGATACTGCAGGCCTGTTGGGATTACTGAAGGTGCATAGCGACAAATGAAAAATTGATTGCTGCACTTATCGGTGGGATGTCAGGAGTTTTGGATCTGTCTGGTGAGGAAGTACTGCGATGCATTAGCATGTATGGTTTATTTGATCATGCCTTTAATCTGGAGTTTTTCTTACTAACTCGGGTTCTTACTTGGCGAAAAGATGATATGGTTCCGATTCTGGGTTGTTTCTAAGGCTCGTACACGATCATAGGTTGTCATTAAGATTAATTAAAACTTACGCGTCTGAGGGGCTTCTGCAACATCCATAGATTGACGTGCTAAATCTTCGTCTGAGACATTGGGCAAATGCATAATTTGTCAAGTAGAAAAATGATGTATTATGCTATCGTCGATAAGTATATTGACGAATGTGCGGTTGGTTGAATCAGATGGGCAGGAAGTGGACGTCAATCGCAATTCGATTTCAGTAAATGTTTATATCGACGGAAATGTCAGCAAGTAAATGTTGTTTATTTTATCACTTGTGATTTTCTAATTTAGTTTAGACGAGTGTACTTTTAAGATCGCGCATTCGTGGAATATTTGGTGAGTTATATGTTTCAGTTAATTTGAATGTTTTCCATTAACATTATTAAAGGAAACGCCTGTATCTACCGTGGGTTTCGAGCGGATGTAATCTCCTACCTTTGGAATTTTCTATGCGGAGTTTTATTATTCAAAAAGAAAATCGGTAGTAAGCCTTACTGTGATTGAACATTTATGTAATATTAATATAAATTTTCATTATTATCTATCGTCTTAAATTTTGATTTTTCGTAATTTGTATTAATTTGTTTTAAGTAATAAACCATTTTATTCCATCACTTTATTTTTGTCTATGAATTTATATTATTTACCGAAACATTTGGTTTTTACTAATGAATTTCGTTACTCTTACCCGAAAAATTATTCTATTCCGAATCAAGGAATCACTTTATTACATTACCTATTTTTCTTTACAATTTGTTTAATCGTCAATTGCTTTAATTTAATAAATTATTTTACTAGTTTTAATCGATGAATCAAGCTTTATTTTATTTTTCTCGCAGATTTTACTTAATTTTTATCGAAGAATTATTTCACCTTTATTCAAGTTACTTTAATTTTAATTAATAAATCGCTTGGTTTAACCAACAACTTTCGTTAGTTTAATTAACGGATTGATCTATTGTTAATCAAGGAATTTATATTATTTAGCTTTAATCCACAAATTACTTTACAGAAAATTTGTTTGTTAATCAATGAGTTACATTGATTTTGCTTAATAATTATTTTAATTAATGGAATTTAATCAATAATGTACTTATTTTTACTCAATAATCATTTTACTTTTAATCAATAATTTATAATAATTTAATTTAATGAATTACTTATTTTTACTCAATAATTACTCTACTTTTAAATTATAACAATTTAATGGATTCCTTTAATTTTTACCTTATTTTTAATCAATAGCTACTTTACTTTTGATCAATAACTTAATTTAACTGAATCAATGAATTACTTCTTTATTTCAAAATGCAAATTCAATTTAATTATACCAATAATTTTATCTAATTTATTTCACATATTAATCTAATTTAGCTATACCAACGATTTCAATTTAATTTATTCCCGTACCTTTCCCTTTAATAGGCCTTAGGCGCATTTTATGTTTATATTATATTTACTGAGTGCCCACTGGACTACTTGGTGTGATGATTTTGAGCCGGGTGTAGTATGATTTTAGGTCGATTTTGCAGAAATGAGAAACGAGGAAGCAGCCAATCGACTCCTTCCTTATTCCTCATTTCTTCTATACGGGATAGTATTGACGTTCCAACCCTGCGTTCCGCACGCCGGATCTTCACGGGCACAGATCATTGGCGATATTCCACGCACTTACACGAATCTGAATTGTATGTTGATTTTATTTACTTGCGATAGGTGTTGGCTGTGGGCCGGAAAAATCTCGACAAATGTTTAATTAAATTTTAAGTATATAAAACAATTTATAGATAATATAAATATATATTAAGCATATAACAAATAAACAGAAATTACCCTACATTCCATTCCAAAAAATAAAAATTCATAACATCGCATAACAAAAATAAAATGCCCCTCCCCCCACGCCAACATCCAAGCAGAGCTCTACCGAGGTTGCGAGGATCTGACGTGGAGAGAGAGTTCCAAATAAAACCAATGCTAACCTAAAATTGTTGTAATAGATTTTTAATCAATAATTCGAAAATCAAATTCTGATTCAAAATGGTGTGTTTCAAAAAACGGTGTTATTTAATGTGAAAATGGATCAGTATTTATACCTATTTTCTGTCCCTAACCTCGCATGTTAAATTTGATGTAGTAAAACAAAATTCGACCTTGTTATTTTCTAGTTTATTCTAATCTTTAATTTTATTATTTTTCAATTTATTTTAATAATTTTTTTGTTTAGAATTTTTATCGAATTATTACTAATTCAAATCTTTTGATTTAAGTTTCATTTTCATGAACTTTTATTACTTTATCAATTTTTGTCGAATTTTTTGTGTTTTCTTGTTATATTTGTGTTTGTGTCGTGCTGATCTTGGTGCGTTTTGTTATTATTTTAATTTATTTTTATGTTTATCATTTTATATTTAATTCTCTTTTTCCTCATATTTGATAGGGTTTAATTGGTGTTTCAATAGGTTTATTTAAATTTGCATGTTGTATTTGCATGTGTGTTACCGATCCATTTAAACATTTCTCAAGGCCATATGTGTTCTGGCCCAACATCATTATTGAATTATTAATTGTCATTATTATTATTGTTAAATGCTAATAGTGACATGAATGTAACCTAGTAAAGTGATTTTCAATCAACTAATCCCTAGCTAGTAACTCGGAGAAGAGGCAGTCTTAGTGAGCGGTAGTTCATCGGGTCAGCTCTCTCCTCTAGTAACCTCAAAGCCAGACCCTCAGTGGAGCACGACTGGTCACGAGAAAGGATTAAATTCAACAAATAAAGAAAAGAATACTACGGAAACTAGAAAGAGAAAGAAAGCGAAAGATATTTTGAGAAAGTATAAACAATTTTAATAACAGCGCAGAAAAAAATAACAGTAAAGAAAGAAGAAAATGATCCCACTAAACGTATCGAGAAAATCAAAAATATCATGATCAAAGTGTCTTGGATATCGCCAAAGAGTTGATAAACAAGTATGTAAATAGGTTTTTGTAATTTCCTTGTCCTTCATTACAAAATTAAATAATAAAATAAAACCAAATAATTTTTTTTATATTTTTGAATTTTTTTATAGCTTTACTATAGGTTTGATTGGTGGTACGAGAGTATTATTAAAGTGATCTGAAAAAATTACTTCAACAGAAGAAAATTGTCTATAAATCGATCGTAGTGCAACATGTTGATAAATAGAAGGAGAATTTCCGCCTTATTTTATGATTGCTATAATGAAATATAATTCGACTTTAATTTGTGAAATAAGTCAAATGAGTTTTGTGGCAAAATAGAAAAGTTGAATAGACAGATATAAAACCTTTTGTTGTCTTACTTATTAATTTTTATTTATTGATCATATTTTGAATAAATTAACCATCATTATTTATGATTCTATCCCCTTGACGAGATTAGAACCACTAGTATAAAAGATATGTCAGCTAGGAAACAACGACCATACTATGATATGGAAAACTCAACGAAACAAAATTCAAGAAACAACTAAAAACCAAATTTTATATTAATAAAAATTATAGATTTCTTTCTAGAAAACCGGAAAATTTTGTGAGTTTCTATAAATTAAATAGATCTAAGTTTATTACAAGATAAAAACGCAAAAATTATTAAGATAGCATTAATTTAATAAAACAAACGAACCTCTAACCTTCCGAACAGATTCTTATAAAAAGCCATGCATTTTGAATAAAATATCGAAAGCAAGAACGTTTTTCCCGAAAATTTTAACAAAAATGAAATTAAATTGGATGATTTTCCCTTCCCCGATATCTAAAAATAGAAAGAAAAAAATTTTATTTGTTTGTTTAAATCGATGAATTTATATCTAATTTTTTTAATTTTGTAGGGGTAATAAATATGAACATTTAGATTTTAATCATAAATTTTCCCAATAATATTATATAAGGATCCCAGGTATGTGTGATTTGATTGGTATATGTTAAATGAATGGAACTATTCAGAATTAGTAATAAAAATAGACAAAGAGCCGGCCGAAAACGAGCTATGTTCTATACTTAACTTAAATACACCAATCGTCCTCCACAGAAGTTGATTTTTCTCCGCACAGTCTGTCCAAACCGGCTCAAATTTTCCATCATCGTTTTCGTTCTTTACTTTTCAGACTAAATATCAACTTTAATTAAAATTATTTAAACCATTGTAGTTCAACAGAATCAAACCAAAACTTTGGATGTGGAAAAGTTCTGACGAGATATCGCATGGTATCATGGCAAGGCATTGGAACAAATGATCCAAAGGTGCCGCAGAAATGAGGAAACCTGGACTCGATTGGAGCAAACCAAGCGGCTATCACAATATAATGAGCTGTTGAAATCACAACATAAGGAGCTGACGGAACAACTCGAGAAATTGAAAAAAGAAAATCAGCAGCTCAAACTGAAAGAGACAATCTGGAACGAAATCAGACAGCATTCCAGGACGACGAAAATGATCTGTACTGAATATTACTAATCCACGCATTAATGTTAAAACCAGGGATGAAAACCGGTTTCCGAAACCGGTTAATTGTTTTTTCTAAATATTTCATTAACCGTAACCGAAACCGAAACCGAAAAAATATTCATACATAAACCTATTACCTTTAACCGAAATTCTAAAAAACCGGTATATATTACGTAATTCTACAATTTAAAATGTGTTCTACCTAATTTATTTTTGTTCCTTATTCGTACTCTCATAATTATGGTTATCCCAATAAACAATTTCAATAAAAAATCTGCTAGTAAGTAGGCGAGTAATGACAATTCTGATTTTCGCTAATAATAGCCATCACAAAAATAGCGAGTCGTTAAAAATAGCGACCTACAAAAATGCGAATTTTTTAACAACTTGAAAAAATAAAAAAATTATAATGTAAAATATACACAAAACAAATGTTTGGAAATGATTAATATTAAACTTAAAGACTTATTTTTTTGATGATGAATTCGAAAAAAATGCTAAAAATAAAGTCCAGTAACACTACTAATAGCATAACCGACGTAAATGAAAAGTTTTAAATTGAAATGAATATTCAAGATTTTGATTTAGTCGATCGTATTCCATATAGTTTTAATGTATTAGATTATTGGAAGCAACACCAATTTCAACATCCTGAATTATAAACACCTGAGATGATCTTACTTCCTGTACTTTCTTCAACACAAGTTAGGGTGGAAAGATGTATTTCTGGCCTCCGCTTTTTATTGTCAGATTTAAGGACAGGTATGACTGATCGTATTTTAGAAGACATTATGATAATTCGGGGCAATAAATAAAATTATTTTTCATATTAATTATAGTGTTACCTTTTTATAAGATTGCATTAGCTGTTGGATTTAATATTGGTAAATGTAAAGTTCTGTGTTTAAAATAAATTTTGGTGATATATATTTTTTTATTCAGAATGCAGCTATTATGCTTATGGAGTTTGAAACTGAAATTAATACTAAATAAATACACATGTTTATTATTTTTAATATTGAAATAAATTATAATTGGTATCAATTTACAATTACATAAATATGATAAATTACATAAATAAACGTAGTAGTAAATTAGAAATTTTAAACTTATAAAACTTAAGAGTTGATGAACAATAAACTTGATTTCTAAAATTCATAATATGTTTTCATTTTCACTGAAATTTCTTTCACTTCAATCGTAGACCACATCATGTTATTATGATAACGTGAATAATATGATTTGGTTTTGTTTCATGAAAGTACACGTTGCTACGCTGAAGTGAATTAAAAATAATAATTCGCGTTATCATAATTACAGAATGTGCCCTTCTGATGTCCGTAAAAATAAACTTGTTTAACGCTAACAAATTAATTGAAAAAAACGGATTTAAACCGTTAACCGTTATTTTGCAAATCGGTTTAACCGAAAACCAATAGTTTTTAAGGAATATAAAACCGGATAAATTTTAACCGTTTCTATCCCAGATTAAAACAGTATCTATTTATTATACCAATCACACCGCTATGCATCTTTATCATTAGGTACTAGTGTCGATTGATGTCTAATTTAATATCTAAACCCTTTGCCATTGTTAACATCAGTTGTTGATCCAAGAAGTTGGCCTGCTGGTTGTTAGGAACAAATCAAATTCGATACTAATACTTCTCAAGTAGTGGGATGTGTCACATCCAGCAAAGTACCCCCTCCCCCATCGGCTGAGAGAAAATTTTTCTAAGTCCAAAAGTACAAATGTTTCTGAGACAAAGACAATGATTCATTCAAGGTCATTGGATGACTCATCATATTTTTCAAGGTCATTGAAACAAAGGCCGTGACTCATTCAAGGTCATTGGATGACTCATCATATTTTTTCAAGGTCATTTAAACAAAGACCATGACTCATTCAAGGTCATTGGATGACTCATCATGTTTTTCAAGGTCATTTAAACAAAGACCATGACTCATTCAAGGTCATTGGATGGCTCATCATATTTTTTCAGGGTCACTTAAACAAAGACCATGACTCATTCAAGGTCATTGGATGGCTCATCATGTTTTTCAAGGTCATTTAAACAAAGACCATGACTCATTCAAGGTCATTGGATGACTCATCATATTTTTCAAGGTCATTGAAACAAAGGCCGTGACTCATTCAAGGTCATTGGATGGCTCATCATGTTTTTCAAGGTCATTTAAACAAAGGCCATGACTCATTCAAGGTCATTGGATGACTCATCATATTTTTTCAAGGTCATTTAAACAAAGACCATGACTCATTCAAGGTCATTGGATGACTCATCATATTTTTTCAAGGTCATTCAAAATTTCTCAAGGTCATATTATTTTTAAACATTTTTAAATTTTAATTTACTACTTATTTTTATAAGTAGTATATATTTTATAAATATTATTATTATTTGTTTTAATCAAGTCAATAATATTTTTTATTTTTAAATTATATTATTATTAAATTAAATTGTTTGTTTTAATCAAGTCAAGTATTTTATTATTATTATTACTTATTATTATTATTATTATTAATATTATTATTTTTATTTTTATTATTATTATTATTAATATTATTATTTTTATTATTATTATTATTATTAATATTATTATTTTTATTATTATTTTTATTATTATTTTTATTATTATTTTTATTATTATTACATGTTTTAATTTTTATTACAAGTTTTATTTATTAAGATTATAATTTTTATTATTATTTTTTTATTTTTATTATTACATGTTTTATTTTTATTACAAGTTTTATTTATTAAGATTATAATTTTTTATTATTATTATTACATGTTTTAATTTTTATTACAATTTTTATTTATTAACATTATAATTAATAATATTATTACATGTTTTAATTTTTATTACAAGTTTTATTTATTATTATTTTTATTTATTATTATTATAAATATTATTATCATTATTTTTATTACTTTTTATTAATAATACATATATATATAATAAAACAAATACATAAAAACAACTATATAAAAAACATCTATATAAAAACAACTATATATAAAAAACAACAACTTCATAAAATGTAAATCTATTATTAATAATACAATTAAACAAATATCAAGTTTTATTTCACGTTTCTTCACGCTTGGCATTTGATTATGAAAATATTATAAATAAATAAAAATAAATAAAAATAAATTATAACAAATGAAAATACCAAAGAGAAGTTTTCACAATTTTTATTTTTATATACAAATTTGTTAATAAATATCAATAACATTGTCAAATATCTCATCAAATTGCTGATTGCGAACTGCTGGATCGGTTTCAGGCATTATTATATTACCACCAACATCAAGGACATCAACCCCTCTATAATGACCATATGCAAAACTCGAGTTTTTCCCTACCCAAGCTCTCTTATCATCATGATTATTTAATGCTATTTTAGAATTTTAAAAGTGAACAGCTGGTGATTTCGGGTTCCTATCCTAGTTTGAGGTACCGACATAATAGTATTGTTATTATAACAATTCAAATATGATTGGTGTTTAATGTCGGTACCCGGTAATTTTACACCCTTAGCTCGCATTGTTGATTTATTTCCTAGCAAGCTATAACATTTAGGGCGAAAGAAAACCCACTCGCTATATCCTAACCCTTTACTCTCATCCTTGAACTTGCCAATAACCGAGTCAAGTCGTCTAGAATATAAAGGATGAGAAGGATCATAATTTGATGTATCTAACAGATCATCCGAAATCATCGCTTTTAATAAAATTTCTAATTTTAAATTTTTTATCTCCAAAAAGAAGCTATCTCTATCACCCGCTACTAGATTGATATCACAATTATAAATATCACGATATTTTTGTAACTCAACATACTGTAACTGGTACATCCGTAGTTTGGATAAATCTAGAACTGATTGACCGATATAACTAGGTCTATCCAAACATATTGAGTCCTTATTAAGATGAGCGGCAAAAAGATCATCAGTAATCTCTATTGTTTTTCTAAATGCCGGTTTTGACGAATATGTAATTAACTTTTCAGCTGAATTACATAATCGCAAATTCATCCTCTTTTTAAGGTTCTCAACAGATTTACCATACAGACTATTGTTATACAATTTAAATAAATCTCTATATAATTCACTAACTGCATTTGCACGCAAGTTAGTGTTTTTATCGATATAATGTTTAAAAATAGGAGCTTGCTTGTATTTAATAACTCTATGTATATGTGTAACCTTAGCCCCGAGAGAAAGATAAAGCCTGAGAAGCCTCCAATGAAGAACATAGTTCTTCTTAGGATAATGCGTTAGCATTAACTTCTCAACTTTTGAATTTGGTGGGCACATCTTTTCCTGTCCAATCGGAAAAATCATTTAAAAAATCATGTAAATTATCTGGAATCTCGATATCAACTTCCATAGTATATCCATATGGAAGGATTTCAATATCCACAACATTCACACATTCATTCAAAACCTCATCCAAACCATCATACACCCAAGTAAAATCAGCGTAAGGAAGACTTTGGCTGAGAGCCCAACCATACAGATTATTTATATCTATGTACAATAATTCTGTATCCTCCGAAGCAGCAATGTAATGTTTGTTAACAAATGTTAACCCACCCCGTATTCCACCTTCGTAAAAATTGAACATTTCCATGTCCTGTGAAAGTTCAATGGGTTCCGTTAATGTCATAAGCGCTGAAGCTCATGACATACCCAGAATGCCATAAAAGTTTAGAGGTTCAAGACCATTGTAAACAATAGCCTTGGCACGGAATTGTTGAAAAATAGTCCGCAAGGAGGAATACATCAAGTTTAAGGTAAATTAACATATAATCACGCAAAGTCCTACATTTTTGCTACGTCCAGATTAGTTGTGCCCTATCGTACTCATCTTCACTTACGCCCTCCCAAATTGGAGGCAACTCATAAGTAGTCTCAAGAACTTCCTCCGAAACAGCAAAATTATACGGAAAAATACCTTTACAGTCGACTATAGAACCTTGAAAGACAGACGAAGTCAATGGAAGAGAAGTTAGCGTTTTCACAGCCTTAGCTAACGAACAATTAACAAATTGCATACTGTCGATAAAGCGAACAGCCAATTTGTTAATGTGAACAATTAATGAAATAAATTTTTCTGTAGAGGTCGGTATGATATCTAAATTCTATGAAGGAAAGCGATCGAGACCATATTTTAAAATATGGTGAAGGTCATACCCTCTTAAATTATGAAGGACTATAGGTAGTAACCGATAAATCCTACGAGCTATATTACATTTTCGGCAAGCTGCCCCTAGATAATTACCAGTAAAATAGCAATGATCTCTAACCGGATTTACAATCGGTTTTTTACATAAATAGCAGGTTCGACAAGATTTAAACTGTCGAACCTCACTGAAAGACATAGGCCCTATCAATTTATCACCTTCCGAATCATAGTACGGAATAACAATTTCAGTTGCAATTTCCTCAATTTTCTTAAGAAAATCAGGAATGCAATCAAGTCCGTAAAAGTAATAATATGATTTTGTGTTAGTATAATTATTAATTAATAAAAGGCCTGCTGCAATAGGCATATGAATTTGATGATGTCTATCATCAGGAGGTAAAACCGATTCAAAATCGGCATAAATCACAAAAGGTGGGGTGATATGTTTAGAATAATTTAGGAATTCTAAATTTTTGTTTTCGGGGAGCGTGTATAGGGTTGTGCCAGTCTGATTTTTGGCGCATAATGCAACATGTGTATTGAATGCATTATCTAATCTAAACCTATTAAGGCAATGTGGACACCAACGACATCTAATTTGAATGTTACAGTCAGGGTTTTGATGCAATTCATTAACCAGTTGATATTGGTCACAGCGGTATAATGATATCTATCATTATTTTCAAGTAATAATAAATAAATAGGGTTTCAGTCAGTGACTTTGCTTCTATGGATCAAACTTAAATGAGGATGGTGAAAGACATAATTATCTGGAACCTCATCAATTATAACAGTTGGTGTGTACGAAAACACATTGATTGCTAATTTTAAAGTCGAATTTTTCTTTTCGAACTTTGGGATGTTTATTAATTTCATGGGACAATCCGTAATCTCATCGTACTCTAATTCGTCTAAAAACTCTGTATATTTAGAGACTCTTTGGGGTTTTCACCAATTATATCTTTCTTTAATAAATAAAGAATAGAGTAAAGGAAGCACTTGTCGTCATTGTTTTTTATATTTACTATAGCTCCTTTATTTTTCAATGCAGAAGGGGTTTTAATATATTTATGTCCAGACAAACGATTTATAGGAGCATATTTTGTTAAAATAAAGTGAATTTCCATAATAATAATAACACGCCATCCACTGCCTAAATGGATGAATTGTTCTATTTTTTCATTAAGCTTATTAACCCCTTCGCTTAAAAAGTTATCTGAAAATGTCTCCGCATTATTTGAAAATAATTGTCACGGATCTCGCCATCTTTTCAAATTTAATTAATATCGCGAATTGAATTTTAATGCTCCCCATTTTATTTATCTCAAAAATTAATTTATTACTGATTCGCTCAGTTAAAGTTATTGTAATTAGTTGCGCGTTAGATATATCAAAACTTAAAGTTTTGATAGCGCCATTTAAATTTACTGAAATGTTCGGCTCATTCTCTAATACAGAACCTCCGAATTGTATAATATTTTCATTATTTATAGTAGGTATAGTATTTTCATTAATTATAATAGGTATATTATTATAATATTTTCATTATTTATAGTATTTTCATTATTTATAATAGGTATATTATTTATAATATTTTCATTATTTATAGTATTTTCATTATTTATATTATTTACATTATTTATAATATTAGAGTCATCATCATCACTGATTTCGATGACTTCTTTTTTAATTATTTTATTTGGGATATTAATTTTAATAGGTGAAGCAGGTCTTTTATTCTTTTTATTTGATGTTTTTTTATTTTGTAGTATATTCAAAATATCGACGTTATTTTTATTAATTTTCTTAAACATATTTATTTTACTCGACTTGAAAGAATTTAAATGAACCGCATATTCCTTATAAAATTCTTTATATTTAATGTTCTGGGATGTTTTGCATATGGCGCAGATAAAAATTTGATGCCATTAAATCTATGGAGGTAATATTTTTTCATTTCTTCATGGCAACTTTCATTATGTTGCAATGATGAGATGCAATATCTCGGATAAAAAGTGCCTAATAAAAATATTAAATTAAAAACCTATATAAAGTAACTAATAATTCTAACTACGATATAAAATATCTAATAATTCTAACAAATAAACCTATATAAAGTAACTAATAATATTTGCATGCTCACTGCAAACTATTTAATAAAATATCTAATAATTCTAATAAATAAACCTTAAATACAATAATATTTGCATGCTCACTGCAAACTATTAAATATGATATAAAATAATTCTAATAAATAAAACCTTAAATACAATAATATTTGCATGCTCACTGCAAACTATTAAATATGATATAAAATAATTCTAATAAATAAAACCTTAAATACAATAATATTTGCATGCTCACTGCAACTATTAAATATGATATAAAATATCTATTAAAATAATTCCTATATAATTCATATATAATTCAATTACGTAAGATCTATAATAAAAAATGCCTATATAATTCAAAAACTATTTGTTCAACTATATTTGTTTATAATTTATTATGTTAATATGTTTCAGTAATAATACTTTTTTTAAAATATATTATAAATTAATGATATTTGAAGTATTATTAAAATAATACTTTAAATTTCATCAATTTAAAAATATATTTATCATAAAACTTTTGAAATAAATAGATCCTTATTATAAATTTATTATAAATTATTATAAATTAATGATATTTGATGTAATATTTTAATAATACTTCAAATATCATTAACTTAATTTCGATAAATAAAAATAAATAAAAAACTAACATTTATCTCCTGATTCTTACGAATCATCATCCTCTATAGAAGAGAGGTCCTCCATATCTTCCCAAGAAATGGGGGCATCTCCAAAAACGGTGGCATAATTGTTGTCATCCCCAGAAATGGGGGCATCTCCAAAAACGGTGGCATTATGATGAGCATCTGCTTCCAAATCAACTAAAATGTTTTTTTTTTAAATATATAATAAAATTAAATTAAAATTTACCATCTTCGATAATATCGTCTTCGCTATCGCTGATAACAATTGTATCTTCGATTAAAATACCTTATTTTAGTATTTTAATAACTTATTTTAAATAATTTATAAATAAAACATAAATAAAATTAAAATTTACCATCATCTTCGATAATAATAACATTATTTTCACGATCTAACTGATCTTGTATTTCTGTTAATGTATACCAATCTAGAAAAATATAATAATAAAATTAAAAATTAATAAAAAATCTTTACCAGTTTCATTCTCGAGAATACTTCTTAAAATATTATTGTTCATTTTTTGAAAATAGCGCTTCAGAAATTTTTGAAATAATTGTGACAAATTCTACATTTGTCAATGTTTATAAAGAGAATAATATTTTCAGGATTTAGCCAATCACATTTAAGCAATACACACATATAGGTGAGAGATTTTTAGACATGTTTTCTTTGTAAAACACATGCAGTCTACACTATGACTGCATGCGTTCTTTGTAAATCACATACATACATTGAGTTTGCATGTGTTTTCTTTATTCAATTTTGTGTATGCATGCACTTATCATGTGATGATCACGCACTTATAATGCACTGTCTTTGTGATCACGCACTTATCATGCATAGTCTTTGTGATGATGCATTAGCTTATCTTTAATTAAACACATAATAATAATATTTATAATAATAATAATAAAAATAATATTAATAATAAAAATAATATTAATAAAAATAATAATAATAATTATAATAATTATAATAATAATAATAAAAATAATAATAATAATAAAAATAATAATAATAATAATAATAATTATAATAATAATAATATTTATAAAAAAAATAATAATAAATAAAAATATTAATAGTTAAAACATAACAATTACAATAAACATTAATACATTTATTAATCATCAAATCTCTTGGATAATATCCAAGCTAAACAATGTTGACCACATGTTAAGGTCCATGGTTTTTGATACATAGTTTTATTATAGACAATAGGTTTACCCATTGTTTGCAGTTTCGAAACCATTAAAGCCGGATAATAGAAACCCATAGGATCAAATACAAATATCTTGCTAGGTTTCATATATATTGCTAACAAATGTTCTCCACCGAGATGAGATGATTGAGTATTGACGATTATGGCTTGATTATTACGTAAATATGGAATTTTATCAAGAGGAAAAACCCCCTAAAAATTCATGGCCCTAGTATTTGTTTTCCAATTCGATAGACCTGAACAGAACTACATCAATAATATTAATAATACATTTAAAAACTTACTCCATGACAAATTATCATAAATTATCTATACATTTATACCAACAACGTTTGAACTTTGTTCAAACCAATACTGTTCTGTTTGCAGTTATTTGAACCTCATTTTCAAATACTCCATATATTACAACATGTACCAGTTCAGTTGTAGCTTTAGCAAACTTTATATTTAATCGTAAATTACCATTTTGAGGTAATTGACTCTGATTTAAATCAAAATCGGGGGCCAAAACAAATGTAAAGAATGGATATTTGCTTTTAAAATCTTCAAGAGTTATACCACAATTAAGGTTTTTATCCAAATAACCCATATTTCTAACTATACTCTGCATATATGTAGCACAATAATTATCATTATCGAAATCTTGAGTATATGTTTCTCTATAATCACTATTTTTCGATAAAGTTAGCGATGTTACTCCAAAATATTTGAAAATTGAGCTCGATGTTAAGTAGGATCCATTATATTGAGATTCACTTTGAAATGTTACCAATATAAAGTTGGGCATTCTTCTATCTCCAAATATTTGTTCCTTATAGAAAGAAGCTGAACCTTTAGCAATAGCAAATTGAACAATTTCCTTTGTTTTCAATGGATATATTGCATGCTTAGAATTAAGCCCCAATTGATGACCGGCTAATACAGAGGGCTCAACCCGAACTCTTCTCACCAATAATTTTGCATCAACTAATTGAAGAATTTGTGCTGTGGTAGCACTTGTTAGTGATAATGCCGAATCAGATCTTTTCAATCTAATGTGTACATTAACACCTGGGACTAAATATTTCGGTTGATCCATAAAATCGAGTTGTAATGATGAGCACATGGTAAATAATTTCGAACCTTTAATCCACTTTTTCCTATCATCATCACTACCATAATCCACAGGAGTTAAACATGTATTTTTAGTATCACTATTGTAATTTATAATAGTTTCTATTAGAGCTTTGTGAATATATGTACTGTTACCACCCTCAATCTTGATATTATTAAATCCGAGAACTGCATCTTTAAAAAGCGTATGAAACAAGAAATTGTTTGGTATTACATCACTAGGTTCACCCAACGGTTTTCTATCTTTATCTACAACTTTGATCTGAACAGTTAACAATGTATCATTCAAATCTAGATATTCAGTTTGGGAACCGTTAATATAAAATTCAATATCAGTTCTACTATCCATAATAGAATTCATCGGGAATACATCTTCAAAGGTTTACATTTCAATTACTGCTTGGGGAGATGGTCTATCAAATAAGCACAATTCAGATTTACCACAAATCATTTTTGAAATATAGTTCCATGACCTTTCATTCGTTTGTTTATATGTTTATGATATCTTTTACGTTTTTGAGCCGGTGTTGGCGCTTCGGGTTTTTGAAACATACCTGCAACATTAGGTAGAACTTTCCCTAACTCGGATAATGCATTTGATTTCAGCGATGGTAATATTTTCTGCTCATTCATTATCACATCTTTAGCAGTTTTCATACCAAAACTACCAATGCGTTTAAGAACAGGAAGTGCAAATCTACCAATTGTTCTCAACCAACCTGATCCATACTGTTTACCAATAAAATATGGTAATTCGCCACCACTTTGGCTACCACTATACATACTAATAATATCGTTATTGGCCATCTAATTTACGAAAATGTAATGTCAAATGAGTTTTTGTATCTTTACTAAATTCAATAAATTTACCGCTATCATCACGAATATTTATTTCTATATTGTTTATACATAATGTTGATACCGGTAAGTACATGGGATTATCGATATTTATATTGACAACTTCATCCTGGTCATGTTTATCAACCCAAACAGATTTCAAAAGAGGAACCAAAGAATCACCAACAATTATAGGATCGATGATGTTAGTATATATGAACATTTGCCTATGAAGTTTTATTATTTTTGGTTTGCGTACACAAAAAGCACTTGCCCTATATGTTTGCTTATCTAATCCCAATGTATTAGCCAAATTCTTATCAAATGTAACTTCACAAATGTTATTATTTAGACTGAATTTGCATATTCCATCTTTAACAAATTCAATAGTTTTAAATATATGTAAACAATTGAATGAAATATATTTATGTAATTCTTCAAGTGTTTCAATATATAATTCATTAGTAAATGTAAATGTCTCTTCAACTTCATTAATATATGATACTGATATTTTGATGTTTTCGATTGTTACACTTTTTTCATCAAATGTTTTGAAACGTATTAGGTATTCAGTACCAGGAACAACAATGCTAAGATTATCACAACCCATTCGCTTGGCATCCTCAATACTTTCAAACTTTATTGTAAATGGACTATAATCACAACTAACATTCAATCCATCTTTGAAAAACATGCCACAATTTTCATCTAAAATCTGATTCGGAATATGACAATATCGTTCAAAATTATTGATTGAGAAAATACCACTACAGGTTTTGGGTACACGTTTCTTGAATCCGATTTTACAATGACTATAAAATGGGAATGTATTGTACACAAATGTAAAGTCTTGCAAAGCAACTTCCCAATTTCCATGTAAATAAATGAGATTTTGAAGATCAACCATAAATTTACTTGCTTGATTTTCCGGATGGATTAGCGGCAACTATTACTCGGTAAAATTGTATAGAAACTCATTTTACTAGGTCTTTTGATGATATCCATGAGTGTTTTTGATATCCATGCCATTTGACATAGTATTGTTTATCCTTACCCACCATTTTAGTTTTCAATATTTTCTGAATTCTGAACACTGTAGGTTTGGAAATAACTTGTAATTCCTGTTCATAGAATTTCCTTTGTATTACATTGTTATCACTATCTTTAATAACATACATTACAGGACTCTGTTTAGTATTAATTTTAGTAATTCGAAATACTTCATCACTCCAATTACTATCGAAATTTTTGATGAAAGGTGAAGCAGATATTTTACTAATTCTAACGTGATCACCAACTTTATATTTTGGTTTTGTAATAGCAACTGTTTTAGACCGTACTGATTTAGCTAATGTTTTCGAGCTGATATCTACGGGTCTCAAACCATTCAGACCTCGATGTGATGAATTATTATAACTAGCAAGTATTTTCGATAATACATTTATCCATATTTTATTACCTTGATGCACGAAATATTTCTTCAATCTATCCCTCAATGTCCGGTTAAATCTTTCAACATGTGCGGCTTTGTATTGAGAATTTACAGAATAATGATTTATTTTGAGACGATATAGGATTTGCTTAACTTTACTATTGTAAAACTCCTTTCCTATAATAATAATAATAATAATAATAATAATAATAATAATAATAATAATAATAATAATAATAATAATAATACCTAAATCGGTTTGCAAATTGTCTGGATGTCCATTTTTAAACATTGAGTTAATTGCTTTAGATATTTCCTCTGCAGATTTTGTCTTTGTTGGTACACCGCAAGCAAAACGACTGAAAACATCAATACACGTTAAAATATATTTATAACCCTTGTTAATCTTCGAATACGGTATCATCTCCATCAAATCCATTTGCCATAAATCATTAATACCGAATGTCTTATAAGCTCTTGTTGGAAATCTTTTCCGCATTGGTTTGTTTAAACTGTACGCAAGCTGATCTGACAACCACTTTTGCGTTTCGTTTTTCGAATTTGGGACTCTTTTCTTTAACTTTGCCACTCCACCGAAACCTGCTTCGTCTTCTGGGTTCGTCCAAATCTTCTCCATTACAAAAAGATGATTTAAATTTTAATTTAACATTAAGTAATGATTACCCCATCGTTTATTGTGATAATAATGATAATGCTAATGGTAACATTGCTCCGATAAAACCACCTTGTTGTTTATATATGATTTTTCTCATTTGCTGACGATTTTTATTATTTACTAGTGATAACAAAGGCTTACGATGTTTATTCAATACTAGTTTTTTAGAATTACTGATTTTAATTTTACCTCTGACTACTTTTAATAGAATTTTGAGTAAATCATCGACAACAAAAGTTGGAAATGATTGTAAAATAGACATTCTTTTCATACTCGAAGCCTTTAACAATGCATTAAAATATGGGAAACTCCTATGATTATTAACAATTTTAACTTTTTTCTTACTCTTTTTAATAATGTTTTTCGAAATTAGATTCATTGCAGGGTAATTCTCGGTTATTAGGTTTTTAGATGGTGTATAACTGGTTTTTGGTGGAACTTTATTTATAGTCTTTTTAATACTTTGTCTAAGTTTTCGGATATTTTTAAGCCTGGATTTCATAAACATTTTTACATGTTAAAGTTTTCAACTTTGTTTATATACCATGGCACCTTCTTTATTGAAAATATCGGTTTTTACCCGTAAATCATCATTGCATTGTTGTGTGAAATCAAGAAATATATATCCATGTGGTGATTTTATAGCATCTTGAAATGCACTGATGAGAAAATTACAATTATTAGGGTATGCTTGTCGAGCAAGAAAATCAATAACTGTTGCATCTCTAGGATTCTTAAAAATAACTAAATATTGAACATTTAAATTCCTTGTTCGATGTGCACCACCCTGATGAAATAGATTTTGAGTAATAAAGATCACAGTAACACCAACATGTCTACTGATTTTTGTGAATAAATTATTAAAATCCTTTTATTTATTAGCTTCCTGATACAAATCATCAATAATGAT
The DNA here is from genome assembly GCA_022537955.1 of Schmidtea mediterranea. NCBI lineage: Eukaryota > Metazoa > Platyhelminthes > Tricladida > Dugesiidae > Schmidtea > Schmidtea mediterranea. The sequence continues at coordinate 178,534,649 of CM039679.1, read as the reverse complement.
GACATCATCTTTCCTTAAACGACTTGACCAGTTTTTATCGAAACCCTTTATTATTTTCATGTTTTTCAATTTATAGAAATTATCTTGAGTTAATCCATGTTCTTCATCTGCACCCCTATGCCAATAAATCTTGTTGAATTTTGTTTGAAATAAATTAGATTTCAGTAATTTACACACAAACATAGTTTTACCACTACCACTTGGGCCGACGATTTGATATACAGCATCATTTCTTAATTCCATTATTAATTTGTATAATTATAGGTTTTTGTTTATATTATATGATTTAATGAACTCTTTCTAAAAATCATATATATAGCTTAATATTTCTTTATTGTTTAATTATGTTATCAAATATAAATTATAAAGGAACTTTCGATGTATCAAAAATGACGTTTCCAAATGGTAAACCACAGCAAATTGTAGATAGGAGTGGAAAATAACCTATAATATTTTTCAAATCCGGCGAATGCAGAATCATGGGATGTAAGAAACCTTTAGATGTCAATAAATTACAATATAGAATAAAGGATCTTAAAATACAGTCAATTACAGTTACCATGGATATGGGACAATCTATCAATCTATACAACATGTCAACAAAATGTCTTTGTATGTTCGAGCCGGAATTATTTCCTGCATTGAGGCTTTTAAAATACAACCCAATGTGTGTTAACGTGTTTGCTAGCGGCAAAATAGTCATATTAGGGGTGCGAAATCTAGAATACAAAAATATTGTTTGTGACATACAAAATGAAATCACCGGATTGGTCGATATCTGATTGGCTAATGATTGATTAAAACAACTTGCTTATTCATTTGATTTCATTTTTAAAATATTATACCATTATGTATGCTATGCCAAAGAAAAATATCGCTGAATACGGTAAATTTATCTTTTTTATTTCATTTTTTTTTATATTTTATTTAGACAAATATACCCCAATGATAATCGATCGTATTATTTATTACTATCCTCAAATAAAGGAGATTTTGAAGAATCAAGAACCGTCAATGCATCAACAGCTAATATACAATGAAACAAGAATCGATATTTCCAATTTGATTAAGCAAGCTCTTTGGAACAATGAAATAAACCGAATGGTCAAGGAGATGGAAACTGAATACCCCTGCATTCTGGGGTGTAGCTGTTGTGATTTCAGATATCAACGCTATGTGGAATGGAATCTTACAAATTCAATACGAAATTTTCAAAAAATGAAACTTTTTTTGTTTGTTTTGACAGTTTTAGTGTTGGTAATAAATGTTTTGTATTTTATTTTTGTTGTTTTGTTAGTTTTATTTTGGTAATAATAATAATAATAAATGTCTTTGATAGTAATAGTTTTATTTTTATAGTGGTAACAATAATAAAAATAGTAATTTTATTAGAATAGTAATAATAGTAATAATAATAATAATAATAAAAATCATGATAATTAAAATAATACTAACAATAATAATAATAATAATGATAATAAAACACGTGATATTAATAATACATTTTATATAGATAATATGTGTAAATTCATATATGTAAACTCAACGGGTTAATTTACATACAGTTTTCCAGTCACGCACTTATCTTGCAATTATCATGCACTTATCATGCATTGTCTTTTTGATCATGCATGATTCTGATTGGTTAATCATTATCTGTCAAGGGTATAAAAGTGCGTCACCACCTTATAAAGATCATAAATCAAACATGACCAAGAAAATAAGTGTCCAACCAGTTCAGATGTTCCACAATTATAAAATGTATTTTTTAAAGGAGCCTATAAATATGCAATTGGCAAATCCAGTCAAACTCAATAAAACACAATTTCAATCTCTTGCTGGTACTCTCTCAATGTTAGATATCAAGGATATTGATAATACATTCAAAAAGATCAATTCCAATTTAAAATGCAATGAAAATGCTTTCTTCACGAGTCAATATACCAGATATTATGATGCATTTACAGAAATTGGATTCAAAGAACAGGAAAACGGGTATATAACAATAACAATCCAAGGATATAAAGCTGATCAAAACGATGTGCTTTCTCCAATCTGGAAAATTGTTACTGCTAGACTTTCACAATTATTATAATGTATAGTGTTTAATAAATGTATTTATGTTTTCTTTGTTATTCTATAAACAAAATTATAACTAGTTTTAAAATAGTTTTAAAAATGATCTCTGAAAAAGGTAAAATATTAAATATAAAATAATTAATTAATTTCGTTTAGAATATTTAATAAACTTTTTGTTTGATAAACTCGAAGAACTAACCGGTGTAAAAATTAGAGATATGTTGACTCTAGTTGAAGCATTGAGTAAAGAAGATTCGTGTTCAGAATGTCAGAGTGATGATACTGTTAATGATGGAGAAATTAATACTGAAATTATTAATGATTCTGAAGAAATTATTGATGATAATGTTAATGTTGAAGAAAATATTAATGATACTGAAAATACTACCGAAATTACTAAAGATGAGCCGACCAAATTTAAGAATTGTATTGACCATGTTATAGAAAATATTATGATAGAATATTGTGGTGATGAAGACTGTTCGTGTAATAATCAATAAATCTTTAAAAATGTAGTTTTTTATTAATAATAATAATAATAACAAAGAAATATTTATTAAAATCTACGATAAACTTTGTTACATAAATATAAAACAGATGCTCCAGTGGTTAGTTTTAATAAAAATTTGCAATTTTCGATATAAATATCAGAGCGTTTGGCTTCTGCTGCAACTTGAATAATCGCTGTCCATCCACCGTTTGTTACTACCCACGGGTCAATTTTTGTTTCTATTACCTAAATAATGATAAGTTAATAACAATATAAAGTAATATACCTCTATAGATCATTGGAAATAATTTTCATAGTCGGATCCAGATTTTAATATCATGTGTTTCATATACATTAATCCTACTGTTATTCGCATCAATTTATTATTTTCATCGAACATGTAACTAAATAATGATTGGAATGCCTTCTTTCTCTTCAATGTTGGCAAATTGAGAATTTTTTCATAATCAAATGGTATGTCTTCAACGATTTTCTCGGTACGGTTTACCATAAATTTCATGTTTTTAATGATTTCATCTTCTTCACTATTATTAGAGACCAGCTCATTCAATAAAGTTATAAAAAATTTAGTTTCTGACATTTTATAAAAATATTTGAAAGTGTAAGCGTATTTATACTATATTCGACCAATCAGAATCATGCAATACTAAGAAAATATGTAAAAATATATAATGGAAATGGTAATGATGATTTGTTGGCACTGTTAACTTCTTTCAAGCTGTTTCCGCCACTGTTAACGGGGTGTTGTAATTTCATTATACGATTGAACTGATCAGTTGTTTTATTAAAATAAAATTTTATACTATATTGAACTTGATTCATCATTTTTTCATTAAGTTTATGATTTTCTTTCAATTCTAATAGTGATTTTCTTAATTCATTTTTGATAATACCAATGGTCTTATTTAAATATATAATATCATCATATAATTCGTTTTTAGCTCTTTTTAAAGTCTCATATGTATGTTCAAATCGGAATTCTAAATTACTCATTCTTTCAGATAATCTTTTGACTGGAGTTTTCAAATATCTAGGCCTATCTATCATATACAAAATATCCATCAATACTGCTGTATCAGGACATACACATCTTGTTGAATTTTTACCTTGAACGGTTACAACAATTGAGTTGACCACATTAAAAACTAATAATATTATTAAAATTTCTTTAATCATTTTCAAATCTATATAAATTAATATTTATTGTTTATAGCTAAAGATTTGTATGTGTGTGTCTAAATTAGTATAAAAGTAATTGTTATTTCAATTTTTATCATTAAAATGATTGTACCGAACGCAGTTCAAGCTATGAATGAAATTAAACATTAAGGTAATTTATTATTATTATTATTACTTGTTTTTTAGATGATTATTTTAGATTAAAGAACGTCTTGAATTCTATTATCCAGAAATACATGAAATTATGGATAAGCCAGCATCAATAATTCCAGACTTGATATTCAATCATACATCAATATGGATATTTACTGTAATCGATGAGTTCCTATGGGATATCGAACAAAACAATTTGTCAAAAGATATGGAACCCGAATACCCTTGTGGTGATGGATGTCATTGCTGCGCCGCCCGATATCGGAAGTATGTGGAATGGGCTTTGAATAAAGCTCTTAGACAATACTACTATAGTAGAATTGTCTCTTTATAATAAATTTGTTGTATATGTCTCGGTTTTCAATATATAATAATAATATTTATAAACATAATAATAAAAATAATAATATTTTATAAAATAATAATAAAAATTATAAAATTTAATAAATAAAATTTAAATAATAATAAAAATAATAATAATTAATAATAAATAATAAAAATAATAATAATAAAAATAATAATAAATAATATAAATAATAATAATAAAAATAAATAATAATAATAATAATAATAAATAATAATAATAATAAATAAAATAAAATAATAAAAAAATAATAAAAAAAAAAATAAAAAAAAAAAATAAAAAAAAAAAAAAAAAAAAAAAAAAAAAAAAAAAAAAAAAAAAAAAAAAAAAAAAAAAAAAAAAAAAAAAAAAAAAAAAAAAAAAAAAAAATAATAATAAAAATAAAAATGATAATATTAATAATAATAATAATAAGTAATAATAATAATAAAATACTTGACTTGATTAAAACAAACAATTTAATTTAATAATAATATAATTTAAAAATAAAAAATATTATTGACTTGATTAAAACAAATAATAATAATATTTATAAAATATATACTACTTATAAAAATAAGTAGTAAATTAAAATTTAAAAATGTTTAAAAATAATATGACCTTGAGAAAATTTGAATGACCTTGAAAAAATATGATGAGTCATCCAATGACCTTGAATGAGTCATGGTCTTTGTTTAAATGACCTTGAAAAAATATGATGAGTCATCCAATGACCTTGAATGAGTCACGGTCTTTGTTTCAATGACCTTGAAAAATATGATGAGTCATCCAATGACCTTGAAAAATTTTCTCTCAGTCGGGGGGGGGTATTGTGCTGGATGTGACATGTGCTGAATGTGACACATCCCACTACTTATCATATCCTTATCATTACTAATTGTTTTATCAAATCCGGAAGTGAATTTTAAATTGAGTCTGCAGAATATTACTGTTCAGTGAAATGAGTTTCATTTATAACATCATTGGAAATTTAATACAACATCCTGGATCATGATTCTACGTCTATTGTCGTACACAAGTATTAGAAAACTAACGTGACGCACTCTTCAAAATTATACTGTCTCTATTATCCGTTTATGAGTGATAATTTCCCAAGGGATGAGTAAATCTAGAAAAGAAATCTATTAAGCTTACCGGTAGTGTTCGCTCTTGTCTCCTATCTATTGTTTATCTACTCTGTCTGCTGTCTTCAGAGTACTTCGGAATGGCTTTTCCTTGTTAACTTGAGTCCTGTCCTTGCTTCTGTTGGTAGATGGAGCTTCAATGTTTTCTAAATTAATATGAAGATATTTCTTTCCATCGCCGTTGAACGAAAGATTTACCCTCGTCTTGCTGTATTGTCAGCAATTTCCATAAATCCATGTGATTGAATGTTTACGGTGTGTAAAATAAAAATGAATAAAGAACCTGACGTTATTTGCTGAAAGGGTCTTTGTCTTTTGATATCTCGTTGATTTGATCAGCTGTTTGATTGAGCTTATCGCTGTACAGTGCTTCTATTAGGTGTGAGCACAAGGTTTTTGTCGATTTTATTCCGAGAGTGTTAATGTTAATTTTACAAATTCTATCCAGTTTTGAGGTATCCATTCTTAGAGACGTTTAGTTTGTGGTTTATTACTGAGTTTATAATAAATGGGTTTTTATTTAACTGGTGAACTATATTTTAGGATCGAGCTGATGAGCTTGATATTTGATACTAACACAGATTTATCTCTCTCTAAAAGATAAACTCTCTGGCCTGTCGGTATAAATATACAATATGATTTAGTAAATAAAATAAGACGATTTCATTTATAAATAAATATATTTTCTTTATAACAAAATTACAATGTAATGTGTACCCATAAATGCCGCACTCTCTAATCAGTTATTTCGATGAATTTATTGTTTAATTATGTCAAAATCTTTCTGGCACACAGCCGCTACATACCACAAGTCAGTAACTGATACACAAGTCAACGGATTCATAATCGTGAAGGCTAGTCTGTGACTACTAGCAGTCAGTTACGTAAACTAATGGAAATAGCAGTGAAAGGACGGCATAATGAAGGTCTTCTGGCCAATTGCACATTCTCGACACTGATAGATTAGACCTAAAATTAAAGACCACATCGCCTCTAAATCTTCAATGCCGGTTAATTCGGTGAGCACAAAATAAATGCAAATTTACACACATAGTTTCTAATTTCAACCAATTGTTAACAGGTACGGAGAATAATTGAAATCTTTTCAACTACTTAATCTGTGATAGCTGTTGGAAAAAGATAAATCCAAACTACAAATATCATGAAATATAAATAATTTAAATAAATACTAGTAGTGGTGAGTCACTGGGTCGTGAAGATTTTGAAACTATATGGTTGTTACCCATATAGTCCCGTACAAATATTATTCGCTTACCACTCGGTACCAATGTTTCCTTTAAGCTGTACACGGGCGCTGGCGCGCATCACCACCATCGCCAACAAGCAGGAAAATTATTCGCAGCACAGTAAACGTTAATTCGTGAATTTCTGCGCAGTTATCACACTAAAGAGACCTGGAAAATTGTCAATATGAATTTAATCACTTGCAGTATGAAACCGATTACTTTTTAGTTTTCAACGTTGCCGCTACATGTCGTTATTAAACAACTGCTTATGATAATCTACAATAGACTAATTATCTTGTCAGGAAGCAGCACATCATTAAACTAGAGAGGTAGCTTAATTGCTTGATAGCATCGAGTCAAAGTCGGTCCATCTACTGCAGCCCTGCCTGCTTTCCTCTATATTATAATGGAATGTTACTATTTAATGTAATTAGGTCTAATAACCTATATTATAAATTATATATATATATAAACGAATGTGTTATCATGGAACTGATACGATGCCGGCTTGACTGAAAGACTGGAATACCTCTGATTCTCAGATGTTGTCGTCTCATAGATATCATGAAGTACTCATTCCAATGTTCCTTTCACATCCCGTATGCTTTGGTTAATGTATTTTCAGTTGATTATTGTATTTGAAATTCGAGATTAATAACTCAATACCAGCAGCATTTCTACGGAGTGGGCTTGATATGACTCCAGTCTGGAGTAGAAGAGTCTAGATTAAAAAACCGATTATGAGTTTAAGTTTCATAACGCCTGGTCGACTCGAGATCATTCAGTTATTAATTATTTTATCTACATGCATAATCTAGCTTAAATATATAAGCAATAGTTATTAATAATTTTGAATTTTTTAATCTCCATAAAATAAAATGTCAAAATAAAAGTTAAACGAAGATAAAAAAGTTGCTATGGAATCTCCTCGGAAATAATCTGCTGTTACGTTTATCCTGATTAAATGAATTAATTGAAACAAAAACTGTTTATTCGAAATTTCTTAAATTCATTGATTTGGGAAGCATTTTTAGCTTCTCTTTGGAGGAGGGTGTTGTATGCAAAATATTTTCATAAGCAAAGCCTATTTGTGATTTTCCTACCGGTAAATCATGGGAGCAATAGAAAATGGATTGTTTGAAAAAATATTTACTCATAAAATTCACTTGAATTCATTGGAAAAATTGAAACGAATGAATTCTAGAACTGGCGTATTAACTCTGCCAAATGAATCCATCATTAATAAGCAGCTGTGAAGGGAACTCAATGATTGTCAACGTACAAGTTAGCAAGTAAAAATATTAATAGACAATGTTTTGCTAGAAATTTTGATGAATTCTTCAATGCTTTTGGCACAAGAAATCCATGATTACAAATCATGATCAGTAATCATTCCAAAAAGCTGGAGAAGGAAAAATTATGCGTTTGAATTTGTGAAATGCATCAATGCTGTTGTACAAAAGACCATAATATCTGAAATCCATGAATCTGCTTTTCATACGCTGATTGTTGTTGAAAGTACAGATATATCAGTATCTAAGATATATAAGTAACTAAGTAACAGTTACAAAAACGAAGTATGAATGATGTTATGGTTTCGTTTGATGTATGCAGTTTGTTTACGAATGTACCACTGGTTGATACAATTGACTTATGCTGTGCGTTGTGGGATGAAAATGATTCTGAACATCACATTTTGGATAGAAGGGCATTTCGTAAACTTCTTGAATTTGCTACTTCAAGTATCAATTTTCTTTTCAATAATGAATGGTATCAACAAATAGATGGAGTCGCTATGGGTTCCCCTTTAGCACCAACGATGGCATCAATATTTTTCGCTCGTTTGGAAAAGAAAATTGCTTCTTTCCAATTTGAAAAACCTTTTGTTTATAAAAGGTATGTGGATGATATTTTTCTTGTATTTGAAAACCAGAAACATGTAGAACCGTTTTTGCTTTTTATGAACAGTTTACATAAGAACATTGTATTCACATGTGAAACGGAGAGAATGTCATCAATTGCGTTTTTAGATTTGTTAATTCAACACAAAGATAACCATTATGAGACAGAGATTTATAGAAAACCAACAGATACTAGTCTTTTATACTTCTCCAGAAAGCTTTTTGTGAATTTAAGTATAAGAGAAATATGGTGAAAGGATTGATTTATCGTTCATAAAGTGTTGATAAATTGGTTGAGTTGTTGATAAAGAATTGAGTGTTGATAAAGCATTTTAATTTAAGGTGTTGACGTCTAATCGAACTGCTGATGATGTATGAAAACTTGAGGTTATAGCAAATCCCAAAATGGTTAGAATACTTTTGACGAAAACCAATATAGTCCGCTGTAACTACCGTAACGCCTACCCTACTCGATCTCGGTGAACAGACCAAGATACCCGTACCTACATTATATGACCCCAACAGTATAACCACGCCCGACGCGAATAGGCTACACTCACATTATACCCCATAATTTAGGAACTCATGATCCGATCAATCGATGACATGACTCAAGGCCTAGTAGACGAAGATTTACAGGCAACAATTTGCATCTTACTAATTCATAAGAAATAAAGTGAAATGATTCAAATTAATATCTGAATTGTTAGTTTAGAGAATTCATGGATCGACGCGTCCCGAATCACGCTATGATTCCCTGCACACTCGGCTGCCCGGTGTTGGCAGGCGATGTGGGATGCGGGATTCTCGATCTCGCCAGTCAGAGAGTCCTGGATTGGAAGCCAAACGATCTCCGATGACACAGACCTCCCATTCGTCGCCATCAAGCGGGAACCCGGCCGCAATCCGGCACGGGAAATTAGGGGACAAGCTGAATACCTACTCGCCAGATTGGAAAAACACCAGCGCCAAACGGACAGGCAAGTTGAGAAATCGAGGCGATACCTGGAGGAGGTCAATAGAGACATGGCCGCAGGACGAATCCCGAGTACGGACGGGTACGCCCCTCCGTACAACACCTCCTTCAATCTGGATGATCCGAGGCTGAATGTAAACACAGCTGCACTCAACGTGGTAGTCCCTCAAAAGATTCTACCTCGGGAAATGAGAGGCGAAAGACGACAACCAGATGGCCACTGCAAGCATTCGTATGCTCGATAGTACCCGAGATGGGATACCAATCAACGCCTTCCACGAGCCGATTCGTCAAGATTTGTAGTGCAAATACATCTTTTTTCTCTTTGATTCTCGCTTATTTTGTTAAAAGTATAGATTAATAGGAAGTAAATAGTTTTAGTGAGGCAAAGACAAGCTTTACTGACCTAAGGATATATAAATAAAATGAATATTATTTACGAAATGATACAGGAATTAATGTCGAGTTTCCATTGTAGATAAGGACCCCTGTCAAATCCTGCAGCAGGAATTAAATCAGGCAAAGAAAGTAAACGCAAGGCTCCTCCAACAGATCCTGCAATTGACCAAAGAAATACAGCAGATCAAGGCCACCTGGATGGAGCCGGGTAGGGTGAAACGTATTTATCAAAAGATAACTGCGCCACAGAAGGGTTGGGCTGCGGAAAAACAGTTCAACCAGAATCAGAAAACCGAAATCCGAGGCCTGGAGGTGGCGTTATCGGCGTGTCAAGAGGGCACGGCGGTAACCTACCCCTAGTGTTCGCACCAACACAATTGGCCTATAGAGATACAACGGCCACCACGAAACCCGCAGCGAAGCCACTCAAACATCGGCCGGGAAAATCCGAGAGTGCTAAACGACGTGCCGCTCAAATGAAAGACTGAAAGTTCTTTTGATATCATTCTACGCTGTGTTGGGCCAGTACAAGCTTTTGTTTAAATGGATTGGAAACAGCACGCAAACATAACACGCACGTTTTAAAATCATACCCATAAACATCTAATAAACACCTAAAAATGCGAGAAAACACATAATTTAACATATAAAATAGAAAACATAAAATTAAATTAAAATATTAACAAACGCACCAAGATATGCACGAATTGACATAGAAATAACACGATAACAAAAGATTTGACAGAAAAAGCGACAATTTACGGAAAATTAAAAGAGTTCATGAATAAATCGAACAAAAATAATAATAATTTTAATCAGAAATGATTGAAATTAAAAATAAATGATTAAATTGTCAAACAAATCAAAAAATAATATAAAATTAGAAAAAAAATTAGATACATAATGGCAAGGTCAAATTTTGTTTTAACGCATAAAAAATAACACGCAAGGTTAGGGTCACAGAACAGGTATAAATACCAATCCATTTTCACAAAGTTTTAATCACTTTTTCACTCAGTGAATAAATTTCTTTTTGCCAGAGCAATTTTGTTCAAAGGAGCAACTCTCGATAATTGTTTTCATACTGCGAAACCAAGTAACTTAATGTAAGCTCTACTTGCTCGTATGTATGAGGACCTCTTGTCGTATATTGATATGTATGAACCGAACTATGAATGAACTATGATGCAATTGTTTCAACAAATATATGTATTATGGAAAACGAACCTTCAGTTTTATGTCGAAATTTTTCTGGCCCACAGCCACACATCATACAAGAAAGTAAAATCATAACACAACTAGTCACACTGTGTAAGTGCGGTTTCTCCGCCTATAGTGTGTGCCCGTGAAAGCTCTGTCGTGTGTAACGACGGATCTCGAACGTAAATATTCTACCCATTATAGGGACGGTGGGAGGATTGAGAACTAGTCTTTTGGCTGGCTCTCTTTCGCCCATCTCCCGTAAAATCGACCTAAAATATCTAATTACAAAATAGGCTAAAATGATAACACCGAGTAGTCCAGTGGGCACTCGAAAAATCTAATATGAACACAAGAACCTTAGGACTAAAATTAAGGCTCGGATAGTGGGGACTTGAAACCGATGCGATGCAGATAAATTTAATAACTAAATGGTAATTAATTTGATTTAGAGCAATTGAATCCATACTTAAACTCGACGCGACGTAAATAAATTAATCTAAATAAAATGATGAAATTATAACTAAATTTGTGACCAGAACATATTATAACGAGAATACTTTTGATAACGTAATCGAAGGATGGTAATTAATTAAATAAAATGATCCATAGTTAAAATACTCATGTAATGAAAATCAAGTAAAATTTCACAAGCGTTAATGATTTGAATTATCCTCGGATTTAATCTAAATTAACAAATAAATTATGAGTAAGAAGCCAGAGAAAATGGAGTAAAGGAACGAAACTGCAAACGATAGAGTAGAAATAACTGATTCCGAGAAAAGTTACGACAGGATATAGATCCACTAACATTTCATAGAAGTAATAATAATTAAGGCATTAGGCATTGATGAATCGTAAACCAAATTAATGATTAGATTTGAATCCCTCTAACTAATTGAAAGGTGAATATGTAATTAATGAATCCAAGGATAATTCAATGAGTTAAATAATAAAATTATGCGACCAATAACAGATAAAAAGCGACCAAAATAATCATATTACACGCACCTGACATGAATAAATGAATTAAAAGGAATGACCCACACAAGGGTAGTAGATCAATAACAAGGAAATATCACAATATAATCATAAATGAAAATAAAAGAGCTCAGCTTTCATGAGAGAATCCGTGACAATTCGAATGCGATAAATTTCCCATGAATAGTATTGAACTTTTAGATCCGAATAAAACCTGAGAGACACCCTGAAATTGATGGAAGTAATAAAATCAGAAGTTTCGACCAAATTAGCAAACCATATAGTTCAATATCACAACCCAACGAAACATCAGAGTAGAGATTTAGACTCTTCCCCAACCTCGGTATTCTCTTCATCGAATAGCTGTCGTCGAATATTCCACAAAGCAGTTTTCTCCCTGACAAGCGCGTACAATTGGACATTTTTCAGAAATAGCAGTATTCCGGAGTAACTTGCGATAAAGTGCCTTCTTTAATTCACCGACGTCGAATAGGAGCAAGAATCCAGATGGAAAACGTCCTAAAAGTCCATTCATCGAGTTGACAACGAGATTAGCCACGTACTAATCCATAGAAAGAACAATCCGATCATAATTATACTAAATAAACTACAGACAGCTCATAGTCTGAGTTTACAGCAGAATAAACCAACTACAATCCAACGCGAATGACAGGTCAATGACGTTAATCACACAAGATCGTAACAACAAAGGCGATAAGGTGATCAATAACACTGGACTTTCACCGTCAACCTGAACGAACAATAAATAATAGTCGACATCAAATAATAAATTGCAATTAACTAATAAAAATTATAATAACATTCAACCGCGAGAAAGAATAAATTAAATGTCCGTTCACGCACTCCACCACGCCCTCGCAAATAAACTTATGAATATAAAAGAAAATAGTAGAAACTCACATCTCATACCGTATAAACTTCGATGAATCACCAATCAACTAATACCGATCGTGGACGCGTTCGAAACCGAGACCCTTTACAAGATCGGATCTCGAGGAACGATGCTCGAATGCCTAGTGGAGAGAGACAATCAGGTAATTTCGCACGCTACATTTCACATTTCATTTTTAACTAAAACTCACCCATACCGATACTTCATTGAAGTAAAATAAATCACTAACATCCATAATTTGCATACACAGGCACGTCGAAAAAATGATTTGTAATTAAATCTTTTATACGTTTAGATCGCAGAGACCCATATGGCAGTTGGCACGACAATTCCCGAGTGACTCTCCAGATTCCGAGCGCTTCCGCCGCTCGATACCGCCAAGTGCTGTGGGATAACGGATACCTGTTATCCACCTATGGAGACTCCAGTTGGCCGAGAAGATCAGAATACCAAGCCGAGGAGATCGAAGTACCGAGTATTGCGATCAAACGTGAGCCGGGCCACAATCCAGCACGAGAAGCCCGCCAGCGAGCCGAATTCACAGCCATGAAGATGGAGAAGTTAGAAAGAAAATACCACCGGAAAGCGGTGTTGGCCAGACAACGACTAGCTCAAGTGAACAGGGACATAGCAAGTGGAGCTATCCCGAGCACCGATGGATTCCCGCCAGAATATGGAGTGTCCTACGAGTTAGACGACCCGAAGCTGATGCGGATGACAGATGGGGTCAAGGTTACCCCAACCATGAACCCCACAGTGTTGGGCCAGAACACAAACGGCCTTGGAAAATGTTTAAATGGATCGGTAACACACATGAAAACATAACATGCAAATTTAAACTCAAACCTATTAAAACATCAATTAAACCCTATCAAATACGAGAAAAAAGATAATTACATATAAAATAAATAAACATAAAAATAAATTAAAATAATAACAAAATGCAACAAGATCCGCACGATACAAACACAAACATAACATGAAAACCCAACAAATTCGACCGAAAATTGATAAATCAATAAAATTTCATGAAAATGAAATTTAAATCAAAGAATTTGAATTAGAAATAATTCAATAAAAATTTCAAATAAAAAGTTATCAAAATAAATGAAAAAATAATAAAAATAAAGATTAGAATACACTAGAAAATAACAAGGTCGAATTTTGTTTTACTAAATCAAAATAACACGCGAGGTTAGGGACAGAAAATAGGTATAAATACCGATGCATTTTCACATAAAATTTAACCATAAAAACCATTTTTAAAACCAAAAACCATTTTTGAATTTCTTGTTTAAAAATCTAATTTTTAGGTGAGCAGAAGTTTTATTTGGAAACTCTCTCTCCACATCCCGTTCTCGCAACCTCGGTAGAGCTCTGCTTGGATGTCAGCGCGGAGGGAGATGTATTTTTATGTTATTTTTATGATGATTTTTGGTCAAGTAATTTGTATATTGTTTTGAAATATATTAATAAATATTTATAATGCTTAAAACTAATTTGTTTTTCATAATTAATTGTTTTATTGTCGAAATTTTTCCGGCCCACAGCCAAGACACATCGCAAGTCAGTAAAATCAACATACTATTCAGACTCGTGTAAGTGCGTGGAATATCGCCGATGATCTGTGCCCGTGAAGACCCGGCGTGCGGAACGCAGGGATCGGAACGTCAATATTATCCCGTATAGAAGAAAGGAGAAATAAGGAAAAGGTCTTTTGGCTTCTTCCTCGTTCCTCGTTTTCTTTAAATTCGACCTAAATCATTTTACACACGGCTCAAAATCATCACACCGAGTAGCCCAGTGGGCACTCATTAAATATAATATGAACATAATATGCGCTTAAGGCTTATTAAAGGGAAAGGTTACGGGAATGAAACTTAATATGAAATTATTGCTATGAAATAAATTGGTAAATTCAATTTAAAAAAAAAATTTAAATTTAAATAAAAATTCCTAAAATATTTATTTAATCAACTACCCACTCCCAACTGAAACTAAGAATTTATTCCGCTCCAAGTCCATCAGTACAACAGCTGGAAACACCTTCCTTTATTTTTATAAAGCCAGCCAAAAATTAAAGTTGACCCGTTCAAAAACTAAATCAGCCTAAATTAAAAGTTGAATCGATATGGTACCATGAATAGAATAAATTCCACTGGCATAATTAAATCAACCGACCTACCCGTATCATCCACCATTATCATCAAAAAATACCTCCACCATGGACACCCAATTCTCCAATACAAATACCCAACGAGTTCCAGTCTGATAAACGATTTCCTACCTCTAACACAAACCGAAACGATAACCAGTAGTTTAAATTTCCCATTATCCTATTTCCAAATATCAAACGATGTAAGAACTAACAACGCGAGTTTCCGAAGCTTGACTGAAGGCAAATAAACTGATAATTCCAATAGTGTGAAAACCCAGAGAATAAGGATAAATCTAGTAATTAAAAAAATTCCAATGGCTGAACGAGGAGAATCTCATGACTTTTCTACGTGATGAGAGTTGGATTGAATATTCGAAAATTGTAAAAAATGTAAAATAAATATAATTAAAAATCAAATGGGTTTGAGGAAAATTGGGATTAACGTGGGAACAACCGCCGTGACATCATGAAGTCGACGATGGCACTAGCGGGTTTTTCCGCCGTTAATACCCAAAGAAACAAATACTTACTAGTTAATTTTTTTTCGACATCCATTTGAAAAATTTGAATGTAATAGTTCGAATATTCGAACGGATGTCGAAAATTATTTATTTACCCATCGTCCAAATTCCATTCAATTGATTCGTCCAACCGGATGCCGACGCCCACGCAGAATTCAACCAATATTAACTACGGATCAGCTAATCCGTTCAGACAAAATCTCTTTTTCTGCCCATCATGACCGACAACTTGGATTTACTAACCAATATGCCCGACGAGGAAGCAGCCGCGGCATCGGGAATGACCACGGAAAGTAAGAATATATAATCCAGATTTTATAAATATAATAATAAAGTAAAAATCAGAATCATTTTTATCAGTAGTAAAATGATAATCGCATTAATAA
Organism: Schmidtea mediterranea; assembly: GCA_022537955.1. Classification (NCBI taxonomy): domain Eukaryota; kingdom Metazoa; phylum Platyhelminthes; order Tricladida; family Dugesiidae; genus Schmidtea; species Schmidtea mediterranea. The sequence goes on along the minus strand of CM039679.1, from coordinate 178,518,557 downwards.
ATGGAATAATATAGCAAAAATTATAATCATCTTATAAATTTAAGAATCATAATCATTTTTATAAATATAATAATATAGTAAAAATCATAATCATTTTTATCAGTAGTAAAATGATAATCGCATTAATAAATGGAATAATATAGTAAAATTTATAATCATCTTATAAATGTAAGAATTAGAATCATTTTTATAAATGTAAAGATATAGTAGAATGATAATCATATTAATAAATGAAATAATAGAGGAAAATTTATAATCATTTTAACTTTAATAAATATAATGATATAGTATAATTATAATCATTTTATAGTAATAAATGTAATGATCTAGTAAAATCATAATCGATTCCTTTTATTTTTCTTTCTGTAATATAGGTAAACTCTTACGTTATCGTCCACGATCAACCGTTCCCTAAATGTATAAAAGTATTCCAATATCTAAATGACCCTACCCCAATCCCCTTGTATTAACCCTAACCAAAGATTGTGGAGCCTGTTGAAAATCGATCATCTACTTGAGGTTTAGTATCTGTCGCTAATTAATTTTATTTTTTCAGTAACTAATCCAAAGGATCGCCTGCCAATTTCCCTCGCAGACCGATGGAGATGGGCCTGGGCCCAATATAGACAGGAAAAATGTCCCGAATTCCCCCCGTCAAAGTTTCTCGACAGAAACAATCTGGGGCAAGGGAGGGCCGACCAATGGAGCCCAGCCGAAGAAATCTACCGACAGGCTCGACATCTGCTCGAAAACCTGGAAGCACATCAGCGCCAAGTAGACCTACAGGTGGTCCGAGCTCGCCAGTATCTGGCGAACGTTGAAGAAGATTTATTGGCGGGTCGGATCGCCGACAGCTATTGGCACCCCCAACAAATCTCCCCGACACAGGCCCCGCAAACCACTGCGACCCGAGCCCACAATACAAAGAGACCGACCATGTCGATCTCGGGCTATACACCCGAGGAATGGGTGGCGAAAGGCTTCCCTTGAATGGACACAGACACAATTTAGATTAATGATGATTAGAACAAATTGTTTTATTTTGATTAGGTTGATTGATGATAATTAAAACTAAATTTTTATTTTTGTTTTGTTTTTGATTAGTTAGAATTTTCATTATCATTAAATAAATTTCATTAGTTTGTTTGAAATAAACCTAACATTTCATGATTCCGCCCTGTCAGTAAACCGCCCCTTTTAATTATTTTCTTTTACTAGACATGGAACCGACCCAACTATTACAAAAGGAATTATCCCGCGCCCAGCAATCCAATAAATCTTTATACGAGCAGATAATTCAGCTCACCAAGGAGGTTCAGTAGGTGAAATCTACCTGGGTGGACCCGGCAAAACTCAAGTCCATCCACCAACGTCTCACAGCTGCTCAAAAGGGTTGGGCTGAGGAACGCCAACTAAATCAGAATCTCCGGACGCAAATAAGGGGATTGGAAGTCGCCCTGGCCACCAGTCGTGAAGGAGAAGCGGTGACTTACCCTCTTATCTTCGGCCCATCTCAATTGGCGTACTGGGATTCGGTCAGCAATTCCACACTATTAGCAACTCCATCGGCAGTGCCGTCGAACAATCACCAGCCGGGACGCAAAGAACGCGCCCGACGCAGAGCTGCACGTCTGACAAGCAAATTGACTTAAAGTGTCCGGTATCGTTTTAACACTGAATTAACCTACAAATATTGTCTATTTTAATCAGTTTTTCTTGTTTTATTGAATAAAATTGTAATTATTGTTAACCCAATTTAAAGTAGTATGTTGTAAGATGTAAATAATCTCGAATTGTTGTCGAAAAGTCATGAGTATTCGTACTGCGTCACCTGAACATCGTTCTATTTCTACCGGTCAACATGGGTCTAATCTTGAACTTTCTTACAATGAGGACATTGTAAAGCGAGCATAGATCTTCCATCGACAGCTCGTTGAACCCGAGGGTTGTCCGGGCAATTACAGTATTAGTAATAGTGCTCACTTTTTGCGGACAATCCACCCACTCGAACACATTCCCAACGTTGCCTAGCAACGGGTGCCGAGTGGTGCTAGAAAATATTTATATGGCGTTACCGGGGTAACAATAAGATGGTGTAAACAAAATTGCAAAACCCAGTAACCCACCAACAGTATTAAAAATAAAATGTTTTTCTTCCCCAAATTTACAATAATCTTCAATAAATATGTTATGAAAACCTTCGGTCAGAATAAAAGATGCAAGTATACAACATGAAATAAAATCGAATACATGTCTTTTAACGACAATCCGTGGACCTACAGGCGTGCCAGTACAAGTAGTTGTGCTCATTTTTAGCTGGCATTCCATCCATTTGGCACAGTTCCAACGTTACCTCGCAACGATTGCAAGTAGTAACCACTATCATCTTAATTTTTCTATTGCGCCAACAACACAAATTGAGGTCCAAGAAGTTTAAACTCAGCAACCCAGTACTAACTTGCTATGATTTTGCTAAAGTATAATTTGAAAGTTTATTTAAAATAGTTTTTATATATTTAAAAAAAATTCTTACTGATTTTAATAACTTTGTATTTTAAAATTATTATATTGGATTCATTATAAAATTATTCTTTTCACTTTTAAATACTTTTTTCGGATTGTTTAAATACTCTATTCCTTCTGAATTATTTGCTATAAACAATTGATGTGGTATATTTTATGATTTTTTAATTATTTTGATAATTCTTACACCCTAAATTTAAAGTTAAAAGCAACTATCTAATATTAGATATTATCACAATGAATGGTCATTCAAATGCCTCAAATTTTAATCAAACGTATGAAAATTCTAATTCATATATAAATGCAAATAACCAAGGTGTTTTTTATCCTCCAAATTATCATAATAATCTTGTTAACAACGATCAAATGAACAAGATAAATTCTCCATATTCCAGTGTTCAAAATTATGGATTGCCAACTGTACCAAATCATTATCCACCAAATAATTTAGGAACGATTTATAATAATTCTAGTACTCCACACAATTTTGACACTTCAACAAATTTTCCTAGCTCAAATGCTTTTAATAATTCATATCTTCCGAATATTTCAAATAACGCAGTGCCGAATCCACCATTTCAAAACGTACCTAATTTACAACACAGTACTGTGAATAATTCACAAGTAGATCACGTTTTAAGAAAACAAGAATATCAAAACTATTATCCACCGGGATCTCTAAGTTCTTCATTATCAGAAAATTTCAGAAACATGCATATGAACAGTTCTTTTCAAGAAAAAACGGTTGATTTAATGCAGAAGAGAAATTTATTCACCGAAGATTGTAATTCAGATTTTTCGTGCAATCCTAAAACAAATTTCCCGGTAAATTTTATTAAATTTAAAATAACATAAATTTCTAAGTAAAATTTTGATTATAGATAATCAAAAAGAATGTTTTTAAGAGCTGCAAATTATTTGTTATCGATGAATATCAATTTTAAATTACCAATTTTTATTAAATAAAGTGTTAATTATCAAAAGGGTAATTTTTCAAATTTCAGCTTTATTCAAATACAAAAATCTAGTAATTAAATCACATATGTTATGTTAAGCGGTAAAAATGCCAATGGGTTTTAAAAAAAATAAAAGCCTTTCATTTTTTAAATAATAACATTTCATGTGTATGTTTAAGCACTCAATTTCACAAAATAAATAATAATTCTAAAACAATCATTGATGATTCAATTTCTAACAATTGTTATATTAAAACATTCTGTATCAACCAATAAAAGAAACTGAGGGCAAACCAAGATACAATTTAGTTCCCAGCTGGAATATTCTGCATAATAATTGTTATTTCTGTTATCCAACAAATATGCCACTAAAATTCTTAACCAGAGTCGTGTAAGCATAGAAGATGGAAATAAAAATTTTCTAAACCCTTCTGTAGTAATCCGCGTATAAACAGTTCGGTGTATTTTATATCAAGGATTTTACGAGTGATTTGCTGAATTTTAAACATAATAATTAAATAAAGTAATTCTAACTCATGATTATTTTCATTTTTTTATTTAGATAAACGTTGATCCAAAAATTATGCAATGCACACTTAATACTATACCAGTTGAAGCTAATTTGCTTTCAAAGAGTAGATTGCCTCTCGGAGTTCACATTCAACCATTTAAAGACAGTGATATTATCACTGTTTCTACAAATTCAGTTGTCAGGTGTAGGCCCTGCAGAACCTACATAAACCCCTTTGTTACTTTAACGGATAATCAAAGACGCTGGCATTGCAACGTCTGTGGTAAAGTGAATGATATACCCGATGAGTTTATGTACGATCCAACTACCAAAGTAAATTGAAATGATTTTATTTTAACTAAATTACTGTTTATAAAATCAAAGTATAATAAACTAATTTTTATCATTTACCATCACCGAGGATCAGATCAAAAACAAGATGCCTGAAAAATAAATGATGAGTTTGTTGCTTGGTACCTCAGTGCTAGGAAAAAGAATTTCTTACATTTTACAATCAAATTAATTTCTTTTTATCGATTTATTTTTCTACGTCCCTTTGTTAGTACTTCACTTACCGCCACCGTTTGAAAATCGATGATTTTGTGAGTTAAATAGGTTTGGAATTAGTTTTATTGAATGTGGAATCTGGGGCCATTCATATATGACCTCACAAGTTTAAAGGGGAAAGCGGTAACGAATCTGCGACAAAGGGCCCAGTTTTTTACTCATTGTAATTAACCATTTTTTACCTGTAATTACCCATTTTTTACCTGTAATTACCCATTGATTTAATATACGCTTAATTAATTTTTTATGCAAGGAGAGCTTTGTGACATTATATAACTCTCTGTGGCGATAAAATGGAGGCCAAAACTGGGCGAAAATTGAGTGACGTCATTTATGAATAGCCCCTGTTCTATTTTCGATGAAAAGTTTATAATATTCCAATTATGCGATTGAAGTACTGATGGAGGTTTTTCATCTTAACGCTAATTGGTTTATGTCATCAATGAAATAAACTGGAAAGAAAGTATCGATTAAATCACGCCATTTGTTGAGAATTGAATTCTGTTCCTTGTAGGATGTAACCATTACCTGGGAGACTTGATCGGTAAGGCCTGATGCATACGTGGTAACGTTATGAGCGCAACACGTGATTGACTTGTCTATTGACTAATTTTGACTGTATATTCTCAAGCCTTAATAATTTCATTCAATTGTCAGAAATCGACATACAACATTGTAATCGTTTCCCCGGTTTCAATGAAGCTGCGATATAATACCGACGATGGATAACCAAATATTCGGTTTCCAACTGTGCGTTGGCCCCTAATCTTTATCTAATCAATGCCCAGATTTTTGAAACAATCCAGTTTTCATTATACCATATAGAAATGGGATTTCAAAGAAAGTTTCAAAATGCATTTTGTTGGGGCTAGTTGTAAGAATAATAATGCCAAACTTTGCTGCTAGTTAGTGTGCTGCTTACGTGATTCATTTTCCAGATTAAAATCTCTTGACGAATAATACAAAACGATTTACAATTAAATCAGATATCAACTTAGTACTAAATGAAATCGGGCATTACATTTTTAATAATTTAACCCTTTCGTGCCCAGTGGGAATACGTATTCCCATTTTTGTTTTGCCCTGATAAGACTGACGGAAATACCTTTTCCGGATATTTATTACTACTGCCACCTAGTATCAATCATTAGATAATCGGTAAAAATATTTTGTGCATATAAAATATACATAAGAATTTAAAATAAAAAGGTTAAAAATCCCAATATAAATAATTTGGACACGAAAGGGTTAATTAATATAATTAATTTAACGAGTTTATTTTACATAATCAACTTTAGTCTTAGGTAACATATTTCTAAGTCAAGTTATATTTAATTTTACACATTAAATTCTCAGTCATAATATCAACCAATGATTAGTGTATGCTCATTGACCTTTTTAATTGGATATTATATGAATCGTAATTCGATGCTATAACTCAGTATTAAGAACTATTTTCATTCACTTTTTAATGAATTATATTTGATAATAAATCTATTCAGATTATTGATTTCTAACAATTTTTTTATTTTTATTGATTTTAAAATGCAAAATTTAAAAATTCATTTAATTATTGATTTAAATGTGCAAATTTTCCCGTTGCTAGTAGATGTGAGCACCGCGTCACCCTTAGTTTCCGTGTACTAGTTAGCTACCAACCCACCTTAACGAAAATTCGTAACAGATATTATTGATTTTTTAGATTATTGATTTTAACGATTTAGTTTTCACTAATTTACAAATAATTTTTTTAATCGAAAACTTTTTAAAATTTTATACGTTACAGTCATACGGTAATCCATCTCAGAGACCGGAACTAAAGTTCAGTAGCATTGAATATACAGCAAATTCCGAATATACAGTTCGTCCACCAATGTGCACTATGTATGTATTTCTGTTAGATGTAAGCAAATCAGCGATCTCCAGTGGTTATTTGAGTCATGCTTGCAAAATTATCGCTGAAAACCTAAATAAAATGCCCGGTGATAGTAGAACTCAAATAGCATTTTTTTCCTACAGTTCATGTTTGAATTTCTATCAAATAAGGGGTAAAGGATTTTTATTATTGTTGTTATTTTGAAATTGGGAATTTTCAATTGATTATTAGACAACTCTTATAAAACACTCATATGGACTGATATCGATGAAGTAGAATTACCATTGTCAGAAGATCTTTTGGTAAACCTTCAAGACCGAAAGGATATTATTCTAGAATTTCTTGAAAATTTGCCTTCAAATTTTGAGGCAACGAATGACTCTGGAAATTGCTTAGGATTTGCAATTCAGGTATTGATTTCTACACTTATTATATTTTTTAGAAAGTTTTTCTAACTTCATTCGGTGGTTCAAAAACAATTTTATAATAATAATAGTAAAATAACATAACAATAATAATAATAATAATAATAATAATAATAATAAAAATAATAATAAAAATAATAAAATTTCAATAAATAACAATGTTAGCCAATTTCAGCAATATTTATTCATAAAATATGAAAATTTAACTAGACTTTCGCTTTCTCCAATTCTCTGATATTTTCTTTCACTCAAATTAATTAAACAAATATATTTATTTAAACAAATTTCCAAAATACTTTTCAAAATTTGATTAATTAAATAATAATATTAATAATAATAATACAAATAAAATAATAATAATAATAATAATAATAATAATAATAATAATAATAATAATAATAATAATAATAAAATAATAATAATATTAAAATAATAATAATAATAATAATAAAAATAAAATAATAACAATAAATAATAATAATAAAAATAATAATTATAATAATAATTAAATAATAATAATTTAATAATAGTAAAATAATAATAATAAGAAATAGTAATAATAATAATAATAATAATAATAATAATAATAATAATATTAATAATAATAAAATAATAATAATATTAATAATAATAAAATAATAATAATATTAAAATAATAATAAAAATAATAATATTATTATTATTATTATTATTATTATTATTATTATTATTATTATATCAAGATAAGTAAATAACAAAATAAGCCCTTGCTGCGAATTAATTATTATATTGTTGAAAAAAAGTTTGTATTATTAAATAATCCTATTCAGTTTCTTGCTGAATTTTATCATTAGATTTTCATTAAAATTCACTTTTTTTTGATTAGTTTAAATTAAAATTAAAAATTTTATTTCTTTTAAAATTTTATTATATTAATAAAATATTTCCAAATATAAAATTTTACATTTTCCATTTTATATCGAATTTAACATTTTTTATTAATTTAATTTTCAAATATTTTTCGAAAATTTTCTTTTGATTTATAAATGTTTATCCTTTTTTAAATCTCTTTCTACGGATTTTAATATAAAAATAAAGAAATTTAAATATAAAATTCCGAGCAAATCAGTTAACTGTTCTATGAAAGTTGCATAAAATATCTTTCCTCTTAAAAAGGGAAAAAAACCCCTCTAAACACCCTTTATTAACAACTTCAATACCAAAATACAATTCCGCTCTGATTTTCATTTCCCTTTTATTATAAAATTGTTTTAATCTCTAAGCTTAACATTTCTAAAATCTTCCAAATATGGAATTACTTAAACATGATAATTTATGGGTTCACCGTTATTAGGTGGGCCATATTTTCCATTGTTTTCATCAAACAAAAGGCGATCAGTTGTTTCCTTAGTCAGTCTTTCTACATACACCTTAGAATATCCATTTTAATTCAAAAGAGAAACCAGCTTTTATATACTTTTGTGAGACTTTTCAAACGTCGAAGATAATGACCAAGATCTAAAAATTAAACTCTTAATCATATTTTCATTATATTTAAAGTCCCAAAAGCTGTTTGAAGTATTGTTTGGGCTACTATATATTTCAGTTTCGTAACCCTCAGTAGTGTATAATAATGACTAAGCCCGTTGATATTTGGCTTGAAACAAAACTGAGACCCCCTAAAAATTAAATTTTTTTTAAAATTATTTGTTTTAATGAATTAAGTTTATTTAAATTAATTTTTTTGTTTAAATATATTAAATTTTTTTGTTTTAAATTTTCAAATTTTTAAATTCTCGATTTAAAAGCCTAAAAAATTTTTTTCCCAAATCGCATACGATTGGTTACACTATTCTGATGGGATATTTTCGACTTTCGAATAAAAAGCCTAAAAAATATTTCCTCAGCCGTGTTCTTTCTACTAAAAAATCTAAAATATTGAAGAAAATAATTTAAACGTCTTGCAATGTGAACTTGGTATTGGAATGAAGCCCTTTCATATAATTCTTAAACGGAACAGCATCATCAGAACCAAAAAATACTAAAAAGATATCATCAACATATAACAAGCTTAATAAGAGGAAAATCAGATGTTTTTTTTATTAATTTTGAAAGAAATATTGATGCAAGAGTTGGGGCTAGAGGTGATCCCACCGCTATTCCATCAATTTTACGATGCAATTATCACTGAAAAGAAACGTAACATTAGAAGTGGCAAATCTCTACAGTTTATTAAATACAATTTCATCAAATGTCTGATTTATTCTCTTTCCACAACAAATTACAACTTCTTTCAATAAAATAGTCAATAAATAATTTTCAATAAAAAAACATATAAAAGATTAACAGTTAATTTCTTCAAAAGGTGGCCATGAAACTTATTAGTCATAACGGTGGTCGAGTTACAATTATCAATGCATCGTTACCAAATGTCGGTCCTGGTGAACTGAAAGTCAGAGAATACAAGGACGGTGATCTGAAAACGCTTCAACCAGCGACAGATTTCTACAAATCTCTAGCATTGCAATGTGCAAATGATCAAGTTAAGCTTAAATAATCATTTTTGTTAATATATTATTTTAAATCTATGTTAGATATCCGTTGATCTTTTTTTTATTAACCGTCAATATTCTGACTTAGCCAGTATTTCTGCTGTATCTCGTCACTCTTCTGGATGCATGCAATATTATGGAAGTTTCAGGGCAATTACTACCGAAGGGCAGCGCTTAGAACCCGAGGAACAATTGGATTTCGATCGCTTTACTAAAGATTTCACAAGGTACCTTACACGGAAGATTGGATTCGAAGCAGTAATGCGAACGCGTTTTACCAAAGGATTAGACCTGACTGTTAATTATTTTAACTGTTTCCAAATTTATTTAAATGGATTATTATTAAGGCCTTTCATGGGAATCTGTTTATGCGCTCAACCAATGTTATTGCGTTACCGGTCGTTAATCCAGATAATAGCTATTTGATTCAATTTAAGATCAATAACAGTTTATCAGAGTGGAACTATGTTATCATACAGGTAATTGGTTTATAATTTATATATATTTGTCGAAATCAATGGCACTTGTAAGAGAATTAATATCTAAGTTGGTTGTATAATTGTTGAGCTATATAATCAGCATTAATCTGATTCCTGTTTGCAATAAATTGAGCAGCTAAACATTGAGATAGGTATTACGGATGGTAGTTAATTCCATATGTATTCACCATCAAGATATTTTCTAAACGCTCTGTATTAATATATTCAAATCCGGTGCCATATTAGAGTTCTGATTTTGATTTATATTTTTATTTGAAAACAGTTTTCTACGTTACCATTCTCTATTATTAAACTTTAAAACTAATTTGTTTGATACTAAAAAGCAATAAGTAATTGCAAAACACAGCCATCAAATTTTATTAAGTTTATAATTTATTATGATTTATAAAGGTAAAGCGCGATAACATATTTCATGGCGCCCAATAACTCATCAGCAATATGCGCGGTAACATCAGCAATATGCGCGGTAAAATCAGCAATATGCCCGAAAACTCATCAGCAATATGCGATGTTTCTTATCGATAACTCATAATGGTCCATTGGACTCACAACTAACAGCATCCAAACCCTAGAAAAAGAGTTCTCATGATTTAATTTCTTGCGACACACATATTCAATATAAATTTTCTTGCGATCCTTGAAAATTCTTTTGTAACATCTTCGACGTTAAAAAGATCGATGTTAATTTAATTAATTATATTTTAAAAATGAATAAAAGAGCTTTATTGTTGATATTTTTTGAGCACAAGGTTTCAAAACATGGTCTTATCTTAGGAAAACTAACACGCATTTCTGCGTTTAGATCTTTAAGTTTTGATATTTAATAATAATAAACTTTTATTATACTTGAAAAAAATAAAATTTTAAGCCAATTAAAATCAATTTTATTTATATATTTTTTGAACTCTAACATATTTTTCGTTGCATTCAAACAAACAGTTAATTTAATACAGTTAATTCAGTTCTTTTAATTTAATATTTTCCACACCATGAGAACCCATGATTTACAATCAAACGTAAAAAAATCCGTAAATTAAAAAATTAAATTCACAAAAAATAATCGACTGTGATGTTTTTTATAAATTTAAATTATGGAAGGAAGTATGAAAGAATGACACAAGTTATAAAGGCTTGTTGCTGCCTGGTGTTCTTAGGTAAATTGAGAATCGATTAAGGACTTGCCTAACTTTGATTTTTGCTTTGATTCGGTCAGAAGTTTTGACACTTTGGCACTATTCGGACTTTGACAATGAGCTTTGTACGAGCCAAATAATAAATAATTCAAGTACTATACCACAGCGCTTGTGCAAATTCGAAAACTTGTATGGTTTTATTATTATTTTATGACATCTCGTATAATAATGACCAAATAACCTGTCTTTGTTATTTTCCATGAGACTTCTAACTAGTCTATCCACAATGAACCAGTCTACAATTGGTGCGATAAACAATTTAGAGACAATTACAATTTCTTTTGTTACCTCCCATACTGATCTTGTTATTTTAGCGGCTTTTATTGATTTTATATCAGTAATGATGAAAACAGTTAACATAAATACCATTATAATTTTTAATGAATCATTTTATTATTTCAATATTAATATTATTTTGTTAGTTTGTTTCCTTTCTTGATATTTGCATGGGATTGATCACCGTAATTTCTCTCCAGAAAACCAGTGTATAGTAGGAATCCTTCATCTTTGTAGGGGCTACAAAACACAAAAAAGTAAAATCATTTTCGTGGTCCGAGTATTTGGTTCGACTTTGGATTTGGCAAATAGTAATTTTAAATATTCGGACTTCGGCAGGCCCATAGAATCGATTGTATGTTATACAATAAAACAGCCATATAAATGTCATCTATATAATTATCATAAAATGTGTCCCCAATACGTGTCAATTACAATTATGGTAGACTAGTTGGACTGGACATGTCGTAGGTCGGGACGAATCCTCGAGCAGTGTAAGGAGTTCTTTTTTTTGGAATTTCTAGATTAAATCGTCTACAATTGGCTGTGATATATATAACTTTATGAAAATCTTATTTAAAAATATCTTACAGAACATTTGATCTACTTTCCTACCTTAAATATATAGTTTACAAATTAATAATTTATATATATTTTTTAAAAATAATTGACATATTCAATTTGATTTTAAATATATATTTTTACATTTTTGACCTTTAAATGACCTTCAGAAGAAATCAGATCTACTTTGAAAGTAATTTTAGCTTAATATGTTTTCTAGATTGATTGAAGCCAATTTTGTTGTTACATGTGGATAAAACCATATAAAACAAGAAATTATGTTACTCTTACAATATTTGTAAAACAATAAATATTGAACTTATAATTATTTCAATATTAAAAACCCGCCTAACATGTTTGATCAATTACCATTCCATATGAAATCAATGGAAAACAAATCCATAATTTCTTGATTCTTAAAGTTAAGCAGCTATATACTAAATCCTTTTATATATATTTATCTATATATAAATGCCGTTCCCGTTTTCAATATTATCGAGTTACCTTATGTGCTATTGGACGATTTTAATCGAAATGCAAGTGTCATATGACGTTCATTATCGATTAATATTTAATAAATCACTTGATAAATTTCACTGTTAAAATAAACCAAATAGATTCAGTTTTATTCTTGAGATGTACTTTTGAATCTATGTAAATCATATTTCTACAACATGCCAATATTCTCTATATTATTTAAGTTTAAACAAGTTTCTTTAGTATAAATTAATGGTTTTTTTACAAAGAAAGAATTGATTTAATTTATCTCCATGTTTCCAGGCTATAATGCAATATGTTATTTTATATTTAATACTTTGATCTATAGAAAGCAGTTAGTTGTGATCCTGTCATAAAATAGTCAAATTTTTATGTAACTCATCCTTTACCATGGCAACCATATTTTTTTTATCATAAAACTACATGTTAACCATAACAACCATGAACAATAGGTCAATTTAAGGCCAAATTTATTTATTTAATAATTTTGAATCCAGCAAATTTTATCCACAATTGCAGACAACTGGTGATTAATATTATTCATTATCATCCGTAAAATTAAAGTATTTTATATTGACTGTTTTATATGATAGCTTGTAAATGATAAACGGTAAAGCTTCTTTGTCAATATATAAATAAATTTATTTATCTTGGTTATATTTGTTCAGTCTGCCTTGCTTTATACCACAAGTGAATCAGATCGTCGAATCCGTGTACATACAATGTGCCTTCCTATATCTAATAAACTCGAAGATATTTTTCTAAATACTAACGGCTCAGCTATTACAGGTCTCATCACAAAGATTGCGGTAGATAAATGCGTTAATAACGGGTTCAGTAATGTCCGTGAAGCGTTTGTCAATTCACTAGTTGATCCCCCTTAAAGCTTTCAATTCTATGTTCAATCAAAACAATATATCGAAACCATTGCTATGTCCAATCAATATGAGATATTTGGCACCGTTTGTTCTTGGGTTGTTGAGACATCCTTCTTTCAGGGGAAATTTCATGAATATCGATGAACGGATAGCAATCTTTGAGTATCTTAGAAGCTTACCACTCTTTGATATTCTCCATAGAGTTTATCCTTATCTAGTTCCCGTAAATCAGTTATCTGAAAACATATCTCTCAAGACTCTCGCCGCCAACACTACAATGGAAAACCAAGAAAGCTCAGAAGAGGACGACAATTTCGCTTATCCGATTCGACTCAATTTAACCAGTTCCGTAATTACACGAGATAGTGCGTTTCTTATGGACACCGGTAGCTCTTTCTATCTGTTCTTGGGCAGCGGTGTTTCCAATCAGTTTATGAGGAATTGCTTCAACGTAGACGATGTCAATCAGTTGCCCAGAGATGGATTAGTAACTAACCTTGATCTCAACAATACTGTTTCAAAGCGAATTCTTAAAGTCAAGAAGGCCATTGCTAATCGCTCAATGGGAATTTCTATGATTACAGTGTTACCAGATAGCAAAATGCGCGGTAGGATATTGAATTATCTGGTAGAAGATCGAATGGAAAACTCAATGTCTTATTTTGAGTTTTTGAAAAGTATTCAATCATCTGTTTATTCATAGCCTATTAAATATGTTCTCATTCATTAATCCATCTATGAAATATTGATTATTAAGATTACTCCCTCAAAATAGTGATTATTGGTTATTGATTGAGACATGTATTTTATTTTGATTTCTTATTTATTCATAAAATTTCCACTCATTTTATGAATACAATTTATTACATATTTCTAGTTCATTATTATTATTATTATTATTATTATTATCATTGTTATCATATAATAATCATTATATTCCTCCTAATAAAGGAAATTTTAAATGTACTATATGCATGATAGAGAAATATAGCGTCGAATTTTTTTGTTAATATTTTAAAGCTGTGGAAATATTTTTTACAACAATGTTTCTTGTACATCATGATTATTTTATTGGAGGATATATTTATGGAGAATCGGTGCTTTCTAAATATATTTTTCGAGAATACTGCATATTCATATTTTGCCGATTAATAGGTAAGTTTTTTATACGTTATACATAATTGTGTTAATTTTGTTTTGAATATTTTTAAAATTGAGCTCTGGTATTATGCTTTATTTTGCTGGGTTTACTAGATTATCGTTTTAATATAAAATGGTAGATTATTATTTTATAATAATTTATAATAAAACCATAACATGCGTCCTAGATTTTCTATACTCGATCATGCCCTACAATTTATAAATACAACACAATCTGAAATTTTCATTCTATTCGTTTTACTTTCTCCAACTTCCTTCTCTTTCTCTTCCTATCTTTCTGGTTTCTCGCATTTATAATTCCGATTACTTTCATATTGTGACCGTTTCTCCCGCTTTTCGAATAGTGCACATTTTTATAGTGCTCGTTATCGAAATATCCTGTTTTCATACGTTTTGTGATTGTTGTTTTTTGCTAGAGAATCCAAATCCTGGGATCCTGTTGACTCTAAAAAAAACTGGCATACAAATATATGTATTTTACTCGAATATTAAAATAGTAAACATTACTATGATATTATTAATTCATTTTATTGGTAAGACAATTTTAATATTGTCACATTTCCTAGCCGCGATATGATCTTTGTAAGAAAATTACCTGTGGTAGAAAACACCTTGATGTCTACACTAGTAGGTTGCACGTTCATTAATGCATTATACAGAATTTCAAGCATTATTCTAAAAAATTCCAGCTCCCATATAATTTTAGCTTCTGTTGGACGTATAGGAGTTTAAGCTACGGTGTTACTCATCTTCTCTGATATGGCCTTCACTTCTTAATTTCTAGGGATGCTTACCCGTTACGTCGCATGATTTTATTAACCATTGCGTACCCATGACCGAAATCATGTTGGTACTGTACGCAATAGCCGAATGCCATTCGAGCAGGTGAGCGTTATTACTAACACTACTCATCGAAGGACCTTCGTCTTACCGGATCATTAGCTGCCGCTGGGAGGACTTACGCTTCTGCCTATCAACCCATATCTAATCCCTACTTTTGCCCTGACCACGTTGAGAAAATCATGGAGAATGGTTATGCCCAACACGTGTTTGCAAGCCCCTTTCGACACCCATTGTCATCTATACCTCACCTCTCGTAAGATGAAATTAAGTAGTGTAGTTCTTAACAAAAATAAAATAACACAACATGAATATTACGAATAAACTATATTGACCGTAATATATATTTACGTCATTTCACAGAAAAACAAACAACGAACATCAAAATCACAAGTCGTCTATATGCACATCTCTGAGTGTATGAGGGAGTCCCACTTTTCATTTTAGTTTTCTTCGGCGTCGATGTCCGTAGACAGACGTCTCCTTTTTGCCGGCCGATACGGCGGGGGATTCGCTTGATGGTTGCCCTCAGTACTCTTGGAGGGTCCCGCGATCCCACATCGGGAGCCAACACTGGACACTTCGCCCGTGAGGATGGCTATCTCGTCAGTATCCAGCCCCAGTCGATCGAGGGCTCGTACTACCTGAGGCGATTCAAGATCCTCATCCACTAGATTAATGTGGATGGATCTGGGAGGAGAAGAGAAGATGACCCGAGGAGCGTAACAAATATCTGGATCGAGCCCCGGAATTTCGAATTCCCGATAAGGGGGCGGCAAGTCATCGATCCGATATGAGTCTTCGGAGGGCTCTGCTTCTCGGAAGAGCTCCTCTTCTCGGCGACGTCGATCCCGGCGTCGCCTATTCCGATTTGGTCGGTGGCGAGCCGTAGTGGCGACAGAGTTCGCCGTGATTTCTACTGGCGGAGGATTTAGAGTGGATGGAGGGGTGAGAACTGATGGAGGGATGAGAACTGAGGGAGGAAGGAGAACTGGTCTTCGGTGTTGGGGAGATGATGGGCCGGAATGATGTTTAGTTGGCTGGCCCGGACACTCCCTGGGACGTGAGTCCGAAGCTCTATGTCCGTGAATGCTCGACGGAGCGCTGTTGATTGCTCACGTATTAGCAGCCGTTGGCTGCGCGACTCGGCGATTAATTCGTCACGCGCCTGGGTGAGCCTGAAAATCTTCTGTCTCAGCTCCCTTACGGTTTCTGGCGGAGCCCAGGTGCCTTTCATCCTTTCATGTTTAACCCGGAGCTCATTGTGCTGCTGTTTCAGGTCTTCATATTGGTGCCTAATGACCACTATGGATGGGGGAAGTCGGGGAATCCTTGGTAGGTTGTTCAACTCTGCGTTGTGATTGCTGCTCATGCTAAAAGAGAGAAAGAAAAGGAAATTAAAAATTGGAGGTTATCGAGAGGTGGGGTATGTAGGCAGAGTAGTTCGGGGAGGGATTTTGAACATTTATTTGGTAAGTCAACTCCTACCTTTGTTATCTTCCCGCCCTGACAACAATATTTGACGTGCGTCCACCCCAACATTACTACATTATTATTCTCCCATGACCATTTTCCCCGTCATTAGATGTTAAATTACAATACGATTGTCGAGCGAGATTCCTCACTGAGTGGTTATAGTAAAATTTTATTCGATAAGGCTAAAGAGAAATTTAGTAAACCAACCGGACTATCAGTATTGTTGGGCCAGAACGTAAACGGCCTTGAAAAATGTTTAAATGGATCAGAAACACACACGCAAAAATAACACGCAATTTAAATAAACCCTCTGATACATCAAGTAAACCATATAAAATCTGAGAAATAAAAGAATTAAATATAAAATAATAAACATAAAAATAAATTAAAATATTAACAAAATGCACCAAGATCCGCACGATACCTACACAAATACAACAAGAAAACACAACAAATTCGACGAAATTGAAAAAATCAATTAAAGTTCATTAAAGTGAAATTTAAATCAAAAAATTTGAATTAGCAATAATTCAATAAAAATTCTAATAAAAAATTATAAAAATAAATCGAAAAATAATAAAAATAAATAATAGAATTTGCTAGAAAAGAACAAGGTCGAATTTTGTTTTACTGCATCAAATTTCACACACCATAAAATTAGGTATATATACTGATCCATTTTCACATTGAAGTAACCATTTTTGAAAATTGTTAAAACCGTTTCGAAATTTAACTATTTTTAGAACCATTTTGAAAAGTGTTTGAAGTCATTTTTGAAAATCTAAACCGTTGTTCGACACCAACTATTTTCAATTTGAAATTATTGTGAAAATCAGAATTTTTAGGTGAGAAATATTTTGGTTGGAACCCTCTTTCCACGTCACGTCCATATCATCTCTGTAGAGCTCTGCTTGGCGGCGACGTGGGGAGAGAGGCATTTATGTTCTATTTTATGCTATGATGTTTTTCAATTTTATGGAATGGTTCGAAATGGGTAATTATGTTGTTTTTATAATTAATAAATATTATTAATATACTTAAATTGTTTTACATATATATTTGTTTTATAAATTAAAATGTCGAAATTTTTCCGGCCCACAGCCGACACACAACGCAAGTAAATAAAATCCACACAGTGCAGATGCATGTAAGTGCGTGGAAGATCGCCAATGATATGCCCCGTGAAGACTCAGCGTGCGCAACGCAGCGGTCGTAACGTCAATATTTATCCCTATAGCTGAAGCGAGAAATAAGGAAGAAGTCTCTGGCTGCTTCCTCGTTTCTCAATTCTGTAAAATCGACCTAAAATCATGTTACATACGGCTTAAAATTATCACACCGAGTAGTCCAGTGGGCACTCAGTAAATATAATATGAACACAATGTGCGCTTAAGATCTATTAAAGGGAAAGGGTACGGGGATAAATCAATTGAAATCGTTGGTATAAATAAATTAAATTGATGTTTAGAAATGAATTAATTGGTAGTATATTAACTCAAATTTACGTCATTGAAAAATAAAAATATAAATATCGTAAGCAGTTCAGTGAGTCCCTTAAATTGAATTTATCCATCAAGTTAACAGATTTTTTCATTAAAGATAAATATTCCCTTAATTAAATGTGGATTTAAATAAAATAATTATTGAAAATTTAAGTGACTCACGGTTCAAACTAAACTGATTCAGAATTAAAGTAAATGGGATAAAATAAACTCATATAATTATTGTGTAAAGTGAAGGGTACTGTAATGAATTAAGTTAAAATCGTTGATATAACCACGGCGAACTAAGAGATTTAGATAAATTAGAAAAACATTGGTGTAACTAAATTGTTTTTATCTTTTCCTAAATTTATAGAAAGTATCAACTAAATAATTCAACAAAATGAGAATGTGAATTGAAATAACTGTTTACTACAGATAAAGTAACCATTAAAGTATTTTATGACTAAAAATTAGAGTAGTTATCATGTAATCAAACCATTAGAACTTATTAACAGTAAGGTAGTTAAATTATTATAAATTTTGGATAAAAGGTAAGATGACGACAAATAACTCTTTGAATGTATAAGTGCGATTAATTTGAAGTAGAGATTGAATAAATGTAATTAGATTAGATTAATTCATCAATTAACTAGTGAGTGAAAGTAATTAGAGGATCTTAAACTGTTGATTAGTAATAGCGTAATAGCAAATAACCCATCATTTAAATTATTATAATTCATTCAAATAGAGGTAAGGAATGATGTGTTTAAAAATTATCTATCGAAAAAACTAGAGTAATTAAAATTGAAGTTATCGGTTCCAAATAACGAAAACGTGCATATAATTCATAAAGTTATTCCGAAGTCGTTGATTAATGTTCGCAAAAGATGAGAAAAAAATTGACCAGATGAATAACATAGAGCTAAAAACCGGTTAAAATCAAAAACGAGGTGAAACCCAAACAGTGAATTAATATAAATTGATCAGAAACTTTAAGTTCAATTAAAATAACAAACAAAATTTATTTCATGAGATTGCATTAATGTCAACATACATAAAGGCTTACCATCGACCCCAATAAATTCGAGCATAACAATAAAATAAGTCTCAATATTCCTGGCGAAACATTGACGAAAAATTCCAATGCATCAGGATGATAAAGCTTCAACTGCGCGAAATAGATTTCCCCGAAGCTCACCATGAATTGCAAGTGTTTTCTTTTTCTCGAACGAAATCCGCGATAGCATTAAAACGAGAGATAACATAAGAATCGCCGTAACCAAATTGATTAAATTGAAACGGACATCCCCATAATTAACAACGACATAACGAAAATAAACAGGATATCGATTATTCAGCCGAGAATTTTCGACGTTGGTAAAACCACCGGATATCCTGCCGATCACGACGACAATCTTAAGATAATAATCCATTCAACGGAAACGCACCGTTGTAATGGTAAACCACTATCGATCTTCCTTCAGAGAGTCTACCAATATTATTCGCGAATTTAAGATAGCATATTATAGTAGACCTATAACATCCAAATAAATGAAGTTTCCGCATAGATCGACTGATTAGTAACTTAAACCCTCAAATCAACTGCTACCAATAATATTTTCGAGCCCGATAACAATGCATTAATACCTTAAGCTATGACAGATTCTAGCTGATCCACGACCGAAATGTTAACCCAATACATCACATAAAAACCAGTGTGCCGACTGATTGAAGAAGAACCCTCAATGTTAATCGACATCGCACTTAATCATAAGTACGCCAGTCCTTGAACCCGCATAGGTAAACGCATTATGACCAATGTAGAGAAATTTCTTCTATTAATATTAACTTTCATGGTTTATTCCCAAATTGTTTCAGAGCATGTCACTCAATCAGACCACCGTACAATCAACTGGAAAAAGGCACTCGAGAAAGACACCACAGGCCGCAGGCGCCATAGCCGAACTCCGATCACAATGGCCTTACCCTATTCCTCGAAGGGCACTGGGTCTGAATAACAACACGCATGAACCCGAAAGACAACAGTACCCAGCTGCCGAGATATTTTCCAACGCACAGGACCTCCTCACCCAATGGGAGCGGGTGCAGAAGCGGGTGGATTTGCAGGTAGTCAAAGCAAGGATGTACCTCGCAAACGTGATGGAGGACATCCTTGCCGGACGAATCGCAGTCGCCTATCCACACCGCCCAGTTCGAGACACCAGGCGCCCATACACTGTAGAAGCCCTCAAGCGAAGTCTGGAGCGGTATTGCCCAGACAACTGAAAGAACAGAAATACCTTGATGTAATGATCAATGAATAATAGTTAGAATTTGTGTGTTTTCTTCTCTCTCATATAGCTGGAATTAACTTTTGATTTGTTTGATAAACTTAAAGATTACTCAACTAGACTAATCATAAATTGAAGTTGTAACAACCCATTTAATTACAGTGATGTCCTCTCTAAGGGTCCTACAGAACGAACTAGACCGCGCGAGGCAGACGAATGCAGAGCTACTCAGTCAGGTCCTGCAATTAACTCGCGAGGTGCAGCAGGTCAAGGCGACCTGTTTAGACCCTAAACGGACGAAGATACTCTACCAACGACTCACCGCAGCTCAAAAGGGCTGGGCCGAAGAACGCCAGCTCAATCGGAGTCTGCGCACGCAGATTCGGGGACTCGAAGCCGCCCTAGCGGTATGCCGGGAAGGTGAAGCGGTAACTTACCCGCTCATCTTCGCCCCAACCCAAATGCCGCAGACAACCACCAAGCCAGCAGAACAACCCATCACTACAACCAACAATCGTCCACCGGGACGTAAGGAACGTGCCCGACGTCGCGCAACACAACTCCAAAGCACCCAGTAGTAACTGTTGTACCTGTGTTTGAATCAAATAGAATAGTTTTAATCTTAGATGAATTATTATTTTAATATAATCGTATGCCAACATTGTCCTAGACATTTTCATCACCCCGCCAATTCGTTCCACAGTCAATTAAGAACTAATCTTGAATAGTTACGAGGGACAGAGCAAAGCGAGCATAGGTCTTCTATCGACAGCTCGTGAACCCGAGGGTTGTCCGAGCAACTATAGTACTAGCAAATGGTACTCAATTTTTGCGGGCAATCCACCACTTGAACACATTACCAACGTTGCTTAGCAACGGGTGCCAAGTGGCGATCAGCATCATTTTGTATGGCGTTACTAGGGTCACCGGGAGGATAAGCAAGATTTGAAACCCTGTAACCCACCAGTATTGAGGAAGGTTTTACCAAACACAGATAACCCGAAATTTAGTAGCCAATAGACAAAATACCAACATTAACTGAGGTCTATCTAATTAGTCATTTAACAAAACGGTCTAGATATAATTCGGGTCTAGTTAAGCGCTAACCGCTTTAAAGGGTTTCCGTAGTAATGTGAGTTATGCAAACGACTTCCAATCAAAGTGGCATCCTCCTATTTTAGAGCTCTTCCTTAATTGGGTTTATAGGATTAATTAGGAATTAATTCGACCGGCCGCAATCCATACCTACATGACTAAATTTGCGGTTTACATTGGGCTTAATGGACTCTAATGATCCTAAGAATTTTAATAACCCGATCGAACCCTAACCTCCATTATCTAATGAAAAAGAAAAATATTGTATGGCAAATATTTTGGTTAATGATATTATAACACTAAAAGTACTTGAAATTTACTAAAATATAGTATAGTATATATTTTAACTAAAAGTTTTATGGTAAGCTGATCGAATTTTTATATAGTAAGTATTTGGATTAATAATTTATAATGCTAAAACTATTTAAAAGTAGCCAAAGCTCCGTATAATATATATTTTAGTTAATGATTTTATAATAAGCAAGTCGAATTTTTGTATATCAAGTATTTGGAATTATAATTTTATAATGCTAAAAGTATTTAAAATTAAATAAAACGTTATGTAATATATATTTTAATTAATAATTTTTTTAGCAAGTAAATCGAATTATTGTATATTAACTAATCGGATTAATAGTTTTATAAAGCTAAAAATATTTAAAAGTAAATATACGTCTTATGGTATATATTTTAATTGATAATTTTATAATAAGTAGATCGGATTATTGTATATTAATTATTTGGAATCAACAGTTCCATAATGCTAAAAGTATTTAGAAGTAGATAAAACGTTATGTAGTAAATATTTTAATTGAGAATTTTATAGTAACCCAAACGTATGTAGAGGTGAAGGCGAACATCAAACCATTAAAGATATTGATCAAAACGTGCAGGTAAGTGTAAACATGATATTAATTGATAACTTAAAATACATGTATTTTAAGGGTAATTAGCAAGCAATAGATAGAGAATATTTTACTTTATAAGTTTCAATAAGCTAAAGACACTTACAGTGGTTTCCTATGAATGGAAGCCTCGAAAAAATTCCAATGAATGCAAATTGCAGATTTTAGTGACACTATTAAAAAAATTATCGATTTGTGTATCGTGCCGGCGTATTAGAATTGGATTATTTAGGACTTCATGCATGAGTAGGTACAATTCTGTTGGCTGATATTTAAGTCTTACATTATCTGATTTAGTCAACCGTGATACACATGGAATTCTTAGTTATCAAATCTACCGGATTTTTCTTTATGGATGAATTGCTAGAAGATCGTCGTCCTCGTTTCCTAATTACTCGGATCTACGCGTAATTCATGGTCCAGACATCGGGCAACCCTTATGAACAATCTCCGACCCATTTTTTCGCCCTTCTTGGTCAGTTGTTTGAAACATGTTATATTGTGGAATTTTTCTCTCTTGAGTCACCTCAGATTAAAATGGAATGTTGTTGATGCACTCCCATACTGCAGAATATCTTACTAATGGTGACGAAGTTTTGTATTTATTCTTATTTATTTTGTTATCTATTTAAATAAATTATGAGACTTTCGTTTCCTTTTCTACGTTAATTTAATTTTGATGCAAATTTTTACTATCGTTGTCCAAAACCTATCTCTGCTACCCGCTTTCCATTCGTTAATCAGTCCGAAATATAAAAATTTCTTTTGATCAATCTGTGATCCTTCTTAATCTCCCTCTAGCTGTATTGTCGCTCTTCCCTTGATTTTAATTCGACTCGCTCCGGCCACTTTTTAGCAACCGCTTCGAGTATACAACGGCGCCCTGCGTAGCGGTCCTGTGCATAACGCCAGACTCGACTGCGGACTGCCGAGGGGTTCACGAGGCATGACCCACGAGCTCAACTAAGGGTTTTCACCCACTAGCCGGCACGAGATCCGTCCCATGAACCGTCTATTACAATACTATATATATATATAATTTAAGGGGTTCGGACTATAGATATATATAAATATTATTAAAAATAATGAAATGAAACATTACACCTGGTTTAATTAAGAAAAAATTTACATAAACATAGAAAACATTCATAAAGTAACAAAATAAATTCCTTACGTTCAAAATTTTCGATTTGATGTCCGAAATCAATAGTTTGGTTAAAAGCATAAGATTAAAAATAATGAAATTCATCACTGTATTTATACTATTTTCATGCGTGTGTGCGACCAATAGGCGATTTTTCGCCATTTTTAGGGCTTTTTAATTATTTTATTTCTTTAAAGTTATTTTATTATTTTTTGTATATTTTTCTTTATTTTTTGGTATATAATTTATTTTATGTTTGGATTTTATTTTTATTACTATTTTCTTGTAATATTATTTTTAGCCCTTTTTATTTGTTTTCTGGCAGCCACTTCTGCCTATGTTTTTTCTAAACCTTATTTTGCAAGGTTTTGGCAGTTTATTTTATTTCTTTGTATGTTTCTTTTTGCATCTGTAGGCATTTTCCGAATTTTAATTAATTATTTGTTTTATTTAATTTTTGTTATATTTTATTTTGTTTTAATTACTATGTTGTTTATTGATTTTTGGTATCTTTGTGCGGTGCATGTTTATGTACAGTGATTCGTTCCATTACTTCCACTCTTTGTCTTTAATTTTAATTTTAATTTTTTATTTAAATTGTGGCTCTGAGCCCAACACTTCCTTGTATTGATTCTAGTTTATAACATTTTTTGATAAACACAATTTTCTGTACTCTTGTTTTCGAAGGCAATGTGTTGCCGGTCTGTCATACTACTAGGCTTCTCATTAGACATTGAATGTCTATTATCAAAAATTCCATTTTCAAAATTGATTACTTTATTGACTGCAATTTTCCATTCTTCCGACCCTTCGGCAATTTCAGCAACTGAGGAGAATTTAACAAATCATTCAACTTATTTACATACGCATCATGGTCAAGAATAACTATCTAATTTCCTTTGTCAAACTTACAGATATTTATATTTTTTTAGCTAAGTTTTTTAAAGTCATAAAATCCCCAATATTCTGCTTTTTGTTTTTATAGATGGGTTCCCCTTTAGCACCAACGATGGCATCAATATTTTAGGCTAGTTTGGAATGATGTATGAATGATGTTATGGTTTCGTTTGATGTATGCAGTTTGTTTACGAATGTACCACTGGTTGATACAATTGACTTATGCTGTGCGTTGTGGGATGAAAATGATTCTGAACATCACATTTTGGATAGAAGGGCATTTCGTAAACTTCTTGAATTTGCTACTTCAAGTATCAATTTTCTTTTCAATAATGAATGGTATCAACAAATAGATGGAGTCGCTATGGGTTCCCCTTTAGCACCAACGATGGCATCAATATTTTTGGCTCGTTTGGAAAAGAAAATTGCTTATTTCCAATTTGAAAAACCTTTTGTTTATAAAAGGTATGTGGATGATATTTTTCTTGTATTTGAAAACCAGAAACATGTAGAACCGTTTTTGCTTTTTATGAACAGTTTACATAAGAACATTGTATTCACATGTGAAACGGAGAGAATGTCATCAATTGCGTTTTTAGATTTGTTAATTCAACACAAAGATAACCATTATGAGACAGAGATTTATAGAAAACCAACAGATACTAGTCTTTATACTTCTCCAGAAAGCTTTTGTGAATTTAAGTATAAGAGAAATATGGTGAAAGGATTGATTTATCGTTCATAAAGTGTTGATAAATTGGTTGAGTTGTTGATAAAGAATGGTTATTCTAAATCATTTTTATTGTTGATGATAAAAGAGACTGTTGATAAATTGATTAAAAATCCTAAGGATCCATGTTTTGGAAAGTCGGAGTGTAATTTGTCAAATGGGTGTGAATTGAGTGTTGATCTAAATAATAGTAAAAATGGATATAAAAAAGTGAGCCTACATATGTGTTAGTATTGCCGTACTCTGAAGGCTTTACAAATTATAAAAGGAAATTAAGTAAACAGATGGGAAATTTAGAGTATAAGATCGTCTCTAATTCGTGTAAGGTACGCAATATGTTTATTAATAAATCAAAAACTCTGGTTGGATTGTGTTCTGATTTCGTTTATCAATTTACATGTAATGGGTGTAATGCCACATACATTGGAGAGACTTCCCGTCATCTCTGTACTCGAGTTCTAGAGCATTGTCGATTGAAGGGTTTGACCAATATTAGTGAGCACAATAGAGGCTGTAAAAGTGAAATAGGAATGTCGGATTTTAGAATTTTGTTGAGAAGTTTTAATAATTATTGGGAACGCGTGATGTGTGAATCATTTGTGATAAGGTCATTGGATCCAAAGATTAATGTGCAGAGTGCTGTGACTACGAATTTTTTGAATGTTTTTAAATAGTTTACGTATGTTAAATCATGTTTGTTTTTTTTTAATATTACTAAAATAATTGAAAAATTTTAAATTATATTAATTTTTTAAAAATTATAATATAAGTCAAAATTTTAAAATTTTAAATTAATTAAAAGTGAATTGAACATATTTTATAAATATTTATTTATTACAAAATTAAATTAATAAAAAATAATTTGTTTAAATTAAATGTTAATTCCTAATATTTTTAGTTGGTTTTGAGTACCTGAAGATGATAGCTATGCTATCGAAATATATCGTACGAAAAGTTTTTTATTGGCGTTATCTTTTAATTATATCGTTGCCAAATTTATTTAATTACTTATTTATTAATTAAAAAATTTACAAAAATTCGAAAGTAGTATTGATAGGGGAAATTGTATGTTTGAACGCCAAATTAAAAGACGAGTCCAGAAATAATAATAAAAATTTAGGGAGGGGTCCCTAGAAAATAATATAAGACAATAAAAGAAATTAATTTAAAAAATTAATTACTAATGGGAAGCCCGAGTAAATGGGAAGTCCGAGGCAATGGGAAACCCGAGAGATGAGGAAAACACGGCGTGTAGACGGAATAATATAAAAGGGTAAATTGGCCTAAACAATATAAATGGACGCCACTGATAAATGGAGAGGTAATTATTTCCTAATTTGTAATTTAGTAACGTAGCAAACGTTGTTGACAAATGTCTGAAAACAGTCTGAGCAGGAGTATAAAAGGAAAAGGGAAAAATAAAATGGCCAGTGGTTGAAGCAAACGAGTAATCTAGTCAGGTCAGTAAAAGAGTCTAAACCCAAGTAAATTCAAACATTATCTATCAGAATGGGTGATTATCCATTGGATAACCTACCTTAAGATAATCAAATTTATTCGGTGGTTGAAGGGTGCAAATAAATCAGTATAATTGTGATTACAAAACATTGAAATAAATCGGATTGAGTTGTAACTGTGGTAAAGTGCAAATAAAATTATTCTGTGTTGGGTTTGCTTATTTGATTCGAAAAGGACACGAGGAGTCAGAGGGAACCGAATTTTAATAATAATAACCCAACACATTTTTATTTGTAGATTCATTTTGATGCTTTGCTTATAATTGGTGTGTGCTTAGTTTTTGACTAAGACCTACTTTTTATTGCTTATCCTTGGGTTATAGCCCAACAATATGATTATAAAGGATAGCGTCAGAAGCGGAAGTGACTCAGTTTAGTACACTTGATATATCAAGATTAGAATCCCTTCACAACGACTCGGATTTATCTGATACAAGAAAGTACAATGTTAAACAATAACATTTGACTAAATAAAATATGGCAGATATTATATCTAGAGAAATTTTGGGGTTGTCAGTGCAGGTAAATATTTTATATTATTGAACCGACTCCAAGAGTGTCTTTAATTATCGAATTAACGAACTCCAGACAATACAAACTTTATTGATCACACATTTATCACCACTTTACACTAACACAAAGAATTATCTGTTACAATGACTACGGAGTGCTTATTACAACCTTTCGGGAGGAATTGCACGTTTCAGTACCAATTGTATTTAACAATCACTTGACTACTCTGGCGAGTTCGTGAGATCGAATAATTTAATTTAGTTGATTTGGTTTGACTCGAATTTATTCAAAAACAAAGATTTATTTGATTAGTCTTTCTTTCTTTCCTCACAATTTCTAGTTTCTTCTCTTCACAATTTCTGTATTATTTTTGTTTCGTTTTAGTTTCTGCTTAGCGATTTTGTTTTATCGACTTCTAATTAATTCTTGACTTCAAATTTTCATCCTGATTCTAGTTTAGCTTCCTTTTTATACTCTATAATCAAATGCCACTTAGTGATATACACTCTGATTTCAATTTCAGTGTCTCTTCCTACCAACTCCATTTGGCCTTCTTCAATTCTCCTAATATCTTTGACAGCTGTCGAGATATCCCATTTTTTCAAGAGCCATCTCTCGGTTTCTCCGGTAATTCATTTTTCTTATCTCAATCAGACTATCGAGATATGTCACTTCATTTTTCATTTTATTTTTGTAATTATTATTTTTTCTTATTTTCTTCGTACGTATTAATTAAAATGACTTTGACATGTCTTATTATTTTATTGTTTGATTATTTTCTATTATTTGTTATTTCCCTTTTATTTTCTCATTTCTTCCAATTGTTTCTATTTCCCAGGATTGTGATAGTCTCAAAAAAATATGTTTCTAGTTACAATTTTTTTTATCTATCGATTGATGCTAAATTTAATTTCTAATAATTAGTATGTTAAAAGTTATTAATCAATATGCTGATTTGGTGGGTAAATTTTGGAAACTGGATTTCCATATTTAACATCGACTTTTTTAATTCTAACATTATTTGTTACATCTGATATTTTTCTAATTACCAATTTTATTACCTTTGCAGTGCTAATTTTTAAAGTACTTATCAAATAAGCCCACTTTCAAAATCATTAAGGACATTTTGAAGTTTTCATGTGACAAATTTTACACCAATCGATTGGAAATTTAATTTTATACTAGAATCATGTAAAACTTATCCAAATATATCAACTTTTGAAAAAGTTCAGAACGAAAAATCGTTTTTTGATGTCAGATTCGACCGGCTAGAAAAATGAATTATCAATGTCCAACCTTGACGAACCCAACATTTTTGAATGGAGAATTCTTTAAATCACAAATGGATTTTTATTTTTCAAAATTACTTGTAAACAAAAAAGTTATTCGATTTTATTGGTTTTTATTCGAACGGTCTATGTACAGACTAATCATTGTCTGACTTAAACCGACCAAATATCTTTGAATAGAGAATCATTCAATTCACATGATTCCGTTTCAAATTTAAAAAATTTTAAAAGCAAAAAATTTTTCTTAAACTTTATATTTATTATTACGTAATTTTATGTTTTTTCTATTTCTCCGTCCACTCTGAATTTTTTAACCCATTTCGCATAAAATATTTCAAAGTCATTTTTCCCAGAAATGGCAAAAAACTTCACCACAGTCACTGCCCGATGGTGCAGCGGTGTGGGGTTCAATTTCTTATGGTTACAATTTACTATTAATTTGCCTACTTTTCTCCACACAGCAGCATCAGCATGAAGTAAGAAAGAGGAGAAAATGACAGAATATTAAGTTACTAGAATCTATTTCAGTGAAACAAAGAAACTAAAGAGGAAAGAAAGTAGTTGACAGAAAGAAATCAGATAATATTCAATGAAAATTTTTGACATACGAAAAAAAGGAACTTTTCACAAGAAATAAATATTAAATGAGAATCTATAAAAAATATTTTGAAAGAGAAATTGAGAGGAATAAAAATGAAAACTCAATTGATAGAAAGAGTTTACTTCTCAAAAGATTCCGTAAAGTTACCAAGAAGTAACAGCCGGACTGTTCACGCTGAATATCTGACAATGGAAACAAAGTTCAAATGATTAAGTCAGATATGAGTTTAGTGACAGAATCGATCTTCAATAATTGGCACAAAGAATTAAATCAAGACGCAGAAATACACATGGCAGTAGGCTTTCCTGAAGCTCTTGGAAAAGAGCACTTTCGATTTGGAGTTCTCAACAAATGATGCATGTGCCTGTTTGCTTGTATACAACTACGTGCAATACATAAAGAAATTCCATATGGATTCAACATTTATGAATTTATCAGAAAGTTTATAAGATTTGGAAAGAAATCAAAAGCGCCTAAATGCCGGAAGTTTTGTGAATAATAATTACAAAAGCTCAACAAAATTGAAAGAAAGCAAAAGTTGTTGGGTATTTAATCTGCCTTCAATAATATTTTGCTTCGATTTCTCATGTTCGACCGTAATGGAAGCTCCTTTTATTTCCTAAGAATTTTTGATTCCCTAATTAAATTCACACGTAGTACTTGGAAATCTGGCAATACAGACAATCAAAAAGAAGTAAAATACTTCCAAAAGTAGTGCGGCTGGTCACCTTATTTATAGGACTCTTCACTATTCTATAGGGTTATTATTAGCAAGTCGATTGGATCCAATTACTTCCAAAACAAGCTACTGCACTTCTAAAATTTATTTCAATCATTATAATAATCTTCTGGGTTTCCCTCACTGCTCCATTCTCTGTGCGTCTCGGGCTTTCTATTAGATGGGGTTTTATATTAAGTGATTAATTAATTTCAATTTGTTTAATTTTTGCTTATAACTTTCTATGCGTCAACTCAATAAATTTTCATTATTATATTAAGGCTCGTCTCTTGATTTGGCGTTCAACAAAATTAGTTTCCTTCTCTATCTTTATTAATTTTCAGATTTTTATAAATTTTAATTAATATTTGCTCTTTTATTATTTTGGTGTTTTTATTGATTTTAAATGTGCTTCTCCTATATTTGCCAGCCCAAAAAACTTCAGTTATATTCAAAATTTAATTATTTGTTCACAATGAGCCGAAAAATTTGCTTATTCGATTAATTTTGATTTTAGCTTGACAAGATGCCATTTAACCGGTCAAGCTCGAGGATTTCACTTTAAAATAAAATTATCTAGTTTGTTTCTTAAATAAGTTTTAGGGATCCTCAATAGTATTTATCAATATTATTTATAGCCTTCATATATCTGTTTTGTCCGCAAAATATTTATTGTTTCTTTTCTAATTTTTAAATCTCCATTTTTCATTTCTTACACTGTTAAATTTTATATGTTAGTTACTTAATAAATAATTCTGTGTTTCCAACTTAATTTTACATAATCCAAATAATACAGTAACTAACCCAATCTCCTGCATGGTTGAACAACCGGAACTATGTATAGCTAAAAGTAGGAATTTGTAATTCAAAGCACAAAACATTATTTATTGTTTAGTTATTCATGAAATTTCTCACAATTTTTCCAACCATCCAGTGCATCAAAATTATTTCCATTCAGCAACAACCTTTACCTTGGTTATAAATGGACATAATGTTTGATTTATTTTCATCAGATAAATTACACATTGTTGTATAATTTGATTTAATTTGTTTTTATAATATATAGTTTTCGTGTTGTGATATTTTAAATTGCAAAATATAACATGACGTCATGACACCCAACACAGATCTATCAGATGCAGTATCAGCAGCCGTGTGGGCATTGTCCTTGAAAACTCAAGCGCATGCAAAGAAATGGGCAGATACTGCAAAACAAAAAGAGATCACCGACAATTTCATCGCAACTTGTGGAATTGCAGCATTTACAACATCATGATTTATCTTTTGCAGAAATAGGCGAAGAAATTATGAATTAATTACGTCCTCAAAAAAGCTTATAATTGCCGAACGCACCAAGTTCTACTTCTAAAAACAACGAGCTGGTGAATCAATTATGGAATTAGCAGCTCATTTAACCCTTTTGCCTCTATTGGGACAATACATCCCAGAAACCTTATCATAATACTACTGGGATATTCTATAAAACCCTACTGGGACTTATTATCTCAGATTTTTCTAGGATATTCAGAAGCTCAATCTTTACAAAAATAAGAATATTTCATATTTAGTTCGATATTAACAAGTTCTAAAATATAAATGTAGCTTAGTGTCATCAGCCGAAAGTTGGTGCAAAAGGATAAGAAAACATGCCAAAGATTGTGATTTCGACAGTCTAATTGAATTCGATTCGCATCAGAAACAGATAATAAAAATTGCTAAAATAGCGAGCAAACATGAGATAATTTTTAAACGAAAAGTTTAGAACACTTTCAAATAAATGAAATATCAATCAGACCGTTAGTCACATTCATACAGCAATTCGAGCAAATTTCAGATAATTCCAGTTTTATTGCAATCATAAAAAATTTTCTTTTGATGATGGATCAAGCATCCATTTAAAAGTAACAATTTCTTAAACTTCATCTAATTTCAATTTTATATA
This sequence comes from Schmidtea mediterranea, assembly GCA_022537955.1. NCBI lineage: Eukaryota > Metazoa > Platyhelminthes > Tricladida > Dugesiidae > Schmidtea > Schmidtea mediterranea. The sequence continues at coordinate 178,486,659 of CM039679.1, read as the reverse complement.
TATAATTTAATCAAATTTAAATTTGTATGGCGTTACATTACTGCTTAAATCTCCGATTACAATAGTGTCCAGATAATTTTTATTGGAATTCGTGACATGCTCAAATCAAAATTTAAAAAACGCTCAACGCATTATCGAACAGACTTTTCTTAGATTATTTATTCATGCGTTAATATAATGCATTACTTACTATAAAAATTGAAAATAAAATTTATTTCAAGTAAATAAATTAAACAAATTATTTTTTGTTATACAGATGATTTATATCACATTTGTTGCTGCTAAATAGGAAAGTGCTATCTTATATGAAGTAGAGAAAACAGAAAATGTTTAAAGATTTAATTGTGAAAATGCTAAAAGATTTAATTGTGAAAATGCTAAAATCGTTACATGTTTAATGCGGGACACTTTCCCGGACAGCTTTTAGTTAGGGACAAACAAATAAAATCCGGGACGCCTAGTCACTTTACATTACAAGGAACAAAACAAAATTAATTAAAGTCAACAATGGTGTGAAACAGGGATTCTCAATGTTCTTTCTCAATGGAGGTTTGGAAAGTTACCTCAAGACGACACTATCCGCCTTGGTGGTTGGAACTCTTGGCTCAATGGACAGCGGAAACGATACGATACTAAATAAAATAGGTCTCAATCACACAAAGCTAAAAAACTTGCAAAGCTATGCACAGCAACTGCAGTGGCCTCTAGCATTGCCATATACATGGATCATATTAGACTCAGAACTACACAATAAAATGATGTTAGTGGCACAGCTGCCTACTAACACATTTAATCTGAAAACATAGTATATCTACTTAGAGGCCTGCTTATAACTATTATTATTTTTATTATTATTACTATTATCACAATTATTACAATTATTATAAGTATAAAACGTTGATTTCTTGGTAGCAGCAGAAATCAATATATCAGATAAGCCAATAACAAAATAAAACCTTGCTGCGAAATAATAATTATAGCCGTAATTCCAAAAGAAACTGAAGAGGATTATTTAATATTCGAAACTTTTTTCAAAAATATAATTATTACTTCGCAGCTAGGGCTTATTTTGCTATTCGCTTATCTGATATATTATAATTATTAATATTATATATATATATATATAAAACTTAACCCGAAATTAACTTTATTTTATCTTTATTTGCATGTTTTAGAAATTAGTTTTTTATGGTTTATCCCTAAACCGCCATGGTTTCACTGGATAGGGGTCGTAGGTCTAGGTTATAGAAAATTTAGTCAAAATTACCAAGATTTACAATATAAACTATTAATATAAGCCAATTAGTTTTGTCTTCAACATGTCCAATCTAAATAAATATTTTCCTTATCCAATTGAAATTCTTAAAATTTCAAAATTTCAAATAATACATTTTATAAATATAACATCGTTTATATTTCAAATAATATTCTTATTAAAAGAAATAATACTATCTTATTTTATGGAAAGTGCTCGTTGCCAAAGTTTCAAACAACAACATAAGGTAAATAAAAAGTAAATAATTATGATAATCATAATAATCATAATAATAATAATAATAATAATAATAATAATAATAATAATAATAATAATAATAATAATAATAATAATAATAAAAATTATACTTATAACTATTAATATTATTTTCATTTTCATTAATATTTAAATTGCTTTAGTTTTAAATAATTTTATTTTCAAACTCATATTTCTTACATGCATATTAAATAATGGAAAAAAACTGTCAATTATATTTTAATTATTAGACAAAATATAACAAAAAGTAAACTGTAATCATTAAAGTATCATAAATTAAAATTCAAAATCAAAACAATATAATAATTAAATTGATTCATTAATTAATGGGTTCATCATTAAGGATAATTTTACTATATTATACTTACTTTAGGTGTATTTTATATATTAGAACTGATCTCAAATAAGCAGTTTATCAAAAATAAATTTATTACAGTCATATTTCTAAACGTTTTTTACGCCTGAAAATTTTCCATTAATAAAATGTTTACAAAAACAATTAATATTTACTTTTAAATTTTACTACTTGTCCATCAATGTAAAATTCTTTGTCGTGATTTATGTTTTTGTCAAATCTTGTATGATAAAATTTATTTACTACTGATTAGTAGGTTCCAAAGAATGACCGTATAAAAAGATTTTAATTGACAATTTGTCTGGAATTTTGTGTGAAATACGTATTTCTAGTAATTACATAGAAACGAATCAAAAGAATCAAAAATTGTAACGAATTTAAAAATATATTAATAATAATAATAATAATAATAATAATAATAATAATAATAAAAATGATAATAATAATAATAATAATAATAATAATTATAATTATATTAATATTAATAATAGCAATAAAATAATAGTAGTAATAATAATAATATTATTAATAATAATAGTAATAATAATAACAATATGTTTTATGTCATCTATAAATAATAAAATAAGCCCTTGTTGCAAAGTAATTATTATATTGATTACTTATCCGATATATATGCTGCTACAAAGGAATCATCGTTTTATAATATTGTTGAGGTCTGTAAATTAAAATTAAAAATTTAAATAAAATTTAGGATAATAATTCAAATGGAAAGTAAGTGAAGAAAAGAGGCAAATAAAAGCGGGATCGTGCACAGAATTAATAGTAAAGGAAAGTGCGATGGAAACAGTATTAGAAAATGCAAAAAGCAATTACGAAAGGCGAGAATCCGGAAATCCGAGAAAAATCAATAAATGGAAAAATCATCGAAATCGAATGGGAAAAACGGGACAGTTATAGATTAGCTAATGGTCAACAAGATGACGGTTAGGGATTTATCAGAAAAGGGTTAGAAAGGGTTGAAAAACATTCAAATGTATGAAAACAGAAAACGTTAATTAATTAATTAATTGGCTAATGGAAAACCCGAGCTAATGGGAAACCCGAGCCAATGGAGAACCCGAGAGATGAAGGAAACCCGAGCTGGGTAAACAAGAAGAAAGGCAAACAAAAGGAAGATTTGGGCCCATTAGTTTGACACAATGATTAATGGGAAAAGAGTAAGGAGAAGATAGCGCGCGTAGGAAGACCGGTAGGGCCATTAATTATCTGGATTCGTTGGACCATTATGGATGACAGCCGAAGCAAACACGTAGGAGAAAATGTCAAACGAAAGATTGGCTCGGCAATAACCATTTGTCATCCTGATTTCGAGGAGTATATAAGCAAAGGGAAAATCAGAGAAAATCGGCATTCTGCCTCAGCTAGGGTTCGAAGAATCAGACTGTAGGAAAAGTGGTAAACGAATTAGGGAAGTAGGGAAAAGAAGAAATAGAATTAAGAATACGGAAAGGCGAAAAGGGATCAAACCAAACAGAAACCGAGGAAAACGAGAGTCAACAGAACTAAAGGATCAAAAGGTGAATATTGTTTGTTTGCAAAGCATCAACGCCGAGCAGAGAATCGTATAAACTTTGATTGGTCATTGTAGCGTGATAATAAATTGTGAACCTGTTGTTTCAATATACGTTGGGTCGTTCATTGTTTTAATTTAAAGAACACCAGGAGTCAGAGAGAACCGACTTGAAATAATCCAAAACCCAACAATATGTTTAATAATTGTTAAAATTTACAAAATAGTAGTTAGTTTTTCAACACACTATATAAATTTATGAAAATTATACATATTTATAATTCTTGATTAAAATCCGGAAATAAAATATTCAAAATACGCTCTTTGTGGACTCATTCAAGCGAATTAGTACTGAAAATAACTTGTTTTTGCTAAAATATTTAAATTTTAAAAATTATACGAAAAATTTCTTAACTGAAAATAGTTTCATTTATTATTAAATTAGAATCTCTCGCTAAGGGAAAACTATTAAATTATAATTTTAAACCTTAAATCTATCAAATCTACACATGAATTTTAATTAATTACCAATTCCCATTCGATTTCATCTTGATTTATGAATTCGAAATTAAAAAAGGCAAACATAATTAATGATATTTTGGATTGATATATTTGACATTTAAATAAAGTGAATTCAGAATTCTATGGATAATTTTCCATAAAATAATATTTTTAATGATCGAAAAATAAACTCACTCTTTTTTTAAAAAATAAATTAAATTTTATCTCAAAATATAAAATTCTTTAAAAATCTTTTTCTTTAAATTTCTCAATCTGTCTTACATTTTATTAAAAAAATATCCGTAGGAATACTTTGCATTAAGTTCTTCGTGAGATTTAATGGTACTTTTACTGAATTGCAGTGTACATAAGAATAATATTAATAATTGAAATATGTTTTAATAAACATTAAAATTAATAAATTTATTATTAAAATTGTATAAAAAATGTTCATTCCAATAGAAAATAAACAAAGTTTTTAGTTTTATTGGTCATGATTTTAAGTTTTTGTAAATAAACTTTTCATATTCAAGATTAAATAAGTATTTTTTCTGACTTGTTCAAATCTCTCTCCAAGGAATACTATGTTTCCCAATACTTAATTCTAATTTTTTTATTTAATTTTATTTTGTTAAAGTGATTAAAATTTTTATTAAATTTGTCATATGAGATTTGCTTATCTTAGTGAGTTAGTAAACTTTTGTTTTAATTTGTGTAATTTTTGATTTATATTTTTTTGATAAAATTGATGATAATTTTTACCAATCTAGTGTCAAGGTCATTTAAAGTTATCTTGAAAAATGTGTCAATGACATTGAGAGTCAAGGTCATTTGAGGTCAAGGACGTTTCATGGTCATGTATTATAAAATAAGTTATAAATTCGATTTTACAAGAAAATTTTATTGGAAAAGGGAAAAAATATCTGTACGCACCTGAGAAATGTAGGTGATGAACAGCGTTTAAGGAAATTTTCAATGTTTTGACATTGAAAGGTCAAAAATTAAAGACAAGCACGATTAAAGGTTTTTAAAGGCATTATGTAGACGAAACAGACCTGTTTGCCTTTTAATCATTGTGTTCATAATCGTTCATCATTAAACATCAAATTTTAAAAGCTTTATATGTCTAAAACCAAAATTCTGACCCCATCCAGATCCTTTTCAACAAAACAACAACTGTTCCATTTTTAAATCATTTTTTTAAAAAACTTTTACTATTAATTTAAAATATTCGATGAAATTGGACAGTAAAATTTACTTTTGTCGAAAATTAACCAAAACCTATTTTTTAACCAAAAAATCAAATTTTAATAAAATACATCAAATACCCTTTATCTCGACGGGGGTTATCAGTGCGGCTAACCACTTATGTCATATTTCATAAAAAAATGTTAATAAAATAAAATACAAAAACTACTATGATTTAAACAAAGCCCAAATACTGAGAAATGTATTGAAGCTAAAAATCATTGAAAAGCAAGTCTTCAAAATCAAAAACAAATAAAATGAAAATTGGATGTACACCGCAATTTAAAAAATACTTGAAAAAAATGGGACCAAAACATTCATGCTAGATATTAAACAAAATAATTATTAAAAAAAGATAAAGGAATTGAAAATAATAAACTTTTTTATTATCTTTTTACCTTCGAGTATACCAACTGAAAGTCACCTAGATGTTTTTTGTAATATCTAAAAATTATTATTGAAAATAAATTATTTTACTGATAGTAATTTACCAAATTTAGCAACTGTAAAAAGTAAGTCCAAATTTAAAAATATAAGCCAAAATAAATTAAAATTAAACTAATTATAATTACATTTATAACTAAAAGTGAAAAGATTTTCCATCCCAATGATTCTTTAATGATATTTGGTGCATTAGTTTTTAAATAAATATTATTACATATATTTTAAATAATATTAACCAGTATCATACAAAGCCCATAAATGACATATATATATATAAAGTGTTTGATCTAGCCATTTGAGGGCCCGTGTGCAAGAAGGGATTTTGATACCCTCGCCCTCTAATTCAAAAGATAAATTTATTCTTTTTTTTATTTACCATTATATTGCATGGGAAATAAATAACAAAACAATTGTATAATTTCTTTCTTTATTAATAATTCTTTGTGATGAAAAGTGTATAACAAATATCCGCATGTTCATAATGAAAATATTAATAATTAATGTAATTGGAGAAACAATTATATTTTGATGAAACTTTACTTAACCTGATGACAAAATACATTTCAAAAATATTGTGATATCTTGTGACTATAATTATGGAGAATTTAATTACAAGTTTCTTGAATTATAAAACAAATCATATTCATTTTTAATTAAATAAATTAAAATAATTTATTAGAAAGCTTAATAATTATTGGTAATTAATCGGTGTGCCGATTGTTCATCGAGAGAACGTTTCATCAAATGTCTTTTCATCACAACTTCCCGTCATTTTCACACAAGAGTTCAGGAACATAGCCGATTGAAAAGTGTGAGTAATATTATTAAACATACAAAAATGTGCAAAGGAATAGCGGATTTAAAAAAAAATTAGACATTTTATATAAAACTTTAGTAATAAGTGAAAAAGATTTTTTTGTGAGGCTTTGGTAATAAAATCACAATCCGCTAAAATAAACGTTCAGTCAGCGACAAATTTATTAAGATTATTTGATTAAATCATTGAATCGTAACTATTACATCATTATTGTTTCCATATATAGAATTTGACAAAGATTATGATGGCATAATAAGGATAATTTCCTCGAAATATATTTCTTTCATTTGGCTTTCTCTTGATTTTATTAATAATTTATTGTTTAAACTATTTTAGGCCATAAGATTAAAAATATTGAACGTTTCCTGTGGTGTGAATATTGCGGATAATTATTAAATATTAATTAATAAATTAAATTAAATTTACTTGAAGCATATAGAAATTATTAATTATCTAAATATTGTTTTTTGAGAAATTCGTCGTGTTGTTTTATTAAATGAGGTATTGACAGATTTTGTATTATGATCAATTTATATCTTAACAAATGGTAAGTTAATAAAATTAAAATAAAAACCATTTTTAATTACAATCATAATTTTTTTTCTAAAAATTTGTTTGGCTGATTGAAAAAATAATTTATTTATATTATTTTAATCAATTAAATATTAATTGGATTTGATTGTCTTAAAAAATTGACTCAATAAGTGTTTTATTTATTTTAACATTAATTAATCATAATTTTTTTTCTATTTATATAAAAAATTATATAAATGGATTCATAATATTATGATTGAAAAGATTTAATTTTTGGAAATTCTTAATTTCAAATTTTGATGTCAGTTGAAGCATTTTAACATCTATGTTGGACTGAAATAATGGTGGGAAAGTTTCCTTTCCATATGGAAACTTAGTCTATAATCCCTGCAAAATGTCATTTGTAATAAATTTAGAACTTCCACAGACAACATAAATAGAATTGAGGGATAAATTATTTATTATAGTTTATTATATAGGCATTATGTTGTAAAGTTTCCAGAGGTTTGAAAATCCTTTTAGTTATAAGTTAGTTATGAGTTTACTACTCTTGTTAATAGTCGAAGTAACTGTAACTATTTGTTTTATGCATTGCGATTTGAACGAAGATCAGATTTAGAAATCTTAGAAGCATATAGAAGAAAAAAGGGGTGAAATTAACGAATGGACATCTTTGAATGTTCTTAAAAAGATTTATTATAACAAATTGCATTCATAAAATATTACTTTCAAACATTTTAGAAGATTGTTATATGATTTAATTAATAACAATTTGTATACATTTATTCGTTCTATTATCACAAATGTCAATATATCATAAATTGGTTAACATCATAAAGGTAAACAAAATTCTATCCAAATACTTTTGTCATTTTGTATTATTAATTTTGATAACTGAGAAAAGCATTATTTTAATAACTTTTAATTTTCACCACTGATTTATTTTCATTTTCATTATGACATTATATTTATTAAAAAATATTTGACTATGAAAGATAAAAAACGATATAAAAACTATTTACGATTTAAACAAATATCCTTTTTAATTTTAAAAGATTAACTATTATTCATAAAAATCACTAGTTATATTATGATTTATCACAGCTGTTTTTAAATATCTTTTAAATATATAATAAATAATAATTATTATATAAAAACATCAGATTTCATTTATAATGTTCAAAAAATAAATAAAGATTATTCATTAGTTTTTAGTTTCCAACCAATCTTTTAATTGTTATGTTTTGCGATCAAATTATTCTTTAAATGCCAGTTAATTTTTCCCCTAAAAAGTAAATTATAATTTCATTATTTGCAGTGTAACTCATAATTTTCCAACCCTATTAATAATTTATATTCATTTATTAATTCATACGTATTTCTGTACATTTTAATAATAATAATTATATTATGGGAAATTTCTTGCGACAAAGCTGACATCATCTCGTCCAACATTATAATAATAAATTCAAACTTATTACAAAATTGATAAAATACGCTTTTATTTATTTGAAAAAATGAATTTATTTTTGTTACAAAACATTTCATCCAAAATTAAACGTTTAATTCATCTTGCAAATTTGTAGACAATTTTCTATTTAATTTCTTTGAATTCGAAACACTTTCGTAGATTTGAAGGAAAAATCAGGGATTTAGATAATTTCTGTTGTTTTTACAAAACAAAATTAAATTTCTCGATGAAATTTAAAGCTAGACTTGTTTATTTTATTTGTTTTTTAAATAAAAAAACTTTTAATTTCCAAAAAAATATTTTTTTTAATTTTTAAATTCTTAACAAAACAATTTAGGTTTATTCGAAAGTTTTCATGCGAAAACTTTTAAAATTTTAATATAGTTGCCATGATACAATTATTTGTTTTATCAATTATGAAAATAAATATAAAAATCGAAATAAAGAATGGTTTGTAACTTTGAAAATTTATAGATTCGAAATTGAAATGAGTAAATTAATACAAACATTTATAATTAAAACAATTGCGGAATTGGATATAAAAAGTATAGAAATATAAAAGACATGAAAGTAATGATTTTGTAGGAAAATAATTTTAAAAAATTATGAAAATAATCATAATATTGACTCTTCTGGCTGGGTGGATAGACTATAACCCTATATTTGGATTGCGATTTATTTAATTAATATAAATATGATAGAATAAATCACTGGTCGAACGATATCTTTTTAAAATATATATTGAGCTGAATATTAATTACAAAATATATAATAAATACAATTGGACAAAAATTATTTTTTATCTGTTCAACACAGGGAAGGAAAAAGTGCTAATTAAATTAATTTCCTTATCGCACTATAACTCACAAAATAATGAACTAGTGAAGAGTATTTAGGCAGCGTCTCACCTGGTTAAGATCCTTTTTCTTGATATATCCAAGGGATATTTCAAGCTGTATTTTATCCAGTTCGATAGGGACTTTCCAATTAGCTTGTCTTTATCTCGTTTGATAAGAAAACTAGTGTCCAAAATAATGAATTTCAACGCTGTTTAAATACTAAACTTATTGGTTATTGACCAATCAGAATTTAAGGATTTTTGGTTTTTCCAAATTGAAAATTTAATTGGGATTTCTAGTTAGTTAATTTAAGTAATTAATATTATTAGAAATTAAGTAAGTTTTCTTTATAATAATAATAACAATAATAATAATAATAATAATAATAATAATAATAATAATAATAATAATAATAATAATAATAATAATAATAATAATAATAATAATAATAATAATAATAATAATAATAATAATAATAATAATAATAATAATAATAATAATAATAATAATAATAATATAATAATAATAATAATAATAATAATAATAATAATAATAATAATAATAATAATAATAATAATAATAATAATAATAATAATAATAATAATAATAATAATAATAATAATAATAATAATAATAATAATAATAATAATAATAATATAAAATTAATAATAATTATAGAGAATAAATAGAGATGAGAAATTAATATAAATATTTATAATTAAAACAATTGCGTAATTGGATATGAAAAGTTGGATATGAAAAATAGGATATGAAAAGTTGGATATGAAAAATTGGATATGAAGTTAATGATTTTGTAGGAAAATAATTTAAAAGTAATATGAAAAGGACAAAATACAAATTAATTAATTAAATGAATATTTCATTTTTGGAAACAAATGATTAAATAAACAAATTGAATGGTTAGGAAACCAATTGCTGAAAAATAAAATGAAAATTAATTAAAGTTTTGTTTTATAGACAAAAGTGTGTAAAAAATAAGTTTTGCACAATTCAAACGGTTATATCAAAGCAAAATAAAAGTAATATAAAAGTATGTATTATAAAAGTACAAAATTAATCTCCATTCATCATCATTTTAATTGCATGTAATTTTTATTATTTCAAAATAATAATTTAAATAAATTAAAATTATATTATTTAATTTTTAATTACTTTTAATAAATGAAACTAATTTGTTAGGCGAAAATGGTCAAAAGAAGGATTTTTGAAGATTTACAATCTTCATAACCCCTGGGCCACATTATCAATTCAGTAAATACAATAAATGTAAAAAATACTTTTTAAAAATTTACAAAACCGAGATTTTAACAAAATTTAATTAAAATTTTCAACAAAAACAATTAAAAATTTTTACCAAAACTATTTTACATTTTGTTTCATCCTGCATCAAAATATTGCTCTTACTAATATTAATCAATTCCATCAATTGACTGTGATCGAAACCTTGTGAGTGAAAATGACGGACAGTCATTCCAATGTATGAACACGAACCACATACATTGGAATGACTGCCCGTCATTTCCGCTCTCAAGGTTTCGATCACCGTCGACTGATGAAATTGATTGATATTGTAGCTAAATATATTTTGGATTGGTGTTGTTATTCTTTAATTTAGTTCATTGCAAATTTTGTGTGATTCTGTTTTAATAATAATAATAATAATAATAATAATAATAATAATAATAATAATAATAATAATAATAATAATAATAATAATAATAATAATAATAATAATAATATATAATAATATTAATAATAATATAATATAATAATAATATAATAATAATGGTAATAATAATATTAATAATAATTTTAATAATAATTATAATGATTATAATAATAATAATAATAATAGTAATCATAATATTAATAATAATATTAATAATAATTATAATGATTATAAAATATTTCTTTATAAAAAATATTTTTTTTCTTTTTAAACTTTATTCACATAAAGATCCTATTAACAGATAAAAATTGAAAATGCCTTAAACGTCTTATATAATTAAAGAAATTTAATTCTTGAATCATAAAGAAAATAATAAATTTATATATTTTTGACAAGAAATTAATAGTCAATTGGTGTTACTTGAAAAAGGACTGCCGATTGGCAAGAAAAAGTCTTTTTTTTCTAATTTATATTTTATATGAATTTTATGTCAGACAAATAGAAACTGCAAGTCAGAAATCTGTTATGCAAATGGGATTCCATTTTACAGTTTATCAATTTTCAATTTAGAAAAGGGAGAATTGAAAAGAAATTCCCCGAAATTGCTGGTTGAGATTTTATCACCGACTTATACTATGGGAAATCTCTAGCAAGTTTTTTTTGTGATGGATATTTAATTAATGATGCAGAAAGTCATGTTTTTGTGAAAATGGCAATTGTCAATTACAATTTATTTCCATGAACCTTGATTTAATAACAATTATTTGCACTTTACACGTTAGACAAATTAATTTATTAAAAATTATAATAATTTCAAAAATTATTTTTTTTACATTAAAAAAAATTACAAATCTCAAAAAATAAACTTTCCATAAAATAGGAAGAAATAAAAACTAAATATAAAACAATTTTGAAAAAAAAGATAATATTCTTGATCTTGTACATAAAATGTAATTTTCTATATACGAGTGTTTAAAATGTTTAGAAAATAGCTTGAATACTTTTTAAAATTCGCTTTCATCTCTCGTATATTTTAGCAAGAAGCTTTGAATAATGTTATAAAATGCCTACTCTTGTTTCAGTACAATAAAGATTCTTCCACGAGACCTTTGAGGATAATTAAATCGAAGAGTTAATTCTTGTATTAATAATGTGTAACGAATTTTAATTAAATTATATTGATAAATTTAAATAAGTTTAAAAGTTAAATTACGGAATGATGAAATTGCTTGATTGTAAAATTAATATTTAGAAATGTTTGTAATTTAAATATATTATATATTTATTGAATGTTTGTGTATTAATATTCCCTATTCAATTGTTAATTCATGCTGGCTAAAATATCTTCAAAATAAATACTAAAAAAAATTTATGATCATAATAAAACAACATTTATGATCGTTGTTTTATTATTGTTTTGTTTGCAAATTTTTTTAAATAAAGTTTGGAATTTATTATAATTTAGTTTTTAATGGAAGTGTTAAATTTACGACACCAAACTGCTAATAAGGCTCATATTGAAAATAAAACTATATGAGAATTTTTCATAGCCAACTTCGTTTCGGTAGGCGCGTTAAAATTGGTTAGAGTTTGTTTTATACAAATGCATTTGAGTTACTGAAACATAAAATTTTGAAACCCAAAATTTATAAATATCTTCGCAGAGAATTTAAAAAGTGATTGATTTAACCACTTGCGCTACATTGACGTGCCAGGCACGCTTTGATGATTTTTTTCAAAACCGCAAGTGACGTGTATACCACGTCGGTAGCATTTGTCGCAAAAACAAAAACGACGTGTGTGCAACGTCGGCTGACAAACGTAACGTCATTATTCGAATCGCAATTATAAAGTTAGTTCACATCGCGTAGAGTTATCGATATAAGGAATATTTCTGAATCGATAAGGTATGTTGTACTGATTTTTTAGAAGGAAATGCTTGTGGTTTGCAGTTAGCAGTTTTTATTTTATTATAATGCTAAAAAATCCCCAAAGACGGTGTAAGTCTGCGCCAAACATAAAAAACGAAGCGAGACTACTAGGGAGTGAAAGAAATGCCTTGTGGCATTACATATTTCCATTTGTTTTGAAAATTATCATACAAAAGTAGACTATTGATTAATAAAATTTATTGTTGTTGTGAATAATTATTTATATTCGTGTAAATCTTTTATGTAAGACCCTACCTCGCGCTAAGCACTGGTCAAACCCCTGAACTCACTGACGCGGTGAGACGTCGATGCCTTACGATACTTTACATATATAGTAGAGCGCGGCCCAGCTACCGAAAATTAAATCATAGCGCAAGTGGTTAACGAAGTATTATCATAATTGTGATAGACAATTTAACATTTTTAAAACCTTCCGAATATGGAATTACTTAAGCATGATATTTTATGGGTTCACTATCATTAGGTAGGTTTTAACTACCATTGTTTTCATCAGGCGCAATCATAATGCGATCAATGGTGATCAATCATGAGACAATATATAAATAAAAAATATAAATAAACAATGGAATAAATAAAATTATCATACAAATAATTTTTAATGACATTACAAAGCTCTCGAATTAAAAAGCAAAGAATTAGATATTTAAATATTTAAAATAAATATGTAAAATAATTAAATTGTTTATTTTTGTAACCAGATTTTAAATTTCATAAATGATTTGCAGCAAATTTATCTCCTATAGAAACTCATATTTTATTAATTGAAAAAAAGGACCTAACAACCTGAATGAAACATTTCAATTTTTTGTAATATTTCTGAATATTTGTCTAACGTTTTATTGGTAAATAAACATATTTATATCTAAGAATCACGAATAAATGTCTTTAGAAACGACTGTCACTGTTTGATATCCAGACGCATTAACAATTGCAACTGCTCTGTGAAATTATATTTTTTATTTTCCAATGTCGACAGTTCGACATTAATTAACAAATGAAATATTTGACTGATGATTTCTATTAGAACTTCAATATCATACTTAATTTGTTTAACAAATATATTTTATTTATTATTAGTTGATAAAAAATTATTGGGAAACATTTTTTTTACATAATTAATATTTGAATGATTTTCGATTCTCTCTCTCTCTCTTTTTATTATTTTAAAAATATAAAACCAAATAGATACCTAAAATATTTTAAAAATGTGTTCAATTATTATAAATGTTTTAATTTGTAGTTTTTTTCTATTTAAAAAATGTGTGCAAATATCACTTTGTTACTTTGTAATAATTTGTTCAATATTTTCATATTTTATTGTTTATCTGATGGTATACATTATAAAATTGAATTAATATAACTTAAAAAATAATGTTGAATATAAATTATTTATAAAATATATGAATACATTTTTTTGTTTTAATCTTTCAATATGGAAAAATATAATTTTTAAAAAAAATTTATTATTTTAATACATGATTAAATAATTTAAGATATAAACAAAATCTTTTAAGATTTTAATAAAATAAAAATTGATTAAAATAATTATATTTTTACTTACTAAAATATGCTTTTATCAATAAGACAACTGTAAAATTCTATAATAAAGTAATCATTTCTAAATTGATATTTCTCGGCAAATTTGAAATATTTCCCTAAATGATAAAACTTAAAAAATTTCAATTAAAATTAACTGAATTTTTTAAAATTTATTTCTTTATTTCAAATCAGATGGGGAGATAAAAGTAAGTTTCGAACTTTTATGCAGTTTCAAAATATCTTTTAAATTCAAACAATAAAATATTATCACAATGTATTTTTTATGTCTTATCCCATATGCGTTTCTGTTACATTTTATACGTCATTCAATTGCTCTTTTTTCATATGTTTATGAATAACTATTTTTTGTTTTCTTTCGATTAGGATTTGTAAAACAACCAAAACATTAAAAACCTGAAAACTTCCGATGTCTATGCAATTTGTGTTATGTAAGGTTTTTATAAGTAAGCCTAAATCTGGTTTAAAAAAACTTCAAATAAGACTGGAGCTCTACCTCAAAAAGGTTTTATGAAAACAGATCTTATGACAATCAAGGTTAGAATACTAAATGTCGGAACTTGAATGCTACATCAAACATGTCACCAATGGTAAAACTCTATGTATCAATGAACATTTAAAAGAAGTTGAAAAAAAATGATGAAGAATATTGTTTGAAAATAAATTTTGATAAAACTAACAAGACTTCTAGTTGAATGATATGTTGATTCTGCTTTAGTTTTAATGTTTCGCACAACTATTACTAATTAAATCCAATCGATTCGATTTTGACATTCCAAGATCCTTTATAAGCGAAACTTTATAAACTTTAAAATTAGTTTATAATCTTTATTTTTATTCATAAATGACGATGGTACAATATTTTTCATAAGGAAATGAAGGCATTCTGATAGATGTTTCACTGTCAACATATTTATATAAAGCTTCCTCACAAACCAGAAATTTTCTCTTGAATTGGTTAGTAGTTTGATAGATAAGTTCAACAAAAGATCCACCAACATCCATAGCGAAATTACCAACTCGAAAAATTGAAAAGGCTTCATTTAATACATTTGAATCTATTTCAATAAAGTAATGTTTCAATCGGACATCGGGAGAAACGTTTAGATGTTGACTGGTAAGAATCTCTTTTAGTTAGTTGATTCAGGTTATTTCCTATTTGTTGAATAGTTTCTTCATTAGTAAGAATTATTTCCATTTTATCATTATTTGACAAACTAATATCATCAAACAACTTCCATATATTTTTCAATTTCTTTTAATCTACTAACAATTTTTACAATTTTAGGACCGTTTTCTAATACTTTCTTTACTTGTTTAGATACAGAGTTAAGCTGATTAATACATGGCTCAGAACATTCAGGAATTACAGAATCTCCTATCAATATTATTTCGATTTCCTCTAACCTAATTAATTAAAGTTGGATCCATTTGACACGATTTAACAAATACTTTTTTAAAATTCCAAAAAAAACTTTATTTACGAAATTATTTTCACTAAAAATTACATTTAAAACCATCTTTACCTTTAACTTTGAACATTCATCATAAACAATAAACACAAATACCTCAAATAAACAAATCCATAATAAACCACACTAGTTAATTATAAAAAACTTTACACTGAGGCATGTAAAGCAACTTTTCTTTATTGAGTAGCAATTAGTTTTCATTGGTTCTTTTATTGGCAAAAATATCTATCAGATTTCAAAAAGAAATATTTAAAAACATTATAATGAAAAAGTGCTAAGACGACTATGAAAGACCTTGGAGATATTGAGATCATAATTTCAGTGAAAATGGAATAAATATGGAAGATCATTCAGAATAATTATTAATTAACAAATTTCGTTATTAGCTTAATTATTTAAAAAAACAAATTAAAGGTTTTTACCATATAGTGGGAATCCGAGTAGATTTTTGATGGTTTGATAGCTGTTACAAAATTTAAGAACAGATAGATTTGTTATGGAAATGAAAGCCTGACAAAGAATCAAGTGCAAAAACACAGGAATCTAAAGAAAAGAATTGTGAGTCTTAAAATGCAAGGGTTTTTGATTCAAACAAAAAAGATGAATTTTTTGCAAAATTATTTTTAATAAATTAAAATTTTGAAAATTATCTAGCTAAAAATATTTTGAAAAATCTAATAGCATTATTTAATAAATCATCAATTATACTGGGTTATTAAAATTCAGAATTTAAATATTTGTCTACAGAATCAAAAGAGATTCTCAAAACTTTCATTTGTAAAACTAGATTATGTAGATATAAAAATTAGAAATTCATTCATCAAAAATGAAACTTCTATAATAAAACATGTTGTTTATATTGATGTATATTCTGGATGGATATTTATTATTAAATATAGAAAAAATATTAATTATATCCAAAATAAAAATAATTAAAAGACAAAGAAAATTATAATTGCATCAAATAAATGTTATAAACCAGTGTTTTAAAAAAATAAAAAAGTTATTATTCAAACAAAAAGTTTTAAAATGACATATTTTTAATTAAAATAATAATTATCAATTTTTTTATCCAATTATTATTATTATTTTTTTTTTATTATTATTATTTTTTTTATTATTATTATTATTATTATTATTATTATTATTATTATTATTATTATTATTATTATTATTATTATTATTATTATTATTATTATTATTATTATTATTATTATTATTATTATTATTATTATTATTATTATTATTATTATTATTATTATTATTATTATTATTATTATTATTATTATTATTATTGATAAAACAGAATCACACAAAATTGGCAATGAACTTAATTAAAGAATAACAACATCAATCCAAAATATATATTCAGCTATAAAATAAATCGACTGAATAACAGTCTTCGTAAGGTTGTCTTGAACTTTAAACTATTTAGGTCAAATCATTGTTATTTAAACAAATTTGTGCTTTTAAATTCTCAAAACATTTTATCAAAAATTAAAAATTTTGCAAAATGTTAAAATTATTTTTTTAAAATTTTACAGAACCGAGAATTTAAAAAAAATTTAAATAAAATTTTCAACAAAAATGTTTTAACATTTTTACTAAAACTATTTTACATTTTACTTCATCCTACATAAAATAATTGCACTTACCAATATCAATCAATTCCATCAGTCGACTGTGATCGAAACCTTAAGAGCGGAAATGACGGGCAGTCATTCCAAAAAATGTGGTATTACACCCATGACATATAAATTGAAAGCCAAGATCCGAACAAAATCTAAGTAGGAATATGTGATTTAAAAAAAGCAAACTTTTTAATTTTTGAAAAAATTTATTGAGAATTTAAAATCAAAAATTGGTTTAAATAACAATGATTTACTATTAATAGTTTAAAGCTCAAGACTACCCGACGAAGACAGTTTTTCAGTCGAAATATATTGTAGCTGAATATATATTTTTTATAATTTTTGTTATTTTTAATTCTTCTTATTATTATTATTATTTTTATTATTATTAGAATTACAGTATAATTTTTATTTAAATTATAAATATACCAAAATATGTGATAAAACTTCATTATATTTTCTAATTTTTATTAATTAACTTTTTCTTAAGTTCAAAGTTTCTAAAGTAATAATTAAATATAAATATATTTTTTAGATTATATGAATTTATTCAGTTTAGAAATTAATATTAAATTTAACGGCAGTCCAGAAGAATTTTTTTCAAACTTATTTATGAGATTTTTGTGATGAAAAATTAATAAATCTGCCAGAACGGAAAAACATTCAATTTTGATTGATTTTGATTAAAAACTTTTTTCATAAATTATTAATAAAAACATTATTAATATGATTCATTTTCATGATCAATAAATTATTTTATTTAGTAAAATCTGATAAATCAATTTTTTTTAAAAATAAAATTTTCTGTAAAATGATTTTATATTTTGGAATTTTAAAGTTGTTTAATTGAAATCTTCCTTAAATGTTTGTATGTTAGATGTGTATTTATTGTTTATCGTACAATTTCTCAATTATTTCTTTAAAATATTATTTAAAATATTTATTTAATTTAAAATTATATAATTTAGTTTATAATTTAGTTTATATAATTCCTGAAATATGAAAAAAATATTTTCATTTTAAATTTTATTTATATTTTGAACTAATATTTTTTTCAGCTGTTAAATTTTTAAACAAAATAACATTATAATAGACTATTTTTATTATTAAAAATTAAACTATTTCTCGAGACATTACTATTAAATATCATAATTTTAATTAATTATTTTCACCAAATGTATTAATAAGAGATAAAATACATTTTTGAACGAAATTTTAGAAAATATTCTCACATAATATTCTCCTTATTATCCTGAACTTGATGTATTGAATGTTTTCAAAATTACTGCTTTAATCAAGTAAATGCTATTTTTCTATAATTAAAATGTAACATTTCGGAAAAAAATGTTTTTTTAGGCAATTTTCTTTCACTATTATGTTATAAAAAGTTAAATTAAAACAAAAAATCAATTTTGTTATTTGATATTATATACGAAACAAAATATTTCGATAAATATAAGAAGTATCCAGAAAATATTGAAATAAATTGAAATTTATTAATTATTCTATTTTGAATATTTTATGCAACATTTTCAACAAAATTTGATGTTGCAAGATAAAATTTTTTTTTGAACTTTTACATATTAAATTGTTCTTTTAATTGAATTAACTTAATAATTTAAACATTTTATTTTATCTGCCATTACCATTTCAATAAACTTTTGTCTTAAATTTTCTGAATTTTTAGATCAAAATCTTTAATTTTTCTTTTGTTTAGATATAAATTTTAACAAAATTTTGACTAATTTATTTATTTATTAGTTTTAATTAATGTGTAATTTTTATGTCTATTTATAATATTTAAACTATTTTTGATATAAATCAGAAATTTAAATTCATAATTCTTTTAATTTATTATTAATCTTTTACTATATTTTAATAAAATAATTTTAAAATTAGAGAATATACAAAAATTTGAAACGTAACTGCATTATGATTTTAATTTTACATATATATTTTCTTAATATATTTAATAATTAAATATTATAAAATTTTGAAGATTTATTCATTTGATTTAGTTTTAGTGTCCGCTAATAGAGTTTCATTAGTCTTTTTATATTTTATTATAAAGATAACTGTAAAAAATAGGTAAGTTGAACTACGTCATTCAGCACAAACTATATAAATATATTAAGCTAATCTTATTTATTTATTATAAGTATATATAATTATTATATAATCACAATATTTAACTGACACTTCACTTATATATTTTACTTTTAGTCATTATGTGTCTTATTTTTGAAGTTATAACTTTACAAAAGTTTTAGTTTGGTGATGAAATTATCCAAAGTTCACTTTCTTGTAGCATTATTCTTATTTTTATTTATGTAGAAAATTCATTTTTACATTAAATTAATTATTAAATTTTATATTTTTAAAAATGAAATAAATTTTAAAATAATTAGTAAATAAATGTATGTGAATAAAAAACTGTATTTTATTATATTATTATTTTATAAATGAATAATATAAAATAAAGATAATGTAGACTCATTTTGTATGCTATTTTAATAAAAAAAAATTCGGTTAGCTCACAACAATTTAATTTATTTTTTTTCTTAAATTGTATTTTAGTGAAAGCTCTTTTAAAATATATTAAATACATTCAAAAAAATATTTTTCAAATTAAATGTAACTAATAATTTGTTTATTTAATAACTCACTAACATTTCCAACTTTTCACATAACTTAAACAAATCTTTATTAAAATTAATAATATGTTCTCGGTAGAAAGTATATAAAAATCCTAAAAAATCCTGATATGTTAGAATTTTCAAATTTTTATATATTATATATTTAAAACATACCACTTTTAATAAATAATTATAATTAAAGAATATAATAATAATCAATTATAATTTTATAAAAATTTATACAAAAAATAATTTATTTCATATATATTAAATGAAAACAAGATAAATAGACAATTTATAAATTCCTTATCTCTGTCATCGGAAAAGTCTTTGGAATTTTCTGAAGTTGCGATGTTTTAAAAAGACAATCGCGACAATTGTGACAAAATTATTATAATAGAAAAATTTCCAATTTATTGAAGTGTTTATAAATTACCATTTTCTTTCACTAATTTCAATTTTATTTTCTTTCATTTTTAGACTTGGTTATTTTAGCGTAAAAAACACGATTTTCTAGCACGACAAAATAATGTCTAAAATAAGAATTTTTGAAAATAAATACCTGCCAATTTGTTGCATGTGCTTTCAAATCTTTTTAATAAAGAAATTATTAGATTTTTAGGGAATATTACTTTAAAATCAAGGATTTTATTTCACCAACTCCCGAAACCTTATAAGATATTTTTATTAAATTTTTATTTGATATATTGTTAACTGAAATTTGATAATTCTGTAAATAAGCTGTAAATCATATTATGCATTTAATTTTAAAAATATTTCTGTCAACTTAAGATTCGCATAGAAATATAATTGTTATTACATCTAAAGTTTAGAAATTATAAAATTGTTTTTTAAATAATTATATTTTTTTTAATGAATATTTTCCAAAAAAAATAACAATATTCATTTTTAAAAGATTTTTTAAAGGAAAAAAAATATAATATTTATTGCAGATTGCCTATTGTTTATCTTACAAACCACTTTCAATATAAAAAATACATTTAAATAAAATCTTTTAACATTTTTTCATAAATAAACAAACAAAATTATGAATATATTTTCATCTCATATTATTTTAAATATTCTAATTAAATGTCTCGTTTGTATATTATTCCAAAAATTAGTTATATAAAATAATTGTTAATTAATTAGTTAACAAAAGTATTCTCAAATTAAGAAAAAATTATTGTAACACTTTTATTTTTAATTTATAATTGAAATTAACTATTAATTCAGAATTAACTAGATAAAAAAACTCCATTAAAAAAACTTTCTTTTTATCTCAGCTGATTTCTAGGAAAAGATAATATGATTTCCCAAAAAAATATTTTGTTGAAAAAATAATTTCCAACACGCGATTTCCATTACGTAGTTTTAATCGAAAATATTTGGCTACTTTAATTTCTCGTAAAACTTTTGATCATTATCATCCAGTGAGTACCAATCGACAAAACTTCAAAAAAAAACAAATTTTAAAATAGTTTGTTATAAATCATATATTCTTTGTTGAAAACAAAAATCTCTTAAAATCTATTTCAAACAAAGCTCAAAAAAGATTTTTTAATAAAAATGTTTTTTTTCTTTTTTTTATCATTTTTAAAATGCCAATAAAGCAATTAGACTACTAGCCAAATAAATGATTTTCAAATTATTTAAATCAAGTTTTCCGTGGAAAATAATTAAACAAATAGAGAAAAATTTAATTTTCCTATCTCAAATTTCTAAAATGACATTGATTTAAAAGTGAAATGATTTTTTTTTCATAGTGAAATATTACTTGAACAAAATTAATTGATATGGTAAATTTAATTTTTAATCAAAATGCGATTGGTTTTTTCAAAATATTTTGTAATTAATAGATTTTATTGCACGATATCATAATTTCCCTGTCAACCTTACTATGATTTATTTATGATTTTCACCAATTTTTAATATAATTAATTAAATCACGATTATTAAAGAAAATATTAAATCAATAAAATTATTATATTAATTTATGTCAAATTAATAAAATTTATTAATGATAATATTTGTTTTAATTAACTAACCTAATTTCTAATTGTTTTATTTCTCGATTATTTAATATATTTATTATTTATAATTTATTTTAAAATATTTACCGTATAAATAAATTTAAATATTTAGATTTCATAAATAAAATTGTCGTTTTAATTTATTATGAAATAGTTAAAAGTAGTTTTTTTCTTTTTCTTTGGCACTAAAATTATTAAGACTGATATTAATTTTATTATAATTAAAAATTTTGTAACTTGAAATGTTATTCATGACAAAATAAAATTAAAAATTATTATTGTAACTTGGATTTATTTGAAATAAATTTTAACTCACTGTTATATACAGGAAATTTATTTTATGCACAATAATTTATTATTATTATGGTTAAAATTTAGCCACTAAGTTTTATTATAATTTTAATTTAATTAATAATGAAATAAAGATTGCAATGATTTAATTACAAGAAAGCGAATTCAAACACAAGTTTATGATATATCTTGACAGTTTTCCGGTCATTGTCAGGTAGGATAGTTAAAACTATGAATATTTTGGATTATTTAAATAAATGTAATTTTATAAATTTCAATAAGACTATTGAAGATAAACAATAAAATTTTATATAAAATGCTCTTCTAATACCGTAGAAATTTAATAAAAATCTAATCTTGAATAAAAATAATAATAATGTTA
Organism: Schmidtea mediterranea; assembly: GCA_022537955.1. Classification (NCBI taxonomy): domain Eukaryota; kingdom Metazoa; phylum Platyhelminthes; order Tricladida; family Dugesiidae; genus Schmidtea; species Schmidtea mediterranea. The sequence goes on along the minus strand of CM039679.1, from coordinate 178,463,744 downwards.
TTTGATTATAAAAATTTAATTGTTTATTAAAAATTAGATTTTAATTTAGTTTTACCAAACTGTAATTGTTGAGTATAACAAACAATAACTGATAAAAATTTACTTAAATTGTCATTTTTGTAATTTTTAACATTTTTTGTAGTCAAATACATTTTATTACTTAAATTTGATTTTACAATGTTGCATAATTTATTTGATTATAATTTTTCATACATTTTTAGAGCAATGATACTCTAAAGACAACTTATTCACTGCAGGAACCATTGTCAAAAAATGCCAAAACAGAACATGCTAAGTCAAAGGGAATTCTAACGAACGTTATGGCAACTTTTAAACAAAAAAAAGTTAATTTTAATTTATTATCATTAATTTGAATTATAAAATATAAGTAGCACAATAAGTTATGTAGCAATAGATTTTCAATTTATTTTTATAAGTGCTTTACTCAATTTTGTAAACAATTTATTATTGAGACAATTTATAATTTGTTTGAGTAGATTTATTTTTACAAATTATTTTTTTTCTTAATTGGTTTATATTTAATGAGTGAGTATTAAAATTAGAATTTTTGTTTGTTAAGTTATTGTGGATTTAAACACTTTTATTTCAATGACTAATTAATATTTGTTTTGATTATAATATTTCATGTAAGTTAGGTAATATATAATAAATGAAAAAAGATTATTTTGAAGATTTTGTAAAAATGTTTTCAAAATAAAATAAAAAATCTATTCAATTAAAAAATCAAGAAAATATTCACTTACTTTAGTTGTCACTATATTATATTTTTCATTTGCTCAGTTTGCAATTTTTAATTTAATGCCTGCTGGGATTTTTTTTATGTTATATGGGAATTTACAAATAATTGATTGGTAGGGTTATTTATATTACGCCTGAAAGCTTTTGTGAATTCAAATACAAGAGAAATATGGTGAGAAAATTAGGTTTTTGTGTGTGGTCTTTATCATTCATGTTTGAAAATTCAGCAAAGTATTGATTCTACTTAAAAATGGATATTCCAAAACTTTTTTTGAGTATAAAATAAACATTTGTTGATAAAATATATGTTTGTTGAATTCTTATGATTTTTGCACTGGTTTGTATGAAGTTAAATGATTATATTAATTATGATGTTAGTACGGCATCGAATTCGGAAAAGGAGAAAATACAATCTAAAATAACGAAAACAAATAATGTTTTGGTGCTGCCTTAAGTATCTAATAAGTATCCAACTGATCTCTTGTATCAAGTTTCATGTAATGTGTGTAATGCCACATACATCAAATGGACTGCCCGTCATTTTTTCATTCAAGCTCTTGAGCACTGTCAATTTGAATGGATTGATTAACATAAATGATCATTTTAAAAAGTGAACCATTAAAAAAGTAATTCTTTCTGACTTAAAGATAATTTTGAAAATCTTTTAGTAATTATTAGTTGTGAAACGCGTTTGATAAGATCTTTAAAACATATAATTAATGTTTTAAATTTTATTTAAATATTAGATTTTTATTCTATCGAAATTTTTTAAGAGAATGATAATAATATTTATGTTTTTAAAAATAATTTAAAAATATTTTATTTAAAAAAATAAATTGTTTTGATTCCATTATTAAGTTAATGGTAATATGATTTCTAACCTGAAGAAGACTGATAAACGGTCATTTTATATATTGAGATGCTGTTCAATATGATTAGTTTTTCAATTATATTGAAAAATTAGATTATTATTTTTAAACAAAAAATTGAGTCCTAAAATAAAAATTATCTTATATTGTAATTATTTGACTGTGTTTTAAACAAACGAAACCTTTCGTATTTTGGAAATTAAAACAAATGTGTAAAAAAGTACTTAGAATGCTTTGAATTTCAATCTCAAATGCTAATCGAGCTTTTATCATTTTGCATGATAAAATATTTAATGGGAAAAATAAAAAAATTATTCTTTACCAAATTAAATGTTTATGATTCTGTTATCAAAACAAAAATCGAAGTCTGAAATAATCTATCAATACGAATTAGGCAGTGTTCCGGTGGGATGTAGAAATTGATTATAGCAGACAATATGGATTTCAAGTGACTTTATCTGTCAAAGAATAGAGTTCAATATGTATATGGTATTTTAATTGAAGAATATTTCTATGACACACGCACACACGCACATACACACAAACATATAAATGTTTTTAGAAAATATATTCTTGTCTTATGCAGTATTCATAGATAATTTTCCTATTAAGGAAAAATTAAGATTGTAAAATATTTAAAACATTTTTAAAAAAATCAACAATAATAATGAATGAAAATTAAAAATTTGTAGTGCATTATTACTAATAGAAACATCTTTTGTCGTATTTCGAGTTTAAAAAAATTTATAATAAAAGTGAACAATTTACACGTTCCAAAATATAAGTATAAAGCAATTATTTTTCAAAAACAAAATAATCAAGATATTTTTTTAAAATATGTTCATAAAATGAGCAAAATTAACATTCGACTTATTCGATTAAACAAATTACTCAATCAAATTGTACTTAATTATTTGTTAAATGATAAAAATTTTATTCGTTTAAGATTTATAAAAATGTTACAATGAAAGCTTTATCTAAACATTTATGATGATTTTTTCATTTTTTAAGTATTAATGTTTTAAAAATTTAATTAGAAAATATTCCTACAATTACTATTAATTTGAATGGGGATTTGTAGGAAAGAATTTAAGAAAATCTTAATTCAAATCTAATCGCATTACAAAAAAGGACATTGTTATTTGTAAACTAATTCTACTATAACAAGAACTAAAAATACTATTTGTGCTGGTTTGAAATTAAAACCCGAATGTCAAAGTATAATTGATTATTGATACAGGTTGCATATATTCATATATTTTAAGATTTGTAAATAATAATTAATTTAATTTATTGTAACATATGTTTATAACTGTCAACCATCCTTACACATAAGTATTATTAAATTATTATTAATATTTTCTTTATAATTATAATTCTATTTATTTTAAAAAATTTCGTAATAAACAAATTTCATGTAAAATAAAAAATTTTAAATCGCAAAGAAAATTTATTAAAAAAATTTCTCCTATCATTTTCGGAAAGATTTTTTTTAGATTAACGTCAAAATAATTCTAAATAAAACAATTGTCATCAATTTTTTCAATTACTTTTCAAATAGTTTAATTACTATCAATTTGTATACATTTTATTTGCATAAATCGAATAAATTCTACAGTGGAAAAAAATAAATTTACATACTCTGCTGATAGGGAAAGGGAGAAATTTCTAATTTGAAATAATTCCCAGAACAATTGTACTAATAACGGGGTCTAATTATTACTTCTGTCACCCAAATGTTTTTTTAATTCTCTTTTAACTAAGAATAAAATTTATCATTTAATGTTAATAGTAGAAATATTTGACTTTTTATTTTTTTAAAAATATTTCTATTATATCTTTGAAATAATGCATTGGAAAATATTTTTAATTAAATCATCACTCACATTTTTAATTTTAGATATTTTTCTTACTTGATGTTTTTAAATTTGTTTTTATTCAACTTAAATATTAGTTTGAATTTTTTTTAATAAATTAAAAACACTATTTTCGAAAAAATATTTCTGAAAGATATTTTGTTAGCTCACCTGAAAAAACCAGGTACTAAACAATATTTATTTTTTTATTTTATTTTTTAATTAATAATAGTAAATCTCTAAGATTTATTGTTAAAATGCTTATGCACAAATGAGATTTTTCTACCAAATAGAAAAATTTAAAGAAAAATTAATTAAAAAAAATTATTTTAAGAAATTTAAATTATTTAAAAAATTTATGCCCAGCAATTTTTAGTAAACTACATATAACCTAAATATGAAAAGAATATCACATTATATTAAAAATACGATTGAATGAGTTTTAAACAGTTTTGTTAGTTGCAGAGCAGTCAAACACCAAACAGCGGTTAATTTATATTCTTATGTTCATATTCATATTTACAACGTCAAAAAATCTGTATAATTTTTATTGAAAATCCACAAGGACATCTCCTTTTTGTAAAAATATCAAGAAAAAATTGTTTTAAAGCGCGATTGTTTTAATGATGGAAAGTCAAAGAAACTATTTTTTATTTAGTGCAAATATTTAAAAATAACATTAGTAACAATGAAAATTAAAAAACAAATATTAATTAAAAAATATATAATAGTTTTAAAATATAAATAAAAATTATGTTTAAAACGGACAATTTTCCCTAAAAATTAACTCTATTATCTCTACTAAAGTTTTCTATAATATCGATATCAGATTGCCAAAAATGTCAAAATTTGACAGCTATAAATCACGTTATCTTTAACCATGTTTTCGCAATTTAATTAATAAAGTTAATAAATTGGAAGAAATAGATCAGAAATAGATCAGTATCTCATATTTCATATTTTATAATTTTTATTTCATAGTAAATACTTAAATAATTGCTTTAGTCAATGCTATTAAAAAGTTAATTAAACATGATTTTATTTAAAATATAATTATGATATAAAAGAAAAAACAAAATTTTAAGAATTTTAAAGTTTTATAAAATATAAAAATTCTAATTATTTAATTGAAAAACGCCAACTGTATTTTCTATAAAATAACATTTCACTATATAATTCGACCGTTTATAAGTCTTTTTCAGGCTAGAAATCAAATTAACAAAATCTAAATGAAAATATTAAAATCTACATAAATTAATCAATAATAATCCTGTTCAACTCGTATTACAAAAAATTTTTATTTTTATTTTTAAAAAATAATAAAAGACCAAGCATTCATTAAATTAAAATATTAATAAAATAAAATAAAAAATTAATTAAATTTAAAATCGCAAAATAAAAGTTTAAATTTAAAAATAATTATTTATTATTTATATTGTTTTACCAAAATAAATAATTTTGTTATGTAATTAAATAAATTACATAAATTATATGATATAAAATGCATCAAATTCTGATTATTGAAACAACTATGATTATCAATAATATCACCAATTGGTTTTGGTATCATATATAATATAATTTAAATAAAAACAATGAAATGTAGTACTTGTAGTAATAATTTCTTAGTAACTACAATTTAACGACTTTTTTTGTTTTGTACCTCTGATTTCTTTATAAGTGACATAATATTTTCTACAAAATTTGACTATGAATAAGATTTATTTAATGTATTCATAGTCAAATTTTGTAGAAAATAGAACTACAATTTAATTTTAAAATATTTCTAATTTTATCAGTTACAATTTAATAATTCATGTTTCTCGGGAGAAAATTGATAAAAAAATTGATAAATACAACCAATGAAATACGACAAAGTCATTCTTAATTAACGAGTAAAAAATGAAGTAACAAAAATAAAGTTAAAATAAATAAGCATATTTTTATAGCCGTCGGAAATAAAGAAAAAGAATTAACAGGGAAATATAGAGTTACACATTTCGAAAAGTGTCAGAGAAAATAAAATAAGGGAAAAGACTGAAGAGAATGTAGGAAAGAAAGAAATCCAAATTAAAGTAAATATCACTAAGTACCATTAGATATCAGACTAAAATTGAAAAGAAGTCGATAAATTTGAATACGAAATGGTCGGAAAAAAGGTGTTAATTGAAAAGCAATTTAAACCATTTATTAAAGTTATTTGTGCCAAGTCCCGAGAACGCAACTAAATCAATTATACCGGTTGTCGAAACCAGAAGTAGTAACTAGAACCTAGTTACTAGGTGGTCATATTTTCCAAGTTTATTGAAGACGTGCAATTCCTCCCGTAATGTTGCATTAAGTATCCAATGTCATTGATGTAATATCGAATCAGTTTTGTGCAGTAAATTGGTAATCAACTGTGCTGATTAATAAAAGTTTTCATTATCTGATATTTTCATTATTATTTTAAACAAAAGTATGCTTTGAAATCCTATCAATAATTGTTTATTTCACTTATCACCGACAACTTCAACAAAGAGTATTTTCGGTTTATTCAAACTTTTGTACTAAAAATATGTTGTATTTGAGTGACTCCTCATTTAACCGTATTTGTTTTTTAAATATTTTTTTTTTCAACATTTAATAGGAAATTTATAATTATAATATTTTTTGCTATTTATTTCTGAAATGAATTATTTTTTGTTACTTTAAAGTTTTTATTAACATTACATAACCCATATTACTGGTCATAGCATGGCTACCCGTGGGGAGCCTGAGAGAGTCCAACAAATATATCAGTTTGGAATAATTAATTAAAAAATTATTTCTGTTTGGGCCGGGCAATAAATAGAATATATTAACTTTTATTTTTTAAAAAAAATATAAACAAACCCAAAATAAAAACGGTGAATAATAAAAAAATTTAGTAAAATGAAAAAAATGAAATTAATTAGTCTTTTTTGGAAATAAAAATTTAATAAACATGGTTGGCATGCTCTTTACATATGTTATAAGTAAATTCTATACATCTATATTCTGACACACGATTCCTTTTCTTTGGCTTTCAAAACCTTCCAAACCTTTTTATATCAATATTTTTGGAGATCAATTGAACTTGTAATGGCTTTTTCAAAATCCTTACAAAATCTACAAATGTGTTTTCTAAGCTTCCTAAGTAGGTTTGTTATTTATGAGTTATTTTATATATGTTTTCAAGTTAATTCGAAAACTTTGTATTCCTGGCACCTGACTAAGTAGTGCATACTTTATCTAGACCGTCTACACTGAATTTTGCTTTATTGAAACGTTTTATGATTCCTGACTTCCGTTTTTCGTTTGTTGAAGGATCTACGCCTGAGTCGTATTGCATAATGAAAAATGAAACAACATTTTTGTCAGTTTTTAAAATGTAAGAAACAAATATCAGATTCATTTTAAGACGATCTTTGATGTAAATGCTTTTCAACGACGGATTATTTTTTATCAGAGTTCCTACAGGTCATTGTTAAACTAATTGTCACTTGTAATGTTTTGCTTGTACCTTTGTGCACATGCCCTTTTTAACCCAAGAAATAGAACTGTTTTCGCCTATTAAAACTATTTCTACATAAATTTCAACTAAGCATATGATTTTATTCCATAAATTGATGGCTTGCTTGGTATATAGTGAAAAAAGAAACATTTCCTTTTATATGAATGCGGCATTTTGTCAATTTTAGTGTATTCTTATTATGACAATAGGCGCAAGTTTTTCCATTGCATTTCTTTTGTTTCGGTTTACTTGTCATCAAAGCGTAACCATTGAATATGAAAATGAAATTTGTTACGTGACATGGCCAGTTCATTATTATTTAGTCTAAAAAACAAAAAAAAACATCAATTTATTTAAACAATACGCTTTGTGAATTGGAAAACCTTATCCAAGCAAACATAAGCATTTAATCTTAGGGCTCATTTATAAATATATTGTCAAGTTTAGGTCAGAGACTCAATAACATTGTCTTTTTTACAATAAATGTTATGTCATTTTCATGCTTGATAATAATCTGGAGGCGTGATGTTACTGCAACCTTTATACATTTATGGGCCAATCTCACTAGAACTTAAACCTACATTCTTTAGCATTTTATCATTTGTTTAGTGCTAGGTTCTAAGTCCTTCAAACACTGAGGTATTCAGATGTGTTATTCTTCCTATTCTTTTTCTGAATTTTTTAACTGTTTCTTCATATTTTTGGAAGTTGTTACCTCAGATTTTCTTGAAATTATCTTCTGTCTCGAACGGCACTTTTATATCGATGAATGGATGTTGTTGTCTTTTGTATTTTTCATCAAGAGATATGGTTATAAATTGGTATGAATTCCAGTAAGTGTCTATTCAACATATAATATAATTCGAGACTACGTTTGATACTCTTTCATCTTTGCCTGACCTGGCAATGATTGAAGATATTTTCCCATGTTTCATGATCTCTTTTACTCTTTTTTCATTTTGGTTTTTCAGTCAGAACGGATTGTAATTTCAATTAATGTAAATTTGATCTTGCTTTCATTAGAAATTAATGCTGGAAATATTATTTTGAAGTGAGTTTTATATTTTCAATAAATTCGTCGAAGTGTCCCCCAAAGTCATATTTTGACATGCTAGTGACCCTTCCTCCGTTAATATTAATATGATATTAATTCAAAATCTTTTACTCATTCTCTGTGTTGATTTGCGATATTTTCCAAATTTACTTTGACCCCAACGATTATTTTCGATCTTCAACCATTCCAGTGGTTTCTTCGTCTTTGGCGTTGCAACTTTTTTGAAACAAAACTTTCTCATTTTGAGAAAGTGTGTCACTGATTGTAATAAATATTCACCTATAAAAGGCAGTAACCCAAATCCTCTATGATCACAGTGATTATAAAAATATGCGTTACAGACATTTTTAAATTTGTCCCCTTTTCATTTTTTGATAGGTTTCTTGAAGATTTGGACGTAAAATTTTGTATGCATATAATTATTGGCTTATATTTTTACCGTAACTTTCAACTCATCATTCATTACTTCATTTATTCTGTGAATGTCTTCGGTTTCAAATTCGACTACTGTACATTTTCTTTACTGATGATCGAAATAAATTCATCGTAAAGTTTTATTCTGTTTTCCAAGGTTTTTATTGCAATTGAAAATAGTCACATTTATAGGTCTAAATTCTTACTAATTCATTTTGACTTTTATTAAAATTTATATTTTGTTATTTAGTTGTACAAAAAAGTCATTTATAAATTTTCGATATTTTTTTATGTTTCTTTCCATCTAACAATCTTTATTATCTTAAACTTCATTAATTTAAATTCTTCATGAATATTTAAACAATTAACAGTCAATATGTGATGGTTTATAATTTTACTGGGTAATTAAAACAAAATAATTAATTTTTGCTAATCTTAATTTTTATAAAAGTTTAATTAAAAATAAATTGAGAAAATATTTAGAACACTTCAAACAAATTACTACTATAAACATATAAAAATTGAAATGTTAGAGTTGCATGATTAAAAATTATTAATTATATCATTAATTAATTACCATTCAATTCAATGTGATTTTTCTTTTCAATTTCTGCAATTCTTTTAAATCAAAAACGTATAATAGGCAATTTATCATTCCTATAATTTGGCTGCGGTAATATAAAGAAATTTACTCTAAATATAACATAATATTCGGATTTAATCCATTTTCCATTTTAATTGATGCCCAACTTCAACTGATTTATTTAGATCCTTCCTAGACTAATTGCGATAATGACAGTCCGATTTTCATTATTTGTTTTGTTGAATATTTACCATTAATTGCAAATGTTATAAATTATTCATACTTTTATTTTTATTTTTTATAAATTTTTATTTTATTTCTGTTTTTTAATAATTACACATTTCTTATTAAAATTTAGCAAAAAATAATATTTTTGTGAAAAATTAAAAAAAAATCTTTATCCAGGCAATTTTATTTCTCATTTTGCATTGATCACAATTGTGAAAAAGATTTTGGAAGTTTTGTAAATATGAATTTGTTTTATTAACATATATAATTAAAGATATTTGTTACTAAAATACAACTTTTGAGGTTCTTATAGAGATATATTAACAAAAATAAATTTTTTTATTAAATAAAAAGAATATATTATTTTGCAATATAAAGTCTATAATTTTCGACGACTAACCTTGGCACGTAGAAAGATTTTGTGTTTTTAAGTTATATTAAAAAAGTATTTTAATAAAAGCTGCATTCAATAATTTTATATTTAAAAAAAATATAAATATAATTATTTTTCGATATAAATTAGAAATTATCGAAATATATAAGAATATGCGTAATATTCATGTTACATTTATAAATTTAAAATTGTTTCTTTAAAAAATTACATTTTATTAGAGAACAATAAAAGGCATAGAACGATTGTTTTTAGCTTAAAAATAGTTATTTTGTTCCTCTGTTAATTTTTTATTCTTTTTAGCATTATAAGAGTCGCTATTACCCAAACCACTTTAAATTGGTGTATGGCGTGCAAAATCTGGCACGCGTGCCATATGTTGCCGACCCCTGATCTAAACTAACTTTTCTTCTAAAATCTCTTATTTAGGTTTTGTATTCTTTTTCAAAGGATAAAGAATGTTTGATGTTAAATTCAACAAAATTTTCTCACATTTCTTTCTAAAATAATACAAAATTATAGATACACTTATTATTTTAATTATATTATTGTTTTAATTATAAATATTATTCAAAGATAATTACTAATTATTCCAAATTGTTTTTGTGGTTCTTGACAATATCTGAAAAAATATATTAAAAAAACAGAAAAAATAATCAAAATATTAAAATTTAAGTTTCAATTAAAATTTATAATAATAAATGTAAGATAATATTTGTTTAAATCAAACTTTAAATTTTAATTTCTATGGCATTCAATTATTATTAATTAAAGTTTTGAAAGATTATTCTGCATAAATAAATAATCGAAAATAATAATTTATTTTTTATAAGGAAATATGTTATTACTTTTTTCTTAATGAAAAATCGATTATCTCACGTTCTTCATTTTACAAAAAAAATGGATGAAAAGACTATTGAATATTTTTGTAATTTGCATCAAAAATTTCGATTATAATTAATTATAAATGAAATTTGGCTAGATTTTGGGAATGATTATTTTAAAAGTTTAATATATTTGTTTTTAATTATTAAAACAATACACTATGATACAATACTCTAAATATGGTTGATATTATCAGCATTAAAATAGGATAAAACATATTAGAAAAAAATAAAATCTTTTAAAATAGAAATAATAAGTAATAATAAATCATGAAAAAAGATTTCTATATATATCTAAGGATTATATGACAGTATGAATACATATTCGTATTATAATAAAATTATTATTAAAATAATTATTTGTCATTAATTTTTTCAACATTATGAAGGTATACATGTCTTTAATACAGGAAATAAATTTTAAAATATTAAGGTCTTGGTATGGAAACAAGGTTCATTTATAGGTCTGGCAATGTCCAGGGCTGATGTTTTCATTTTCCTTAATTAATGAGAAACAAGAGCAATTCTAGTTATAAACACGATTTATGTTACCAATAATAATTAGTATTTCAGAGTTTGGCTTCAGTTTTTAGACATCGTTTTTAGAGTAAGTAATAAAAAATCTATTTCGTTATAACTTTTTTAGAAACTTTATAGGGTATAGTTGTATCTAGATTGTCACTGAACTGATTTGCCTACGGTCGATTTTTACTATAACTACTTTTGATTGACATAACTTTTAATTCATTTTCTTTCTGATACACTTTATTTTTAAATATTCTTCTAAAATCACAGGTGTTAAAATGTTATTTAATTAATTAATTAACGTAATTAATTAAATTAATTCATATTTTTAACAACTTAATAAATAACAATTTCATTTAAGAATGTGTAAGTATAGGTTGTTATTGGATGTGTTTTGTTGAATTCTTTATTTGTGCAATAGTACATTGAAAGACTTTCTTCAGAAGTTTTTGTTTTAATAATATAAGAGAATATCATTATTTTCTGAATTAATAAAATTTAGTTGTAATTTTACTTTTCCTATGGACACAATACTAAGCAATTTAGCTAAAAGACATAATCTGTATTGATTATAAATGAATCATACATATTTACATTTATTTTCATCTGTTTTTTCTGTTGTCCACCATAATAACAACATGAATAAACAAATAAACTTTGCTCAACCATTTTATAAGTCTTATTGACAGGTTATTGATTGGCTCATTTATAGTTTTATATTTAACAAATGATTTATTAGGATAATGCTTTACACAAATCTGGTTTTATGAAATCTAGTTAGTTATGCTTTATAAATGTTTGGTAGAAACTGTTTCTCTGACTCCATGTGCTCCTTGAAATATTCACAAACAACTTAACACGAAAGTTTTTATTGATTACCTATTTAACAGGCAGGGATCCTAATGAGAAGTCGCCTCAGGTTTTCTAAATTCTTTTACACAATATAAATCTCCAAAATAAAGCTTTGTACAAGTCTGCTTGATTATCTAAGCTAAATTCAATATTTGGATAATTAGTTCCCGACACAATAAAATTTATTTTTTTAGAATTTCTACTTAATCTAATAATTGAATTAATTAATTAATTTGTATTTTCTTTAATAGTGTTTCCTAGGGTTTTAAATTAATTTTATATTAGTATTTTCGTGCTTGTCTTTTTAATTGGCTTCAGAGTATAACCATTTCCTCCGGAAAATATTGATTTTAATTTAAATCTAATTATTTTATTTTAATAATTTAATTTTTTTATTTTCCATTTTTCCAAACCTTATAAGTAATATAAAACATTCAAAATAAATATTTGAAACAGGTTTTTATAAAAATTATGTAAAATATATGTATTATTAGAATTTAGAAAATGATACTGAAAAATGATATTTAACTTTCATTTTACATACACATGAACAACATAGTATTTACATGGTAAAACAAAATATATCAGTTTTAAATTCGAAACTTTTGCTAAAAGTAAATTATATTTTCCGAAGTGTACAATGGATCTTCACTGTCACTGCTAACTGTTAATTTCACCTTTTCTGATGCAATATTTCTAAATCTTTTTTGTTACCTACATCAGTACTATTAATGCGAATTAAGTGTAATTCTATAAACTAAATCATAAATGCTGTCAAGCAATATTTTTTTTCAAATTTTTTGTTTGTTGTTAACCAGAAAACCAACTGCTATATGAGTATCTTAACACGTTAACTACCATGTTGACTAATTCCGATGTATTAACTACGAGTTAACTCGTATTTGGCAGTCAATGTGTTAAGCCTAATTTAAAAGAAATTTTACCATTTTTACAAAATTTTTGAAGCACAGTTTTAAACTTCCTAGAACATTACTTTAACCGATTATCTAAATTATTATTTTAATATTAATTACATTAATTAATCATCTTTGTCACAGTAAAATGTAGTTTAAACTGATATTGCTCAAGTTTTCATTGGCTTTTCATTGACTAATCAAAACCAATCAATATAATTTAGTCAGTTTGATTTATTACCATTAAACATCCAAATCACTACAATCTGTTTTTGAAAAAATTATTCTACCAACAAAAAGAGACTGAAAATTTGACGATCATTCTATTTTAATAAATTATTGTTGAACCATCGTAATCCATTATCTCAATTTATTGGTTAAATGAAGTTATTAAAAATAACAATATTTAGAGAATTTTTATTTAACAAACAAAAACCAAGTTCAAAATTTTAAATACAATAAAAATTTTAAAAAATAAAAAATAAACGTTTTACAAAATAAAGAAATTTTAATTTTACTCTTAATATATATACCCATTACTCCATGATGAAGTAATTTATTTTGATAAACTTTTGTAAGTTAATCTTATTTTTCATGTACAAATTATTATAATTTTTCTATTTAATATTTTTATTTTCAACATTTTATAAATATCGAATTAGTACTCTCCATAAACATACTAAATTGACAAACTTGATAAAGTCTATATCAAAATTTGGTTGCTATCTTTATGAACTCGTTGATCAATTTGCATCAACGAACAATAAATGAATTTTATTGTAATATACGCTAATGCTTTTTAATTGCTTTTTAATTTTAAAATTTTAAAATTTAAATACACTGCAAGATGTGAATGATTGAATACCATGTAAAAAACTCATTTCCAATTGTATATTCTTGAATTATTTTATGTGTATTGTTAAATTTTGAATTTCTTGGAATAATCTTATTTTTTATTTTGGCTTTAATTTACCCCACGTGTAAAGGCTATTGTTTCACACAGAAAGTCACTAAAATAAAATAAAATAGCTATGTAAATAATAAGACAAAAGTTTGAAGGATTACGAAAGGAAGTTTTGAGTTATTAAAATTTATATATTTTTGTCCAAGAAAAATTGATCCAAAGGATGATGCTTAATCTAAAAAAGGTATTTTAACTTTGAAATATCCGATTGAACACAGTATTATGACAAATTGTGATGACGTGGGAAATATCTGACACCACTCATTTTTCAATGAGCTTTGAGTAATACAAGAAGTTTTTTTTAATGAAGCATCATTGAATTCTAAGGCTAAACGTGAATATATTTCAAATTATGATTGAGACAATCTATTGATCTATTTATGATGCAATTCAAACGAATATCGTTATGAAGGTTATGTGTTGTACCATAATATTTGTATAACTGAATTGTTTTGAAGAGATTTGACGTATTATTTGATTAATATCCTAACAGATCGAGGTTACAATTTTAAAACTACAACTAAAAGAAATAATTCAAAGATATGAAAATTAATTTTGTTTCTATTATCAGAATGACAATAAATGAAATATTCATTTTTCTATATAAACTTATTTTGGACAAAATCAGTAAAATATTTTTTTTTTTGGTCAATTTTGATCTGGTTTTGTTTTTATATATTTTAGATTTTGTGAATAAATAAATATAAACCAACACAAATTTATTTTATTATGTAAATCAATATCATGATGTAATATGTGTATAAAATCTTTTTTCTTTTCATCTTAGATATGTTTATACCTAAATTTCATTTATATTAATTTATTTTCAGACTATAGATCAATATTAGTATTTATTTATCAAGAATTTTCAGAAGTGTAATTTCAATTATTTTGTTTAAATGCAAATAAGGATAAAAGAAAATGTATTGTAATCGAGTAATTTCATTATTACATGTAATTATTACATGTGAAATAAATCATGAATGAAATACTAAAATTTTAAAACAAAATTTTTAAAAAAAATAGACTTAATTGTATTAATGATGTTTACAATTTTGCATAAAAATGAAATAAATTTCATTTCCAACATTAATTCTATATAATTATTGATTAAATAGAAAAATTAAAATAAACAGATCAATAGAATAAACATTTATTCAGAAGATTTCTTTGCTGTTTTTGACATGCGATTTAAAAAATAAAATTTATTTTCATTTAATTTATATTTGAACACAAATCAAATTTTCATTTAAAAATCTAAAACATGTTTCTTAATTTATTTTTATTTTTTTTTCTTTAGTTCATTAATTTTATTTAAACTTTACAATTAGTTTGTCATTATAATTTACTATTATAAAATATATAAACACCATCAAAAAATAACGGAAGTCATATATATTAAATAAACATTAGAATGATTTAATTACAAAAATGCGACAATTAAACACATGTTTTCTGATATATTTCGAAGGTTCAGTGTCATCATCAGATAAAAATCCAATAATATGGATTTAAATTTATATATTCAAAAATATTATTACTTTTTCTATATTTTGAAATCCCTTTTATTTAACAATTTTAAACTATTTATATTAACATTTAACTATATATTTTTTTATAAAATAAATTTATAACATAAAAAGTTTTAAATTAATATTAAAAATTACAATTTCGAAAACAAAAAACAATTTTATTTATCCGAATTTTACTAATCAAATTATTTTAAAATTTTCAAAACATTTCTACTCATTATTTTCCACAATGATCTTTGAGTTCAATAACCTTATCAACAACGCTTCACATATATCACGTTCTCAATGATTATTTCAAAACTTTAATAGAACTTTAAAATCAGACATGCCGATTTTACTCATACATAATATTGGTTTACCACTTCAATCGACTATGCTAAAGAACTCAAGTAAAAAGATGTCGGAAAGTCTTTCCAATGTAAGTGACATTACATTTATTTCATCTAAATTGTTAAACAAAAGCTGAAAACAATCCATCCGGAATTTTTGACTTAGTAATGTGCATATTGTGTACCATACACGAATTAGATACGATCTTATAATCTAAATTGCCCAACTACTATAATAAAAAGATTGTTGACAAATTGATTAATCATATTAGAGTATAATTTGACTAATTGAAGTATTAAGAAGGTTTTACAAATTATAAGAGGAAGATAAGTAAGCAGTTGGAAAATTTAGATCATAAGAGTGTTTCTAATTTGTGTAAGGCACGCAATGCGTTCATTAAAAAGTCAAAAACTGCGGTTGGATTGTGTTATGATCTTGTTTATCAACTTACATATGATCTGTGTAATGCCACATAAGTTAAACAGACTTCCAGTCATCTCTTTAATCGAGCACTTGAGCATATTTGATTGAATATTCGATCAATATTAATGAGTACAGTAGAAACTGTATAAGTAATATAAGCATGTTTGGTTTTAAAGTTTTATTT
This sequence comes from Schmidtea mediterranea, assembly GCA_022537955.1. Classification (NCBI taxonomy): domain Eukaryota; kingdom Metazoa; phylum Platyhelminthes; order Tricladida; family Dugesiidae; genus Schmidtea; species Schmidtea mediterranea. The sequence continues at coordinate 178,447,468 of CM039679.1, read as the reverse complement.
AAAGGTTTTAATAAACTATTTGAAACCTGTTATATGTGAAGCATTGTTGGACTCGAAGATTATTGTGAAAAATGATAGAGTTTTTGAACGGTAAATCTATGATATCAAGAAATAATTTTAATTTTTAATATGAAATAAATTAAAACATAAATTTGAGAAAATTATGTAAGAATGCAGAAACAATATTATTCTTATTCTTATAGTATCATAAACTTTATTTTACTTTAGGAAAAACATGACTATATAAATAAAGTTTCTGAAATCAACGATCGAGAAGGTAATGAAACTTTTAATTTAGTTAATTAATTTTTATCAATTTCAGAAGTTGATCCAGTTTATAATTTGCTGAAAAATGCCGCATCCAAAGCTAAAAAAGACGCAGACAATTTAATTGAGATTCACAGTTAGTAATGAAATAATTAGAATTTATAATTACAATATTTAGAATTGGAAATTTATTTAAAATTAAAACAAATAATATTAATTGATTAAAAATTTTTTTTAATTATTTATTGATTTTTTTTAATGTATTTTTTGAGTTAGTAAAACCTTTTACGTAAACTTATTGTTAGCTTTAACACTTATAAGTTATTATTATTTACTTGATAATTTACATATAGAGTCGAATTAAAACATTGGAGTGCTTAATTATTAGATTTTTAGATTTAATTGTGATTTTTAAATATTAAGAGGGAAAAACTGTAATTCGAAAATAATTAGTTGCAATCGATTCCACTTAAGTTTTTTTAATCAAAGTGTAAAATTTCTCCTTAATAAGTAGATTTAAAGTATTTCTGACATTTACATGGAAAATTATTAAAATAAATTAATTGTTTAAAAGGGTTTTCCTTACAGGTAACACCCGTTCACCGCGACCCCGGCAAGTGCGAATTCGTTATAACTCGACTGACAATTTAAAAAAATATTTTTCAGACACTGGCCTATTCCAGTCAGAAATTTGACTGTAAAACTATTGAAAAGGCCCTTTCTCTTCACAATCAATGCATGAAGTTGTTAGAAGAGAACCATGAAGATTACGAACGAGTAAATGCTGTTAAACGTGGCTGTAATGCATTGATTTATAGTTATCGGCAAATTTTGCTCAATAAACGTAGAGAAGCATAACAAGGGGATATAGATTACTTTATACAACGTCGAGAAAAATGAATAAATTATTAATTTGTCAATTGTATTTTTTTTAATTCTTAATGTTATTTTCAATGTTTATTTAATTATTTATATTTTTTCTATACTTAATGTTATTACCATTTACCAAAGCGAATTTTTATATTTTTCCTATAGTTAATATATATTTTTTTATTCCTAATGTTATTTTCAATGTTTATTTAATTTTTTATTCTTAATGCTATTTGCCTTATTATTATTCTAATGTTTATTTAATAAATATAAAGTTTTTCGAGTCTTTAAAAGTTTTTTTTCAAAAATCACTCGTTGATCGCGATATTTCGCTTAACGTGATCATGTCCAGAACGTATCCTCAGCACTGAACCGGGGTTACATGTACTTCGAAAAAAATAACTTTAATTTTCAGAGAAAAGAAACTAAGATGATTTATTATAGAGTATTATAAGAAATTAAAATTTACATTTATTATAAATTTTGAGAATTTAAAATGTCTTTAAATTATTTCACTCCTATTTTATTTTACAGAGAATGTGAAAGAAAATATTGCTATTGATCTTAAAAATGAAAGTTATAATTAATTATTAAAAGAAATTTGAAAAACAATGAAAGTAAAATTGTCTTTTGTAAAGTTATTTTTAATTTTCTAATAAAAGTTTATTTTCCGATCATAAAATAATGAGTCTTAAAAAATAATATTAACACTTATTCACATTAGTCTAAAATCTTAATAATTTTTTTTATTTATTTTGAGCAGCTGTACTCAGTATGAATATATTTAATATTTTTTATTAATATTTTTCAATTAATTTCCCAAATTTTATTGCACTGTGATTATTTGAAAATTAATAAATATTGATTTTGTTTAAATATATTTAATTAATATTGTTGGTTTGTAATATTTGCGTTTTGTTGAGTATTTATTTGATTTCTTTTTTTAATTTTCCCTGAAATCTCAAATTATAATGATGAATCTTGATAAGTGGCCATAAAATAGTAAAAGTATCTGAATGTCAGTAGTGAAAGATGATATTAAAAAGAAATTATAGGTAAAAATATTAATTTATCACGATTAAGTAAAATATTACATTTACATGTAATTGAAATATCTATTTCACAAACCAGATAACTAAACTAATGTCAAGTATTTTTATTTTATGAAAATTATTATTGAGCAATATAATTATTGAAAACGCCAGCTGTATATTCACATTAACAAAATCTAAATGAAAATAGGAAAACCTAAACAAATTAATCAATAATAATCGTATTTTATAATACGAATTAAATACGATTATTATTGATTAATTTCTTTAGGTTTTTCTATTTTCATTTAGATTTTGTTAATGTGATTTCTTGGCTGAAGAAGACTGATAAACTGTTGAAATATATAGTGAGATTTTATTTTATAGAATAAACAGTTTGAATTTTTTCATTATTAAAATCTTGCCTTCTTTCTTTGATTATATATATAATTATTATTTTGTATATAACTAGGTTTCACAAACAAGGATTTCATTTTTTCTTCAAGATATAATAAAACTTTTTGAAAGAAAGAAAATATTTTATATTATAGATTTTGAGATAATAATAGGAAAAAATATATCTCGGTGAATGATTAGAAATTATTCAGAATTATCATCAAAGAGCAACTTTAACAAAGCAACATTATATTTACAACCTTTTCACAGTATTAAGGACCCTCAATCAGCTATAATCATTTTACAGTTATTTTCTTTTAAAATATATAAATATATTACAATGTTTGTTTTATTTAAAATTGACAGTCGAATAGAAAATACATAATTCAAATTCTATCAAATTACTAATTAAACTTGTTTTGATTAATGATCAGTCTAAAATTTCTACAAAGACAAAGAAAAAAATTTCATCAACTTTCGCGACTTTTGATGATTATATCGCATTAAATCAACGGGAAATAACATAAAATTAAAAGAATTAAAAATGTTATTATTCGAGTATTAACCATTGTTAACAATTGGAATAAAATTAATATTTAATCAATACAATTACATAATACTGTCAAAATTATAGTTGGGAAATCAACAGTTGGTTATGATATTTGTGTTTGAATGTCAGTATGTTTGTGTATTCAGTATCAATAATTAGAAAACCAATAAACTCCATTAATGATGTTACGCAACGAAAAGCTGTAAAAGAGTGTGTTTGGAGATTTTTTGTAAAAATAAATATTGTACGCTTATGGTTCTTTTTAACATGGCGATCACGCCAGAACTTCAGAATTTTATCAAACTACCAAGTCGATTGGAACCAAACGGAAATTTGACATTATTTGTTTTTGAGTTTAAAAAGTTTTTCGAAATAACTCAACAAACTAAGGAATTTCAAGTAACGATAACAAACGTCTTTTAGCTCGTGGGATTGATTTCAAAATAGGAAGAGATCTAGTAGGACTATCTTGGATACGAAGGTCGTCTGCGAGTAAAAAAATTTAGCCATAGATTTTGATGCCACGTTACGGCATAGACTATGAAATGAGGGTGCACTGAATTTTTTTGAAAAATAAGGAAACTTGTTGGCAATATTCTGTGGCACAAGTTAACAAAGCCTCCGTTGAATGATGTTTATAATACAGCTTGCAATTGAGAATTTAGAAACAAAGAAAGAATTAAAATTGAGAGAAGTTAAGACAATGGAAAAAGCTAAATACTTCACTATCAGAATGAACCAGATTACAGAAAGAACTATTCAGTGACCAATCGTTAGACTCACTATACTAAAAAAAAATTCAAATACAAAGATGGTATGAAAGCCACAACAAATTTCGATTTGAAAGCCCAGACTAGATTTTTAATACACAAAATCATACAGGTAATTCAAATTTTAAGAAATCAAGAAGTTGAGACAGATAGTTTCGAGTCTAAAATTTTCAGAGTATCGGAAAGATTTTGAATGACTGTCAATGTGTAATTTAGAATATAGTTTGACTGATATTAATAATAAAATGGATAAAATTATGAATTTTGATATTTCTAATAATAAAGTAGTTAATAAAAGTAAAAATTGAATTGGAAGGTCATTCGAACATTATTTATAAAAGATGAATGGAAGACTTTGTGTAGGTATTTTGATAGAAAGAAATTAAGATAGTGTTTCCTACATAGTACTTTGAAGAAGGCATAATTGCATAGTTCTCTATTCTGAAAATCTTAAATTTGAATTATAAAAATTTATTAAGTTTATTATAAGAACATTTTTTGAGTTTCACCACTGATTTTTTTTCACGTTCAAATGATTATAGATTTACATTAAAAAATCTGACTATTAATCAGTTTATATATCAATGTTTTTTGATAATTACGAACAAAGCCGGATTATCCATTGTGTCAACTGTGCCTTGGTACAGGGCTTCGGCCCCGAAAATGTAAAGAAAATAAAAATAAAATTCGTATTTCCGATTTCCCTTATCTGACTCTATATGTGAATTTTTTATTTAAAAAAATAAATACGTCATGACAGCATCACCAGTTGTTATTAGCAAGCGAAAATATTAATTAATCAAATAAATAAAAAAAATTATTTAAAAATATTTAACGATCAATCGGAAATAAAAAATGTCAGACAAACGTTTTTATCTAAGTGTAGCGCTCAAACGTAAGAGAAAAGTTGAAAAGAAAGAAAAATAATTAGTTGACAGTGATAACATGAATTTGTTTAAATTGGGATTTACAACGAACACTGTTAACTATTAATCGGAATCGGATATGAAAATATCAGAAACTGACTTGCGTCGTTCAGATTCTCAAAAGTTAAGCTTATCGGTGATAAATTGTTAAAAATTATTGCAAAAGAAATTAAGGAGCAAAAATATTATTCTGTTTCTGTTGATTATACTTCAGATCTTAGTCACGTCGGTCAACTGGCTGTTATCATACGCTATGTTGAAAAATCATTACATCAAGCTAAGGAGAGGTTTTTGAAGTTTCTGCCTTTGGAAAGACGTATTAGAGAAACACTAAAAATACCTTGTTAGGTTTTTTGAACAAAATCTGTGTAGATATATCAAATTGTCGTGGACAGTCAAATGACAACGCAGCAAATATGTCAGGGAGATACTATGGCAGCAAGCTAAAATTAAGGTAAAAAAATCCATTAGCACACTTCATACCATCTGCTGCTCATTCCCTAAATTGAGTTGGAACTTCAGCTGTTGAATGTTGTGTAGACACTGTTAATTTTTTTAGCACATTTACATCTAAATGGGCAGTTATAAAACGTTGTTTGGGATACAAAAATTTACTTTTAAAATTTCTCTCCCAAACTAGATGGTCAGTTAATACATGTCTTGCTGGTGATGATCAAAAACTAGAAACACGACGAGAAGCAAATGATCTTTTATGACATTTGTCATTTTTATAAAATCGATGTTTCTAATTGAAATGTATAACATTTTTTTTGAGAACATTAATAAAACCAAACATTGAACTTGGTACAGTATTGCAGTTATTAAAAACATTGCAGAAGTATATTTGTTTGCAAATACAAAATTTTGAAAAATTTGAAACACGAGCTAAAATTAAAGCTCCGGAAACTAGATACAGAAACGAAGATAAACGTAAGAAAATACGTAAAAAATTTGAAGAAGCAAATCTAGAAATTAGAGAAAATTCCGCATGAAACATATTTGTATATAATTGATTAATTGTCAGTTGAATTGGACAGTCGAATAAAAACTTATGATTCGGTGTACAACTTATTTGGTGTTCTAACAGAATTTTGGAAACTTTCAATAAATGATGTGACTGTTCGAGCTGATTTACTCTAATAACGGTATCCAAATGATTTAGAAAGTAATTTTTCAGAATAGCTACAGCATTTTAGACTCTTTATTCAGAATTTCCTTAAAAGTAAACATAAAGAAGAAAATCAGTTCACAGGTTGTATAGCTTATTATTTGACATGAATCTTGTCAGTTCATTTCCAAACATCGAAGTTGCATTTAGGATGGTTGAAATGCTAGTAGAGAGGACATTCTCGAAATTCAAGCTCATTAAAAATGAACTTAGAACATGCATGCTGCAAGTACGGTTAAACAACTTGTCTTTAATGTCAATTGAAAGTGAACTCCTACAAAAGTTGATTTTGAGGACGTTATCAATGATGTCATTTTAGCAAAGCTTAATTAATTAACAGTATATAAGTTTTAAATCACGAATATCAATAAGTATGGTCATTGTGATGAAGACGTTATAAGACTAAAACCGAAGAAGCAATTGAATTTAATAAATAATTTATTTTTTAGTTAATTTATTTAATCAATGATCAATCATTCTAAATAAATATTTTTCTTATTTCTTTGATCGTTATACATTTATTCAGATTATTCTATTGATCTCAAATTAGACTAAATACTTATAAGAAAGACTCTTTAATATGTAGTTTTCAGAGGTTTAATTTTTTACATAAAATTATGCCTTGCAAAAGGGTCATCGGATTGTTTTCGACACAGCCGCACAGGGCACCCTAAATGTTCAATCCGGCAATGATTACAAATTTTCGACACACCCTTTTATTTTATTAAATTTAAATAAAATAAAATAAAATGCATTAGTTAAGAAAGTTTAAATATTTTGACATTAATAAATTAACCGGGAACACCAATAAAATATATCGTTTAATTGAATCTATCGATAGACTGCTATCAAAATGTAATTAAATTCGATTTCTAGATGGAAATTCAATTTTAATTGATTTGTTTGAATGATTGCTTTTGTTTAACTGAACCATTTATTTATTTAATGTACAACTATTAATTTAGTGTTTTCTACTCAAAAATTCAATTTAAAAATTTATGTATAATTAAGTTTAACATTAAAATATTTAACAAAATATAATAGTTTTAATAAAATAAAATTATTAATATTATCATTATTATTATTGTTGGATTTGATTTTCTCATTCCTTATTCTCTTGATTCCACTCAAGAAATTCTTTTAATGTTTCATCATTACTTTATAAAAAGAGAGATAATTGTCTTAAATATAATTTATATATTCGTTCCTTTGGTTCATTACTACCATCATCTACAAAAAGTGACTTTTCATAAATAAGATAAGTCCCCAATATTAAGTATCCTTTGGTTAAATGAGTCCCGGCTTGAGCAATAGCAACTTCAAAACATTGCCTAATTTGTTATTTATCAGTTAAATATCCTAACATAAATTGGCAATATTCAAACCATACATCGACACTTCTATAATCTTCAATTGCACGAATGAATAGAGCACGTATGAAATCTTTTTCTGAATTAATAGGCTTTTCATCATTGATCCAATCAATCCACATATCAAGGGACAATGGATAATAAATATGGATAGTTTCTCTTGATTCTCTTGCTTCAATAATCTTTTCTGAATGGTTTAGTGCATTAATTAACTTCCAATGAGAATCATAATCAAGAGGATTTTTAAAAACATTTTCTTTATACATATCAATTTTCATAATTTCCGTGAAAAATCTTCTGATTCCGAATCACTACTAGATAAATCATTATCGATCATAAGAAACATTTTAAAATTTGTTTTCTTTTTAAGATAAATTTGTTTTATTGTTAGCAATTTAATTTATTAAAAATAATTCAAACTACAAATCCTCCAACCTTGACCACAATTCAAACCAAATTTTAAATTTATAATTCCACCAAAAAAAATAATACACACTAACTCGAATAAACAACATACAAACTAAAAAGTAAATTTTACTTAAAAAAATGATTTTTTATTTCAAGATTCAACTATTATTGTTATTATTATTATTATTATTATTATTATTATTATTATTATTATTATTATTATTATTATTATTATTATTATTATTATTATTATTATTATTATTATATTTATTATTATTATATTTATTATTATTTATTTATTTATGATTATTTCTATAACATACTTTACTTATTTGAAATGTTTGTAAACATTATTTTTGCCAAAAACACAAGCCGGCAAAAGCCGCCGCGGATAATATAAAAGTATTACATTATTGGAACAAATATATCATTCATCTCATTAAAATGCATTTTGCGGTTTAAATTTGAAACTATTTTTAATGAATTTTATGTTGACACAAAATTGTATTTTTGTTCTTCTTTTCGTTACATTTGTTTCATTAGTTTTGAATGCATACATATTATTTTATTTGAATAACTCTCATTTATGTACATTTACATATTGTTTTTATCGTTAAAAACATTTATAATATCATGGAATGATTTTCCAATAACCCACCGAAAAAAATGTAAAACGTATTTGATCCTCCATCTAAAGCATTTGCCTTCCAATAACCAAGAAGTGTATTAAATGTCACCGAATTTGTTGATTTCAAAAAATATTTCTATGATTTTTTTTGAAAGATTTCAAGCAGTGGGATTAATTTCATTAAATGTTGACTGTTTTCTAATCACTGTCATGAACCACATGAGAAAGTTGTCATTTCTTCACCGAGAGCACTTGATATTCGAAAGTTTAAAAAAATAAAAATTAATGTCACTGGAAAAGCTTTTTATGCACTTTTATGTAAAATTAAATTGTGAGAAAAAATACATTTAAAAAAGAAATCCAGATTGTAGATTACAGTTGTTAATCTGAAAAAAATAGTATCGGAAAATTTTAGTAATAACTTATGTTTACATTATATGCCATAGAAATGTCAAAATTAATTATCAAACTTTATGAGAATTTTTAATGTCTGTTTAGCGTCTGTCAGATGAATCTTTATGCTTTATTTGATACATTTTAAATCATGTCAGAAAGCATTATTTATAATTATCGAAATATTTTTCTGTCAAAATGAAAATTATTTATTTTGGTTCATTTTACATTTCAAAATTTATTTTAAAATAGAATACAATTTTAGTATATTAATATTTATTAACATAATATTTAAATATCTTATTTGAAATTGTATCTATCAATTATTATAATAATTATAATTAATATTCTTCTTATTATTATTGTTAATATTATTATTATTATTATATATTATATAAATTCTTTCTGATGATATTTCGTTTATTTTTATTTTTGTAAAATATCTAATAATTTTTTAATTAAAGAAAACGCCAAAATAAACTCTTCGTATATTTCGACAGCATAACTGTCATCTTCAGGTACAAAAAAAACAACTAAAAATATTATGAATTAACTTATATTTTAAACAAATTATTTTTTATATTATATTAATTTAATATTTAATAAATAAACACTTAAAAATATATTTAAATACTTTTAACTAAAATTTTAATTATAATAAAAAAACTTTCGGCTTGTTCTTTATTAAGTGTTATTGTATTGAAATATTGTGATGAGTGTAATATGAAATATATTTGATCTTTTGTCAAAATGAAAATAAAAGAAATATTAAATAAATACAAATTTTCAATTTTTTTAAAATTGAGTTAAAGTTTATTGATTTTTATTTAATTTTAGCCAGTCCAACCACCCAAAGGCATGGAGAACGTCACGGTTTATAAGCAAACTCAAATATTTATGAATTTTGTAAATTCATTATACCAGTATTTCTTTTACTTATTTCAGATCCAATTAAAATTAGAAACAAAAACAAGATTTGTTTATTTGTAGAAATATTATTTTAATTACCGGAGATATGAGAGAATATTTACATGGGTCCTATTTGATGAGATAATAGAATAAATTTTGTTTTCATTAATTTAAGTGAATTCATAATTTGTAAATAAAGATTTATTTCGACTTTAATAAGTTGATGAAAGTGACATCCTTTATGTTACCTTATTAATTTTAATGCAAAAATATAAATTTTTAATGCAATTATTTCGTCCACATTATAGAAAAATAGTATTAATATGCTTTTAATGAAAGTTTAAATACATATTATAATAAGGATGATCATGATCATGATATTAATAATAATAATAATATTATTATTATTAATAATAATAATAATAATAATAATAATAATAATAATAATAATAATAATGAACTAGAAATATATAAGTTTTAGTTAGTAAAATAAAGGTTATATGAGTTGGCGATAATAATACGTTATGGGACACCGCGTCACTTGTTTTTTTGAATTTGTTTTTATCTTATTTATTGAAAAAATCTTTTGAAGAAGGAAAATTATGGTATTCATATTAAGTAAAATCATTTGAAAAAGAATTTAGTAAAACATTAAATTTCTTGTTATTGTGTTTTGTTTCAAACAAAATATTTATCCTCTGTTGAATAAATTAATTTTAAAATTTACTTGTCTGTTTTACAGAAATAATATTGTAAAAATATAATTAGTTTCTAATTAAATTTAAAAATTAAGGAATAAATTGTGAAATCATATTAAACTTTTCCTTTGAATGAATGTTAGATATAATTAATTTTAAATCTTTTTTCTTGTTTAAAATTATATATTATGAAATTTAACTTTCAAAATCCTCTTGATTTGATTGTGTAATTATAATAATTATTGTTTTTAAACTTTAATTTTTTAAAATATTTAATAATTTGAAGATTTTTAAACCTTCTTTAATGTACGAAAACGAAACAGTCAAATTAACTTTTGCCTTTTTCTATAACATTCCTGTTTAAAAAGCTGAAATAGTAATAAGTGCATTTTAAATATAAGATTACAAATAAATATTAATTTAATTTAATATTCTTTTCCGTTTCCGTTTTTGTTTTTTTTATTTAGAAATCATAAAGATCTTTTTTTAATTAAGTTTTTTGAACTTCTTTTTATTAAACATTAATTCTACTTAAATTTATCAATTAATTTTTACACCTTACAACAAAGTCATATCGATATTAAACACAGCATATTAAAACAAATTAATTAAAACATTCAAAACGCAAGTATTCACATCACTTTGAGCATGCGTTCCATATACCTATTATTACATTGTCACTAGACAGATATAAATATTATTTATTATATAACTAGTGATGGAAGGAGAAAAATATGTTGAAGCATAAAAATATCATTATCTAAATATTTACTTATTATTTATCATTTCATTTTCTTCGATTGTGATCAAAATTTAATTTTCAATCCAACATAAATACATAGAAGGTTTAATACCACCTTATACATAACAAAATAATTTCAATGTTAATATATTTTAGGAATAATAAATTTAAATTGAATGTTATTCATTAAGCGTGTCAGTTATAATCTTTTAAAACAAGTCATGTAAATCTTATTTGATTTGAATAAATACAAGTTTTAATAAAATTTAATATATTTTTAAACCTACTTAAATTATTATTAAAAAAGATTTAGAATGATCAAAAGCCTATTTTACATACTTTAATTTGTTTTAATAAATCAAAATTTTTAGTTTATTAAGGAAAATGGAATAAGAGTATTTCTGATCATTGTCATTAATATCAAACTATTTACATGCTTGTAATTTGATTTAATTTTTATTTAATTAAATTCTTATTCTTAATTTAATAAAATGTTTATTTAATTAATATTTAATTCTCATTTAATAAAACTTTCATAAAATCACAATAAATATCAAGTGGCACAGTCATTTTATTAACAATAATAAAATAATTGGTTTACAGATATTTCAAACTTTAAAGTGCTATCTAATTGTTTAAAAAAATAATAGAAAGTAGCATTTGTTTTGAAAAATAAAATAATTAAATCCTTTATTAAATAAACAAATAAATCCACGAGTTTCTTTAAAGCTTATAATCTACTTTATTAATATTAATTAAATATTCGAATTTTATTGAAATGATGTAATTATTAATATATAATCATTGTTTTTTAATAGTTTAACTAAATAAAAACTTCCCTTATACTTGCTATTAAACACATAATTGGAAATTTCTCAATTGATATTATTTTTACTAAGTTTTTATTAAAGATTTTGGGTAAATTTTAATTAAAGCTTTTTTATAATTCTGGTATAAAAAATTAAAACAATTTGTAATGAAAAAAAATTTAATGACATTTAAATATCCGATCAGGGGCTAATGAAATTAAAATTGCCTGAGAAAGTGTACAAAAATTCATCTTTTCCATAAATTATTTATATCAGCAAAGCTTGAAATACAGATTTATTCATTTCCAAAAAAAATAAAAATTAAATAATTAAATCCAAAGAAATCTGTTTTCAAATTTTAAAAATATATTTTTATTTTATTAAAATTATTTCTAAACTGGTGTAATCTCATGAAAAAATGAACAATAGTGAAAAAAAATAAAAATGTAATTCCAACACACTAGAAAAGTAATTTATACATTTGAAAATACACCAGAAAATAGATAAATTTATTATATCTGTGATTGGTTTATAGCATTCGTTTTTACCAAGGGTCGGCAACTATGGCACGCCGTGAGTTGTCAATGGCACTCTATACACCACTATAAAGTGGTCTAGGTATTAGCGACTCTTTACTGATAAAGGCGGTTTTACATATATTCTCTAATATTATTAGATAAAAATATATATTTGTACTGGTATTGAAATGGTATTTTTTTCTTTTATTAAACACCAATTTTCCACACAACGTCAAATAATATCAAAAACATGTTATTCTGTGGGGCTTTCAACGAGAGGTTAAATTTTATGTTGTTGTTTTTCAATTAAATATATTAAAAAGATAATTTTGCGATCAAATTATTTTCATAAAGAAATATATAATTTAATGTGACATGCATATACCATTACTTATATGTAAAAAAAATAAGGTGGCATCATGAATTAATTGGAAGTGTGGATTAACACAACACAGCTAAAAGGTTGCCAACCACTATACTATAAACTTTATAGTAATCATTTTTAATTAATTTCTATGTTCTAAAAATTGCTTACTGAAATTACTGAAGATTTATATAATTTAAATAAAATTATTAAATGAAAATTTATAGATTAAATTTATTTAATAAAAGAAAATTTTCATTTAGTGTATGATTAAAATAATTATTTTTAGTTAAACAGAAGACATTGATCTCGTGTGGAAAATTAAATTAAGATAAATGAAATATCACACTAAAAGTAAGTTAAATATGAAAAATAATTTTACCAACAATAAATTGAAATAATTAAAACTAAAAATTATTAAAAAAATTTAATTAAAAACGGTAAAAGTACTAATTCTAGGATGGTTTTGTAAAATAATTATTCAAATGCCAGCTAAAGTAGAAAATTAAAAGGTTTGTCAAAGTATCAAGCAGAAAATAGAGGTATATTTATTTTGGACATCACAAAATCTTTGATTAGTAGTTTTTAAATGACTCGCTACTCTCAATAAGGACTTGAAAAATTTAAATGTCTTTTTATATTAACCCTCAACAATAATCTCCAGTTTCTTTTGAAATTATGTTGTTTTACTCTCCTTTACTCTTGTTGCTACTGATTATTTCTTTTTTACTTTCTTACCTAGTTTTTACTTTTTAAATTTTCTCTTTTATCTATTGGTACTTAAAGATAATTTTTTTTCTAGATGCAACAAATTCCTTTTAGTCATTCACCATTCTGTCGCTATCTATAATAGTTATCAAGATAACCACTTTTGTTCAATTTTTCACGACTTTTCATTTCAATCATTGAGATAAAAATTTCTATTTACGATTTGTACTTGTTAATTAAAAACGACCTTGTCGAATTTCATTGTTTAATTCTTATTGATTTCCGTTAATCCCTTTTTATATCCGATTTCTATCGTTTTCCATTTCTGTTTTTCAGAGTCACTTTGTTTTACAACAAAATAACACTAATTCTGTTCATTTAATTATTTACTTAATTTTTTTTATTTAGATATTCTATACAATATTTCTTATAATATTTATTAGGATTTCTAAATTTTTTGAGTTCGTAGAAAGCGATCCTTAAATCATCAATTTTTAAACTAGCTTTTTACAAAATATTTCCCAAAATGATGTCGTTTGATAGAAACCGTACAATTTAAACAAAGATTTAAAATGGCAGAAATTTTAACTGGCGATTATGTCATTAAAACAATATTAATTTTCGAATACAATAAATGGATTACAAAACATATAACAACCAGAATAAATGGAGAAATTTTGAAATGAATAAATGCTAGAAAAAATAAGTTATAGGAAACAAGAAATTTAAAATGTAAAATAGTGCAAACAAATTATATATCAAGGTCAAGGAAGGTATAAAATTATTTAATTGTAATAAAACAAAAATACAAAAGAAGTTATTTAAAAGAAAAATAAAAATATATAAAAGTCTGAAAATGATCATAAAAATAATTTATTTATTCAATAAATTCACTTTTGAGATTTAACTATAAGAGATCTCTAATCTTTTCGCCAATTCATCAACCTGTTCCTTGATTTCTATCGGCAGATAATCTCCTACTTGCTCTTTGAAATACCTTTTGATTTCGTCTACTTCTTCTTTCCAATATTGAATTGGTACACTGAATAGCTCTTCTAAGTTTATTTTCGACTTCTCCAGTCCTTTCAAGTTGATATCAGTCGGATTCGGTAAATTGCCGATTGCACTTCTCTTACAACCAACTGTTCCATCTAATCTTTTCAAAATCCATTCGAGAACTCGGCAATTATCACCGAATCCTGGCCAAATAAACTCGCCAGTGTTTTTAGATTTTCGAAACCAATTCACATGATAAATTCTCGGTAATTTTAAACATTCTTTTTCTCTAAAACTTAACCAGTGTTGTAAATAATGTCCAAAATTATATCCAAAAAATGGTCTCATTGCAAATGGATCGTGCATAATGATATTTGATTTATGCTCAGCCGCTGCTGTGGATTCAGATCTCATTGAAGCTCCGACAAAGACTCCATGTTCCCAATTGAAGGACTCGTAAATAAGAGGAACGCCTTCAGGACGACGACCCCCAAATATGATTGCACTGATAACGACACCATTTGGTGATTCCCAATCTTTATCAATGATTGGACATTGTGACGCAGGAGTACAAAACCTGGAATTTGGATGGGCAGCTTTTGATTTTTGAGATCTATTCCACACATTGCCTTGCCAATCTGTGATTTGTACAGAGTTCAAGTCGATTTCATTTTCCATTCCTTCCCAGAAAAATCCACCGTCACTCGTTTCAGCAACATTTGTGAATATTGTATTTTTCCCAATACAATGCATTGCATTGGGATTGGTTTTGAAAGAAGTTCCAGGAGCAACACCGAAAAATCCAGATTCGGGATTGATTGCTCGTAATTGTCCATGCTTATCAAATTTCATCCAAGCAATGTCATCTCCAACACATTCGATTTTATACCCTGGCAAAGTTGATTGCAACATTGCAAGGTTAGTTTTACCACATGCAGATGGAAAGGCAGCAGCAATGTATCGTTTGACATTATTCGCATCCGTAATGCCAACAATCAACATATGCTCGGCAAACCATCCTTCTTTATGACCCAAAATTGAACCCAACCTTAACGCGAAACATTTCTTTCCCAGCAATGAATTTCCACCATATCCACTGCCGAAACTACAGATTTCATTTTTATCAGGGATATGAGCAATAATTGTCTGTTCAGGATTGCATGGCCATCCATTAACAACGTTCCTTCTTGTCGGTAAAGGAACACCGACACTGTGAATGGATCTCACAAAATCATTGCTTTCTCCGAGTGCCTTGAAAACATCTTTACCGATTCTCGTCATAATTCTCATACTCATTACAACATATGGAGAATCTGTCAATTCAATTCCAATTTTTGACAGTTCTCCACCTATCGGTCCCATGCTGAATCCGATAACATACATAATTCTTCCCTTCATGCAACCAGAAAATCTTTCAAGCAATTCATTTTTCAAAACCTCAGGAGCCATCCAATTTCCTAAGCATCCGACAACATCATTATTAATTATAGGAATTGTTTCTTCTTTTCTTTCTGTACTAATGAATGTTTTTGACTCAACCCGAGCTACATCGGCAGGATCAGTTCTTACAAGCCAACAATTTTCATATTTACTCAACCTTTTAATCGCTCCTTCTTTTAAAAGAATATCAATCATTTTTCTATTTTCGTCTTCAGAACCGTCACAGATGAAAATTGAATCCGGTTGACAGATCTCTGCTTTTTCCAAAACATATTGTTTTACTGGATCAGACAATTTAATTAATTCGCAATTGTAATTATTCATTTTTAATACTTATGATGATTATTTGTCAAAATAAAATGTTTAAATAAAGATCAAATGAAGTAATAGTGATCAGGAATCGGAAGTAAAATTAAGGAAACAATTGATAGAGCGAGATTTGAGTAAAAATATAATTTTTGATAAAATTTTACATTTTTTCATTGAAACCGAAAAATGTCACCAAATGAACAGGAATAAATAAATAATTATTTTTTAATAAATCTGTCGTAAATTGCCTGTCGAATGTTAAAGAAAGTTGAGAGGGGACTAAATAGGACTCAACCAAACTTATTTTTTGGCCACAAAAATGGGAAAGTGAAATGATAGATTGAACTGGTTTATTCACGATGGACATCGGTAGGCCATTAGGCAATTTTTTAGTTATCAAACTTTCAGGAATCACTTTATTAGATCATTTTATAGACTAGTTCTTTAGGAATTCCATAAAACCTTTTACTAATTAATTCATATTTTATTTACCGAACAAACAGATTGGGATCTTCGCAATCAGTATTTTATAAATGTAAATTGAATTAGTGCTAAATCCTCGCGCTATCGAATTTGAGTGTGGTTAGCCATGAAATTTAATATTATGTTATTAAGTAATTAAAATATAAACTAACAATTTGAAAATCTGTATTTGGTTCTATATCAAATATATAAACAAAGTTTTTATTATAAGGACCTTTTTTGTATTTCACCTCTGATTTCTTTATAAGTGACATAATATTTTCTACAAAATTTGACTATGAATCAAATTTATTTAAAGTATTCATTAATTTTCGGCACAGCCTTTTTCAAATAAGCATATATAGCAAATAAACTACATAGCACTTTTCAAGGTTATGGAGTAACCAAACTGTCATCTTGAAGGTAAGCGATATTAAGCTTGTCCCCTGAAACCATAATCACTCTGATTTTTAGTTAAATTTCAAATGTTTTTAAATCAGGGTTCCGATTGATTACAGAAAATGGCCTGTCATACATGGTTTGAGTGTAGTTCTTGTTTACACATTAAGCCAAACATGTTTACATGTTTTGAGGTCATTCTGCAAGTATTCTTTCTAAGTATTCTGTATTCCTCACAAGGTTGATAGGGACCGACTTTCTTTTTAACCGTTACTGGCGGTGCAGCCCATTCACTTTTATAATGATTGAATTTTGTTGGTCGTGACGAGTTTCGTTGATTTGTCCAAAATATCTGCTGTGAAAGACCTAGATGGTAACACCCTAACATCCGCTCTGGAGTTAATTAGGATGTTGTGGATAATATCTGAATATTTGACTGGTACTGTGAATATTGAATTTGTTGATGCCGATTGGTTAATGGTAATGTGGATCCCGGACATCGACCTTATTGGGATCCTCTGCATTTCCCAATTGTGTAGATATTTTCCAAGAGCATGGGCTTTGGCATTCGAGTGCATTTTTACCATTTTTTTGTGATATTAACCATAGTTGGCTTCATTAATTCTGATAGCATTTATCTGTTGTTGAAAGTCATAATGATTGACAAATACTCGTCTGCAATCAATGCAAGTTCATCAATATTTGCAATATTTCTGGCTAGATGATGCTGGATATGATTTGGTAAGCAGCTAAGAAATTGATAGCGCAGAATAATACTTATAAGTGGATCGGCGTTTGGCTCAATAGTTTTAAAATTTCTTTTGAGATTTCGGAGAAGCTGTGTTGGCATTCTGTCTCCAAATTCTTGTTTTTGTAACATCTTGTGTGCAGCTTCCTCAAAAGAAGGCTGATTATCCGTCATAATAGTATTTTTAAAGAGGCATATGAAGTTAAGGAATTAAGATTCATGAGATCGGAATGTTCTTCAAGAATGTGTCGCGGTAGGCTTATTATAATATGGAAATACCTGACTTTTTCGTTCTTGATATTGGCGATTTCAAAAGCAGCTGCTACTTTTTGGAACCATAATTTTGAATTTAGAAAGAAGCTTGGAATTTTAACTTGGAGGTGACTTCATTCTAGAGTCACACTTCTGACACCAGTCTTGTTACCCATGAAATTTAATAGTAGGTTATCAAGTCATTAAAATATAAACTAACAATTTGAAAATCTGTATTTGATTCTATATCAAATACATAAACAAAGTTTTTATATTAAAGTATTAAACCAGTATTTTTATCTAACGTTAGTATAATATTTTAGCAAGTCGAAAGTTTTGCGAAGGACTAGTCTTTTGAACATTTGTTTACATTGGGCTATATTTAGAAATTCAATCGATAAATTTTATAATATAGGCAGCACACCGACCTGTCAGTGTGTTTGATATCTTGTTACGTTCGATAACGCCTTATTACTGAAAGTAGGTAGTTAGGAGCTATCTGCTACATAAAAAAATTGCATAATAATATAGGGGGGGGAGGTTTCTCGTGATTATTTTCTGTGCGTATTGATTACTTAATGATGTAATTTTTGTGTTTAATTAAAAAAAATTTTGTGTGCAATTTAATTAATTTTTTTTGTGTGTATTTTTCAAAAATTTTTAAGTTGAAAATGTGTATTTTTTTTCGAAAATTTTAAGTTGATAATGTGTATTTTTTTCGAAAATTTTAAGATGATAATGTGTATTTTATTCGAAAATTTTAAGTGTATTTTTAAGATGATATTTTAAGTGTATTTTTAAGTTAAAATTTATTTTGAAGTTTTGAAATTTAATTTTTTAAGTATTACATATTTTATATGAAAATTTTAGTTTGATTTTTGAAATATTTTTTTAATAAAAAATATATATCATGTTGCTTAAATAATTAAAAATTAATCAGTAAGTCAAGTATAAATTCAATAAAAATTACCAGTCAACCCATAGATATAATCCAACGATTTTCATATGTATACTGATAACCATACTGAGCATCCTTTTAAAAATCTCTAAATTATACTACTTTTGTGATTGATATCCACAAAATCAATAAAATGGAAAATGCAAATAATTAATTGACCATCCTTTTTTTACTGTAAAATCAATAAAAATTTTTGGTTTCACTAAAATATTTTTAAAAATCAACTGATTTAATCAACTTTTTAAATAGAATATAAAATTATAATTAAAAAATCATTTACTATTCAAAATTTATCAGTCAAATTGGATTCTAATTGGTAAATAATTATCTAAAATATATGTTTCATAAACATTTTGTTCCTAAAATAAACTTTTATTTAAAATAACCCTAAAATCAAGTAAAGTTTATTAAATTATCAAGAAATTAAGTGCTTCTAAAATTATAGATTTACCCTCATTTCTTCAATATTTTCTACAAAAATATAATAGTCCCCAAATCCATTAAAATTCAACAGAAAACCATAAAATTCACAAAGATGATTAAAATTTACTAAAATAAATTAGATATTATTAAATATCATAAAATTTCCCTAAAATCCCTAATTGATTTACATAGCCTAAAAATATCTTATTTTTGTCGAGTACAACCTAATCTATTAAAGTGTGTAATTAAATTTATTAAAAGTTAATTAAATTTTCATTGAAAATGACAAGTCAATAACAAGTCAACAAATGGAAATTAAATTAGTAGAGATTATATTCTATAAAGAAAATTTTCAGTGAAGAAGTAATATTGGTGGGAGACTACATTAAGTGACTAAAATCGTTGAAATTACTGAAAAAAGTGGGATAGCTAAAGGTATCTACTAAATAGATGAAATATCAATTGATATATTAAAACCTTACAAGGGTAATATACTTTGAATGAAGAAAATATACATCGAAGAGGAAAAATATTCATTAAAGTGAGAAAATATTAATTAAAGTGAGAAATTATTCATTGAAGAAGAAAATATTCATTGAGAGAAATTATTCATTGGAGAGAAAAAATATTTATCAAAAAAAAATGTGCGCACACAAAATTAATTATCTTGATTCAAATTTAATTAATTTTGTGTGCGCACATGTTTTTTTGATAAATATTTTTTTTTTGAAATTATTTTTCGAATTTTTTTGAATTTAAATTTTTTTTCACATTTTTTAAAATTTATATATTTTTTGGCCCATTTTTTTTAAATTAAAGTTTTTGGCCCATTTTTTAAATTCAAATTTTTGGCTCAATTTTTTGAAATAAAATTGTTTGAAATATTTTTTTTCATCCACAAAATTTTTTTTTTGGTCACACTATAGTCAGGGGGTACTTTTGACTCTCGATAAAAAGCCTAAGATAAAAATTAGCTTGAATCGTCTACGATAGCCACAAAGGGTATTTTTCATCTACAAAATATTTTCAATCACACTATAGTCAGGGGGTATTTTTTATTCTTGATAAAAAGCCTAAGATAAAATTTGCTTGAATCGTCTATCAATAAAAAAGCATAGAAATATTTTATCGATTGAAAGCCAAAAAAATATTTCTTTGATTAAAAGTCATAAAAATATTTTCTCACTTTAATGATTAATTTCCTCTTCGATGTATATTTTCTCCATTCAAATTATATTAAAGTATATTTAATATATCAATTGATATTTCATCTATTTAGTAGATACCTTTAGCTATCCCACTTTTTTCAGTAATTTCAACGATTTTAGTCACTTAATGTAGTCTCCCACCAATATTACTTCTTCACTGAAAATTTTCTTTATAGAATATAATCTCTACTAATTAAAATTCCATTTGTTGACTTGTTATTGACTTGTCATTTTCAATGAAAATTTAATTAACTTTTAATAAATTTAATTACACACTTTAATAGATTAGGTTGTACTCGACAAAAATAAGATATTTTTAGGCTATGTAAATCAATTAGGGATTTTAGGGAAATTTTATGATATTTAATAATATCTAATTTATTTTAGTAAATTTTAATCATCTTTGTGAATTTTATGGTTTTCTGTTGAATTTTAATGGATTTGGGGACTATTATATTTTTGTAGAAAATATTGAAGAAATGAAGGTAAATCTATAATTTTAGAAGCACTTAATTTCTTGATAATTTAATAAACTTTACTTGATTTTAGGGTTATTTTAAATAAAAGTTTATTTTAGGAACAAAATGTTTATGAAACATATATTTATGATAATTACTTACCAATTAGATTCCAATTTGACTGATAGATTTTGAATAATAAATGATATTTTAATTTTAATTTTATGATCTATTCAAAAAGTTGATTAAATCAGTTGATTTTTAAAAATATTTTAGTGAAACCAAAAATTTTTATTGATTTTACAGTAAAAAAAAAGGATGGTCAATTAATTATTTGCATTTTCCATTTTATTGATTTTGTGGATATCAATCACAAAAGTAGTATAATTTAGAGATTTTTAAAAGGATGCTCAGTATGGTTATCAGTATACATATGAAAATCGTTGGATTATATCTATGGGTTGACTGGTAATTTTTATTGAATTTATACTTGACTTACTGATTAATTTTTAATTATTTAAGCAACATGATATATTTTATGATTTTACAATAATTTAGTGAAATTTAATTTATGTGGGAAACATAAACTTTATTCGATTTTAGTCATTTTTTGATGAATTTTTTATTTGATAGAATTTGTTGTCAGAATCAAATTGTGGTGATTTTCAACGGAAAATGTTGGGTATAACAATTATGTAATACTTTAAAGAAAATTTATTTTTATTGGTAAAATTCAGATTTTAATGATAAATTTAAGGGAATTTGATTGGTTGAATACATATAGTAAATATGATCCGAATGATGAATTTTTAAGGATCTTATTCGGTTAAACATAGATTTCTAAAGAAATTTTACAAAAAAATATGTATATTGTTGGTGCATTGGGGGAAAATGTCATTTCAAAGGAAATAATTGGTTAAGATGAAATTTTATGATATTTTAAGGGGAAATACTCGATTAAGAACAAGTTTGTTGTCATTTTTAAGGAGGTTGAGTTGGTTGAACATCTGTGTTCAAAAGGTAAATATTTTTTAAATGGAGAATATAGAGGAGTAATTTATAATATTTTTATGGGGCTTTGTTCAGATAGATATTAATATGTGTGTAAATCTTTTGAGAGTGGAAATATTGTCATTTAAAGAGAAATGATTGGTTCAGAAGAGAATTTATGATCTTTTAAGGGGAAATAATTGGTCACGAGATGGATTTTATTTTAAGGGGATTTCAAGAAGTTTATTCGGTTGAATATCGATGTCGGTGATTTTTATGAAAATAATGAATATAGCTGGGAATTTTGTCATTTAAAGAGAAAACATTGGTTAAGCGAGAATTTATGATAATTTTAAGGTAATTTGATTGGTCAAGAGAGGAATTTTATTTAGGGGATTTCAAGAAATTTATTTGGTTGAATATCGATATAGGTCGGTGATTTTTTATGAAAATAATGAATATAGCTTGAATTATTGTCATTTAAAGAGAAAGGATTGGTTGAGAGTACATTTTATTTTATTTTATTGGGAAATGATTGGTTAAGAGGAGAATTTATGATTTTTTAAGAGAAAATTATCGAATAAAAACAGGTTTGTTGATATTTTTAAGAGGTTGTGGTAGTTGAATTTTGTTATTTTAAAGGGAAATGATGGGATAAGAGATGAATTTTATTTTAAAGGAATTTCAAGAAATTTATTCGGTTGAATATCGATATAAATCGGTGTTTTTATGAAAATAATGAATATAGCTGAGTGGAAATATTGTCATTTAAAGAGAAATGATTGGTTGAAAGTAAATTTTATTATATTTTAAAGGGAGATGATTGGTCGAGAGATGAATTTTATTTTAAGGGGATTTGTAGAAATTTATTCGGTTCAATAACGAAATAAGTCGGTGATTTTTATCAAAAAAAATGAATATAGCTAGGATTATTGTCATTTAAAGAGAAATGATTGGTTTAGAGTAAAGGTGATCAAAATATATCAGTAAGATTTTGGTTAATTTTAATGATATTATTGGAATCTGAATAAAATATACTATACGTGTTCGGTTCTAAAAAAAATGTTTGATTCATGTAATTATTTGTATTCAAGTATTTATTTGATTTTATTATTTGTAATTTAATTAAAAATTAAAATTGACTAGCATTTAAAAAATTTATGTTACCCATTACTTATGTTGTTATTGACAATTTTCTGAATAATTTAAATATATATGATTATTTCTACGAATGAAGAGAAATTGTACAATTAATTTTCATTCAACAAGTATCTAGAAAAATTGCCTAACAAACTTATAAAATTTTAAAAAATGATCTAACAAATTTTTTCAATTATTTTACAACTTAGTTAATTTAATTAATTATTTTTTAATTGATAATTACTATTTTCTTTACAATTTGCTACTATGTTGAAACTTCTTTAAAATTTTTATTCAAAGTACTATTATTCTTTAAAGTAATTTTATTTAAAGATTTCTTGGTCAGTAAACAATTTTTGATATTGATTTGTTCAGTAACTAGTTATTGATAACATATTGTGAGTGTGTGAATAACCAAGTATTTTAAGGGGAAATGATTGAGAGAAAATTTTATTTTTTTTAAGTGGGTTAAATTGGTTGAATATCGGTGTTCAAAGAGTAAATATTATTTAAATATGGCATTTTAATAAATAAGTAAATTATTCAATGCCTAGTATGTATATAGAGAGTTGTACAGTACTCGGTTATTTGTATACAGTACCTAGTGATTGTTGTTCAGTTATTAATGAATTATTCAATGTGTATCAGTATTCAGAAGTTGATACCAAGTAAATATCACAATGGATTTGATTTCAATGAATTTGATTAATTATCGCTTGATAATTTCAATGATTTCAATAAAATACAATAATCAAATACAAAATTTTATTCAGAAAAGAGGTCTTACTAACTACTCAGTAACTAAACAACCAAGTGATTTACAGATATAGAGGCATTAATGATATGAAAGAGAGTGAAGAAGATTTTATTAATAAATTTGTATTTTTACTTGTATTTCTTGTTATTGATTTACTTTTATTTAAAGTTTTGTTGGTAAGTAACCAAATATTTATTTGTTCAGTAACTAGTTATCGGTTACCTAATATGTATATAAGTAACTGGAATGAAGTTCCCGACTGGAAAACCTCAACATGTAGTGGATAAAAGTGGAAAATATCCAATCTTATTCTTCAAGAGCGGAAAATGCAGGGTAATGGGTTGCAAAAGACCATTACAGGCAGGAGATCTCAAATATCAGATTCAAGATTTACAAATTCAATCATTATCTTTGAATATTGACATGGGTTGTCGAATCAACTTGTATGATTTGTCCACAAAAACAGAAAACATTTTCGAACCGAAATTGTTTCCTGTATTAAGACTTGTCAAGTATAATCCACTTTGTGTGAATGTATTTGCAAGCGGAAAAGTCGTTGTCATGGGGATAAAAACATTGGAATACAACAGCCTAGTACATGAAATAATTAATTTTATAAAACTTTTAATTAATAATCTTAATACCGACGAAGAAATACTCGATTATTTATTAAGCACTGATTGTGTTTAAATAGATTGATTTCCAACGATTGTAAAAATTAAAAATGATCGACGAGCACGAAGCATACGTATTCGAAACAATTCTGATGAAGATTGAAGAACTGTTTCCGAATATGAAAAACAAACTTTCCTATTGTGCTCCTGAATACTTGGCTACACGGATCTATCAAATGACAGGAATCAACATCGAAGAAATTGTACGGATGCACTACGAATCAGTTCAAGGATCTGGTTTGAAATGTTTAGATGACTGCATTGTTTATGCATCAATGTTGACTTGTCCATTTAGATGCAGATGCTGCAGGGACTATAAAAGAAGGAAGTTGTACATATTTTGTTGGCTGAGCTAAGAAGAGCTTACTATAAGCAGATTTGTGATAATGTAAATAAATTTTGATCTTTTACGAGTTTATTTTATGTGTTTATTGTTTTTTATAAAGAATTTAATTGGTTGAATTAATATTATTAATATTATTATCATTATTATTCTTATTCTTCTTCTTCTTCTTATTATTATTATTATTATTATTATTATTATTATTATTATTTTATGTTAACAATATCATTTTTTATTCAATTATAATAGTTTTATGTATAAATTTTTAAATCATTTAAAACATTATATATTTTATCATAAAAATTTAATAATTATTTTGTTAAAAATTTTATTAAAAAAATAATTTCAAAAGTCAAACTAAAATTTTCATATAAAATATTTTAATTAAAAATATGTAATGCTTAAAAAATAAATTTTAAAATACACTTAAAATTTCATCTTAAAAATACATTTAAAATTTTCGAAAAAAATACACATTATCATCTTAAAATTATCGAAAAAAAAATACACATTATCATCTTAAAAATTTTGGAAAAAATACACATTATCAACTTAAAAATACACACAAAAAAAATTAATTAAACACAAAAATTACATCATTAAGTAATCAATACACACAGAAAATAATCACGAGAACCCCCCCCCCCTATATTATTATGCAATTTTTTTATGTAGCAGATAGCTCCTAACTACCTACTACTAAAGGATTTAAACTTGGTCAGAAAAATTAATTTATCATGATTACCCTTTATTATTTACATTATTTTGTGACTGTTGTATTAAGTATACGTAATCAAAAAAACGTAGTTGTAGGAATACAACAATATTTAAAACATATTTGTAACAAGTTTAAGTAGATTTGAGTTTATTCGATGTTAAGAATTCCACATTCAACCGAAATTTTCGAAAGTAAGGATTAATTGTGACGGAATATGAAGATGATGTGACTGTTTGGTTAATTCAGCCAATTTAAATCCAACACATTTCTTGGAATCTGGAATCTCAAAATTTAATGGTTGGCATATAAATGTTTTCTGAAGAACTGAGTAGGTTTCATTACACGCTGAGACGAAAGTGCTGAAACTAGCATGAAGCAAAACTATTTCTACGATTGAATTTGACGTGAAACATTAACGACGAAATATTGATGATACAAAAGAGTTTAGAAAATACAAAAATATTCTTGTTAAAAGTGAAAATATTTAAACAAAATTAAATATTTTTTATTTTTAATAACTCATTTATAATTTAATTAAAATTTAGAAAACTTAATTAAAAATTAAATATTCCAGGTACTACAGTAATATATTTTAGTAATACTTATAAGCTCTCAAGTATTTTCTTACTTACTTAAGGTCACCGAAACAATCTTTGTATAAGAGTGCCACAACTTCTAGGACCGACACTGACATTGATCTTTTGTCAAAAACCAAATGAATATTAAAACAAATCATACGTGAAGAAAAAATGAATTAGTGAATTTATCATATTTTGAGAATAATAAATTTTCGAATTTCAATTTTATTAAAATATAAATGACTTAAAATTAAATAATAATAAATGCAAATTTATTTTAAGATTAAATATTTTGATAAAGTCATTAAAGGCGCCTTTTATATTCAAGAATTAGGATGCCCTAGCTGTAATGAGTAAGTTAATTGAAATCTGTTCATTCTTTAGAATTTTATTGTTAATTTTTAGGATTATCAATCAGCTTAATCTCTCATTAACTAAAAACAAGAATCAAATTATAGATAAAATATAATTTTTAATTGTTAATTAAATACAATTTGCAAAATTTATACGCCCTCCGTTTCTAACTTAAAACCACCAAAAATCACTCATCACATCTCCTATCAAATTATGTTTTTCTTGATTTAATCGTTCTATATTAAAAGTATTTAAAAAAGATTATCTAATTAAATCAGAAAGTGTTTTTGATCATTTTTTTGCTAAATCGAATGATGTTATGATGTATTGTTTTAATTATTTTTCTTTTTTTTTCTCCAAACAACTTTCGAGTTTCCACTCATTCCTCTGTCATCTCAAACAGCTTTCGAAATATAAAACCATACTTGATTTAGTCCTCTTTCTTTTCTCTGACTCCATATCTCGGATAAGATGTGAGAATTAAGTTTTAATAGTTGCTAACAAGTACATATCGTTTAATTGTTTGATTTCATTTCTTTTTGCCATTTTTTTTTCATTTTTCTATTTTCCCTTCACACCTGAATTTCAGATTGTGGAGCAATATACCCTTTGATTTTACATTTTCTCCTACTCATATTTGTTGAGTTTAATATTTATTTACTTTTATTTTTAAGATATCCTCAACATTTTTTAGTATAAAATAAAAGTTTATCTTATTAAAAAACTGATTCGTGATTAATTAATGAATACAAATTGAAATTCAATTTTAATTTAAGTTTTTTACCATTCCTTAAATTTTATATCTAAATTTTTCCGTTTTATTAAAATCATAAAAGTAAAGATAAACTTATTTAAATATTAAAGACAATAAAAACTAATTTTCGCCATTGTTCAAAACGCGCTTTGAGCTTCAAAGTCCGTTTCAGGGGACATGCTTAATATTGCTTACCTTCACGATGACAGTTTGGTTACTCCATAACCTTGAAAAGTGCTATGTAGTTTATTTGCTATATATGCTTATTTGAAAAAGGCTGTGCCGAAAATTAATGAATACTTTAAATAAATTTGATTCATAGTCAAATTTTGTAGAAAATATTATGTCACTTATAAAGAAATCAGAGGTGAAATACAAAAAAGGTCCTTATAATAAAAACTTTGTTTATATATTTGATATAGAACCAAATACAGATTTTCAAATTGTTAGTTTATATTTTAATTACTTAATAACATAATATTAAATTTCATGGCTAACCACACTCAAATTCGATAGCGCGAGGATTTAGCACTAATTCAATTTACATTTATAAAATACTGATTGCGAAGATCCCAATCTGTTTGTTCGGTAAATAAAATATGAATTAATTAGTAAAAGGTTTTATGGAATTCCTAAAGAACTAGTCTATAAAATGATCTAATAAAGTGATTCCTGAAAGTTTGATAACTAAAAAATTGCCTAATGGCCTACCGATGTCCATCGTGAATAAACCAGTTCAATCTATCATTTCACTTTCCCATTTTTGTGGCCAAAAAATAAGTTTGGTTGAGTCCTATTTAGTCCCCTCTCAACTTTCTTTAACATTCGACAGGCAATTTACGACAGATTTATTAAAAAATAATTATTTATTTATTCCTGTTCATTTGGTGACATTTTTCGGTTTCAATGAAAAAATGTAAAATTTTATCAAAAATTATATTTTTACTCAAATCTCGCTCTATCAATTGTTTCCTTAATTTTACTTCCGATTCCTGATCACTATTACTTCATTTGATCTTTATTTAAACATTTTATTTTGACAAATAATCATCATAAGTATTAAAAATGAATAATTACAATTGCGAATTAATTAAATTGTCTGATCCAGTAAAACAATATGTTTTGGAAAAAGCAGAGATCTGTCAACCGGATTCAATTTTCATCTGTGACGGTTCTGAAGACGAAAATAGAAAAATGATTGATATTCTTTTAAAAGAAGGAGCGATTAAAAGGTTGAGTAAATATGAAAATTGTTGGCTTGTAAGAACTGATCCTGCCGATGTAGCTCGGGTTGAGTCAAAAACATTCATTAGTACAGAAAGAAAAGAAGAAACAATTCCTATAATTAATAATGATGTTGTCGGATGCTTAGGAAATTGGATGGCTCCTGAGGTTTTGAAAAATGAATTGCTTGAAAGATTTTCTGGTTGCATGAAGGGAAGAATTATGTATGTTATCGGATTCAGCATGGGACCGATAGGTGGAGAACTGTCAAAAATTGGAATTGAATTGACAGATTCTCCATATGTTGTAATGAGTATGAGAATTATGACGAGAATCGGTAAAGATGTTTTCAAGGCACTCGGAGAAAGCAATGATTTTGTGAGATCCATTCACAGTGTCGGTGTTCCTTTACCGACAAGAAGGAACGTTGTTAATGGATGGCCATGCAATCCTGAACAGACAATTATTGCTCATATCCCTGATAAAAATGAAATCTGTAGTTTCGGCAGTGGATATGGTGGAAATTCATTGCTGGGAAAGAAATGTTTCGCGTTAAGGTTGGGTTCAATTTTGGGTCATAAAGAAGGATGGTTTGCCGAGCATATGTTGATTGTTGCATTACGGATGCGAATAATGTCAAACGATACATTGCTGCTGCCTTTCCATCTGCATGTGGTAAAACTAACCTTGCAATGTTGCAATCAACTTTGACAGGGTATAAAATCGAATGTGTTGGAGATGACATTGCTTGGATGAAATTTGATAAGCATGGACAATTACGAGCAATCAATCCCGAATCTGGATTTTTCGGTGTTGCTCCTGGAACTTCTTTCAAAACCAATCCCAATGCAATGCATTGTATTGGGAAAAATACAATATTCACAAATGTTGCTGAAACGAGTGACGGTGGATTTTTCTGGGAAGGAATGGAAAATGAAATCGACTTGAACTCTGTACAAATCACAGATTGGCAAGGCAATGTGTGGAATAGATCTCAAAAATCAAAAGCTGCCCATCCAAATTCCAGGTTTTGTACTCCTGCGTCACAATGTCCAATCATTGATAAAGATTGGGAATCACCAAATGGTGTCGTTATCAGTGCAATCATATTTGGGGGTCGTCGTCCTGAAGGCGTTCCTCTTATTTACGAGTCCTTCAATTGGGAACATGGAGTCTTTGTCGGAGCTTCAATGAGATCTGAATCCACAGCAGCGGCTGAGCATAAATCAAATATCATTATGCACGATCCATTTGCAATGAGACCATTTTTTGGATATAATTTTGGACATTATTTACAACACTGGTTAAGTTTTAGAGAAAAAGAATGTTTAAAATTACCGAGAATTTATCATGTGAATTGGTTTCGAAAATCTAAAAACACTGGCGAGTTTATTTGGCCAGGATTCGGTGATAATTGCCGAGTTCTCGAATGGATTTTGAAAGATTAGATGGAACAGTTGGTTGTAAGAGAAGTGCAATCGGCAATTTACCGAATCCGACTGATATCAACTTGAAAGGACTGGAGAAGTCGAAAATAAACTTAGAAGAGCTATTCAGTGTACCAATTCAATATTGGAAAGAAGAAGTAGACGAAATCAAAAGGTATTTCAAAGAGCAAGTAGGAGATTATCTGCCGATAGAAATCAAGGAACAGGTTGATGAATTGGCGAAAAGATTAGAGATCTCTTATAGTTAAATCTCAAAAGTGAATTTATTGAATAAATAAATTATTTTTATGATCATTTTCAGACTTTTATATATTTTTATTTTTCTTTTAAATAACTTCTTTTGTATTTTTGTTTTTTACAATTAAATAATTTTATACCTTCCTTGACCTTGATATATAATTTGTTTGCACTATTTTACATTTTAAATTTCTTGTTTCCTATAACTTATTTTTTCTAGCATTTATTCATTTCAAAATTTCTCTATTTATTCTGGTTGTTATATTTTGTAATCCATTTATTTTTATTCGAAAATTAATATTGTTTTTATGAATTAGTAGCTATTTTAAAGTTTTTATTATCTTACCTATTGGCTAGACCACATGTGGTAATTAACCCAGTCATAAATATAAAGATTTTAACGATCATCTTTTTTACCTCACTTGAACTTTAGCCCAGCTATACCTCATTTTCTCTTTTTTTCATGACCCCTTTCAATTATCTAAGCCCATTACACAATTTTTTTCATACAAAGTTAGCCTAAAATGTATGTTTTATGAGATGTTACTTTTTTATTATAAATTTGATGTTAAACTCTTTATCCATCTCGACCTCATAGACGTTTCTTTGACGCTTATTATGTAAATTTGGACACTAGAATTTAGTTTTTTATCTAAACCTTGTCTAAATTATTGTTGTTTCTATGAAATCTGACTTTTTATTTGAAATTCGATTCTGACCCTTTTGACGACGTGACCCTAGCAGACGAATTTTAAACTTTAATTAATCAATGTTGACAATAGAGTTGGCTTTTTTAAATCCAAAATTAAACTTTGGTGAAGAACTCTCTTTTGCTTTTATTCCCATCGTTTGTGTGATTCACGTTGTTTTTCTGTATCTGTCAAATCATACCATTAAGAAAATACTGGGAAGGTAATATTCCTACTGTGTTGAATTGGCTGCTTTGCTGATTTCTAATTAAAATACTTTCTCTTGGTTTTCTGAATTCGAACTTAGCTCTTTACGCCTTTCAAACAAAACTAGTGGTTAATTTCAAATTAAGTTTGTGTAAAAAATTAAATTGCAAAAGGTTAAAAATGGAGTTTGTTTATGTGCGTCAAATTGTACTTTAGTTTTTTGTAAGATTTAAAATTTGATGAATTTTCTGGTGATTTGTATTGTAAAATAAGATTTTCAATAAAAAGATTTTCCAAAATACTTAGTTAAAACATGGATTCGATTCACGTATGACAGCTGGTTATTCACAAATTATTCATGAAAATTATGTATCTAAAATAAAAGAACTCTATGAAAAGTTAATAATTTGTCCCGAAATTCCAGTTTGGGATTATATTAGAGATATATGGTCAAGTCAACGAAGTCAAAACAGTAACACTATTAACAAAATTTTAACAGTTTAAGTGGCCATATCAAAGATAATTCAGATGATATGAAGATGGCGGACTCCGTGGAGAATGTATTTATTCTAGATAAATGTTTCAGGGAGCACCATTCCGCGACAGTCTGGAGATGTTACATTGAAATTATCAAGTAGTAATCATCATGGTAATCTTTTTTGCTGCATTCTCCATGTTATTCACATGCTAATACCAGAATCGTATGATAGGATTGCATTACAAAATCTGTTCAAGACTATATTCTACACATACATAATAAAATGAATATGGATAGTATATGCCAGATCTTAGTGATGATTTTATACGTCATCAACAATCGTTACACGGGTTTTGAGTTACCACCAACTAAACAAGTAACTAAAAAATATAAAAAATTACAATTATTTTTGTAAACACTACTAAGAAAATGCATTATATTCCATAAAGTAAATAATGTGTACAACATAATTTATAAAGAGTATTATATTAACTAATATTATTTATAATTGTCAAATGAATGGCACAGAATGCGCATATATTTATAAACATATTAGCAATTATATAAAATATATAATGATATTTTGAATGATATTAAAGAATCTATAAAGCTTAATATACATATTTAATTTAAACATGTTATAAATATTTAAACACCATAAACATTTTAAATAAAATCTGCCATTTCATATATAACAACCTAATATCATACACTGCAAAGCGAAGATGTAAAAGTAGTTATGATTTGAAAAACTGGAGCCAATTCAAATAAACTAAAATCTCTTTTAAAATCAGTGGCATGAAAATTACCCAAATTTATTAAAGACTTGTTGAGAACGAAAGAAATTATTATGATTTTGTGGGTTAGTCTTATATTAGTGGCATATTCATTGAAAAATACAATATCTGTTTAAATAAAACTTCTTGGTGAGAATACGTATTATTAGTAATTGAATTTACTTAAAAGGTTCTTCAGGAAATCAAAGAACTTTGTCTGAAACTCATACTTACCACTTTGTAACAATATATTTAAACAAAGAAAAAAAATTATATTTTCGTTCAGTTTGTAATTTTAAACATACTCAGAAAGAAATGCTTAATATCTACTTGAAATAATTTTCCTGAAAAGAGGTAATTAAAACAAATTTTCAAAAAGCGTGAAATGTAATAAATCATTTTAATTATAACAGTTGCATGAAATTGACAGGCAAACAATTTCACAAAAAATATTTTATTTTTATTTTAGTTACTGAGTTTTGATCAAAATGTCCCTTTGGAGCTTTTGGACTTAAAAACAATTTGATTGAAGGATTAAGGATTAAACTTCTTGACAGAAGAATCCCTTTGACTATTATTCTTTCTAAGGTTGTCGTTCAAGTTTAGTATAAGGCGGCAATCATTTTTATATTATTATAAATATTACTTATAATACTGAAAAATGTCAAATAAAATTTGTAAATAATATAAATATACATAATAACAGTATATAATACAATGTATATTATGCGATGTCATTAAATGTTGTTACATAATGACATGAGAAAGGGTTGTCAGTCAGAAATAATGTCACATTACTTATAATTTTGTATTCCTTACTATAAATAAAACTAAAGCAAAACTACTTATTAAGATCATTTAAAACAAAATTCTATTCAATTAGATTTACATATAACATTTAAATACATAATAACAATTCCGAAACAAAAAAAATCGTGATTAAAATCAATTATGATAATTGTTTTAGTAGTCAGGGATAAGAAGCAACACAAATTTTGAAGACAGCCATTTTAAACATACAAATAATCTTTCCGAAATACTAAAATAACCACATTTTGGATGTTAATAGAATGTTGATGGAAAATATTTCTCAATCTGACTTCTCGTGTTCTGTCAAAATCAATAGAATCCCAACAGAATAACTCTTTATTGTATCACAGTTGAATAAACTTTGTACAATCAATTTCACAACAAAAATTTGAGGTAGGAACCGAATGAATATCATTTCAAAGAATAAAATAAACTTAGGTTAATTATCTTTTTGTAACTTCATTTTTTAACTTTTCTGTCAATTTGCTCAGTCAATATTTTGATCGCTTAGTAAATGGGCAAAGACTGACATTTTTTCATTTCTATTAAACATATTTTCCCATTATAATATCTCTTCTAATGCAAATCTGTCATTTCGCCTACAGGGTTGACTACGCAAAAACTGGATAACTTTCCTCTCTTGATTTATTGTTATTTAATCGGTCAATTCCCGAGATTCTCCAATGATTTATGGATTTCTCTTGAATATTTTTTGAAGTTATTCGTTTAATTAATTAGTTCTGGCCCATCGAAGGAAATGCTAATCATTTTAAAAATATTTCATACGTATTCAGCTTTTCATCTGTCACCGGTTAACACTTTTACACTTTTGAATATTTAATTAATTTTTAATTTGATTATTAACAATTTCCATTTCCCTCGTTTTATATTTATTTTTTGCAAATCCCCTACAATTTGTAGAAGTATTACTTTTATAAAGGTGGTGGGTTACCGGGTAGCGATATTTAAACTATATGGTTGTTACCCAGACAACCCCATATAAGTATTCTTTTGCTTGCCACTCGGCACCCGTTGGAACTGTGTTCGAGTGGGTAGATCGTCCGCAAAAAGTGAGCGCTATTACATATGCTGTAATTGACCGAACGATCTCTGGGTCCAACGAGCTGTCGATAGAAGACCTGTGCTCGCTTTCGGTTTTTAGGTCCCCTACATCACTAATTTTCATCATTCATATCTACAATTCCCACTAAAACCTTTCATTCACCCATTTTTATGTTCCACATTACTTTCTGTCATTTACTACTTATCAGATACTCTAAATAATATTCAAGTAACAACAAACATATATTTTATACAAGAAAACAACACATTTAGGGATGTCCATCAGGATTAACTGAGATTCGAGCGGCTCGGCGTTTAGCCCGCTCCTTACGTCCGGGTCGATAACCGCTAGCCTTCAGTGTAGACTTTGGGCCTGTCGTCGTTGTCTCTCGGTAAGACAGTTGGGCAGGGGCAAAGACAAAGGGATATGTCACTGCCGCTCCTTCTTGGCAGGCTGACAATGCTACTTCTAACCCCTTAATCTGGGTCCTCAGGCTTTGGTTTAACTGCTTCTCTTCCGCCCAGCCCTTTTGTGCTGCCGTAAGCCTTTGATAAATCAACTTTGCCTTCTTTGGTACTATCCAGGCGGCTTTTGTTTGTTGAATTTCAGTTGACAGCTGGATGATCTGCTCGTAGAAACTCTTATTGATTTTTCGCGCGTGCTCTAATTCCTTCTGCAGAATTTTCAGGGATTCCATTTCTGTAACAATGAAAATTAATTCTTGTCTACAAATCTCAAGTTATTTAATTAATCATACAAATAGTCATAATATTGAATCGACAAAATGAAAAAACAATAGAAAAGCAACTAGACATTTATTTGGAATCTAAGTTTAACTTTACTAAATGTCATCGATTCATTATTGGAAATGTTGGGTTCGGTCATTCCCACCATCGCGTTCTTCTGAGGCCGGCCGCGATATCATCTCCTACATTCGTCAGATACTGCCGGGCTCTGACCACTTGGAAGTCAACCTGGCGCTGGTGGTCCTCGAAACGTGAAAGGAGGGATCGGGCCTGATCACGGATTTCTTGGGCCGAATTTCGGCCACAGTCTCGTCTGCTTGATGCGAACGATAGCGTATCATCCTCTACAGGTCGCGAGGTATTCCATCGGGGCTCTCTCTGGTTGGCCACCGTGAAGCCCGCATTCTGCATGGCTTGCCCCCATTGATCCTCAACCTGCGTGGGGATACGAAAAATGGCTTCAGATACATCTGAAAGAGATTTAATTAGATTAAATCATTTAAATTTTCTGGGCGGTAAATATCATGTTCTTCGCCTTACGTCAATTATACCGACATCCTATTTTATGTCATTATAATTACCTCAAGTTTTGTTATTTTTCTAACCTTTTCGTTATTTTAGATAAGTTGGTCGCCTTTTATTCCTTTAAAATTAATTTTACATTTACGAAACAATCGCCTCGAACCGGTGGTCCTTTCTTGTCAACCATTGGATAGTCCAATTTAACCTACGTAATAATAATTATTCTAAAATCCCCATTACTGACACTTTCAAATTTTTAAATCTATTCATTATTAAAT
The DNA here is from genome assembly GCA_022537955.1 of Schmidtea mediterranea. Taxonomy (NCBI): domain Eukaryota; kingdom Metazoa; phylum Platyhelminthes; order Tricladida; family Dugesiidae; genus Schmidtea; species Schmidtea mediterranea. The sequence continues at coordinate 178,411,504 of CM039679.1, read as the reverse complement.
TCATTTAAAAGAGAGAAAAAATAATTTCTTATTGTTTAAATCGACTCGCTTAAATAATAAATGTGGAACAACATTAGTTGAATTCTTTCGTGATTATTTTTCATAAAAGAACAAAAACAAAAATATTTTTCTTTCATGGTTTTAAAGTTACAAGGAAGGAAATTAATGGTATTAAATGATAGATTAGGTAAGCAAAATCAAATAGTTATATTTCAATTTACCAATTTAGAAATAACAGCAATTGTGGAACATCAATATATGGATATTATTACCTGGAACCAAATTTTTCTATAAACAAACATATTTAAAGAATAAAATTAAAAGTTGTAAAGCGATTTCCAGACCCAAAAGCGATATCCAATGGCGGACTAATCTGGTTGTTAATTGCACGAGTCCTTGGTAAGACATTTGAGTTCTCCATTACACGTTTTCTAAATGGCTATCAAAGTGTCTGAAAACTAATATTCGTAAAAATTATCTAAGAAAATTCATTTATCGCACAATGGTTGATAAAAATATCTACTAGATGAAATAAAAAATCAAATTTATCTATCTAAATAAGACAAAAAATATGTCAAATTTTAGTTATCGCGTAATAATTAATAAAGCTACTTGGTCAATGAATTTTAAATGCAATTCGATGCATTTCTCCCAAAAAAAAGTTTAATGGTCGATTGGAATTTATCGGGACTTCTTATGGAATCAGGCGGCAACGTGTGCCTACTGGTGCACGATTCCATTAATCTGGCTGCCATTACTTCGGGTGGATTGGTTGTCTGGCGTGTGGGTGGTCCCCGTAGTCATTGCCACACCCTTCCTCTTCTATTATAGTCTAATCGGGGTGTGTAATGCGTGCTGCGCCTACAGATGTTAAGCGTGTTGCGACGAAAATTTTTCAAGTGATCTATCTTAAATTAATTATGCCTATACCTATCTACTATCGATCGTTGGCGCATCAATGTCGAATCGATGGAATTTTAGACCAGTTTCCACTAGCTTTATCATTCAGGTTCCCGATTTTTGGTATCACATGAAGAAAATAAGTTCCATGACAGGTATTATTGTAATTTGATTATATTAATTTATTGTCGTGAGTTTTATTAGAGTACTATTTCATGGACCTTGGAATGGAATTCCCATCAGCATAAATCTCCACTTCGATTAAATCCAATTTTTCTTAATAAAATTTTTGCTGGAGTATTGTTAGTTGTTGCTTTTATAATCATATGGGTTATGACGAATGCCGGATTCAACCCTCACTTACGGTGGTAGCTGGGGTAATTGGATTTATAATTGGGGAATTTTAACTAGAATTAGGTTAGTGTAAATTTCACTGCTTCGTGGTATTATAACGTTCGCATTATCCATTCTCTCCTAATGTAAAAGCTTGCTAATGTCCGTCATCATTTATGGCGTCGGTAGGGTCTCAGCTGACTAACTTTCATATTTTTCGTTAGAATTGAGGCTATTCAAAATTTTTAGCGAATTTTTAACGTAAATTTGGGTGGTTCTTAACACTTGATTTCCTTTTACCTTTTCCTTTTGCATTAAACCATTTTATCGTTTATGGACAACTCGATTTTGCTCGTCCTATTTTCCAAAACTGTCCACTCGACTCATTTAAAACGCATGTTACCAAAGAAATGCAGCAATTAATCTTAAACATTACAAAACTCAAAAATAGACGGAGGGTCAATCATTTGCTGATTTAATTTACGTTGCATTACTTTTGTATTTCATTTTACGTCAACCGAATTGAACAAAATTAAAGCAAAATTGCAGTGGTATTAAAACCATTGATATTTTTATAATTTACAGCAACAAAATTTATGTTCTCGAGTATTATCTGTGAATCATGTTATGAATTTAATTAAAAAGATAGTATTAGATTGTTTTATATGAAATATCGTTTTTAAAATTGTTTAAAATCTTACTAAGTATTATATAATTTTTCAACAAGGTGTTTATTTTGAATAATATTTCATATTATACGACTGTTTAATATTGCAAAGTAATATTAAAATTAGTTAATTAAACTTTTCTTTATATAGATATTTATTTATGATGGATTCTAAGAAGTTAAGACTACTTTTTTATATGAATTTAAATTAGGACATACTGGAACAGACGCTACTGACAATATAAATTTTGTTTTTGGATTCGTTCACGTACTCTTCAACATTGATAATTCAAAGAATTCCCTGGCAAATATGGTGATATTGTATTTTTTACAAGCATTGAGTGGCTAAATTGTTGAAAATCTTTAAAAAGATATTATTTTAATTTATTGAAAATAAATATGTTCATGATCGAGAAACAAGAATCTGTTCGTGAATTAAGGTATGATGATATATTGTTAGACTTATGTCTTAAGTCGATTTAACAGAAAAACTTTATCAACCAAATTAGGACGTTCAAGGGAAAGATAATTTAATAATTAATGCTTATAATTTCATTAAAGCTTTTAATAAGACTTACAAATAATAATGCTTAGCATGTTTCAATGTTAAATGACTTCTTCAAAAAACAAATCTAAAAGTTTCACGAAATAAAAAGAAACAATGAGATGAAACAAAAATTTTCTGTCAACATCCAAAATTAATTTTTACAAAACATTTATTACAACCGAAAATTTTTCAAACTTAAGATATTTTGTACAATGAATTGTAAGTGCTTTTGAATTAACTTTACAAGTATAGCCCCGCTGGGATAAAGTACGTCAAAGAAGTATGGGGGGGGGAGATAAATATGTCTATATGGTGTTGAAAAATGTCTGTTTAAATTTAAGAAAAATTCAAAATATTCTAAAAATTTAATCAATGGACTACTGTCAAATCAAGAAAATACAGCCAATATAATCAAGAATCTGCAATTCCTTGTAAATTATACATAGAAACGGATTGAAAATCAAATAATCAATTATGAACTACTCCTAGATTTGGAGACTGTTCAAGAAAAACAAAATACCTTCAAATCAATCTTCGACATCTCGTTTTTGACACAATCAAATGTCAAGAATTATAGTCGGTCTAATATTATACTGAAAATATTATACAGAAATCTCGATCAGACCACGAAAACGTTTTAAATTGGTTTAAACAAATGATAAATGGACTTCCCTTAACATAATCTTTGAAGAATGTAAAAGAGATGAGGAAAAATTCGAAATTTGAAAAACGTTGTAAAAGTTGTAGCGGGATAAACTGCATTTATGATTGTGTTCAAACTTTTAATAAAATTATTATAAATGCATTGTTGTATAATTTTATACAATTTGTTTTAATAATAAATAGTTTTCGTATTATGATATTTTAAATTGAAAACGTAACATGGATATAATTATAACAACTCCCAACACTGAATGTCAGATGCAGAATCAGCATCTGTGTGGAGATTTTCCTTTATAGCTCAAACGTGTACCAAGAAATTGGAAGATAAAAGAGATCATCGATAATTTCATCACAACTTGTGGAATCTCAGCATAGACGAAAATCATGGCAATACTTTTTCCAAAAGCTATAGTTGTTTAGACCTTTGCAGAGATAAGCGAAGAATTTATGAATTATTTACGTACTCATAGAGAAAGCTTATAATTGTTAAACAAACCAAGTTTTAGGTCAAAAAACAGTAAGATAGTGAATCAGCTAAGATATTCGTAGCTCGTTTAAGAAAATATGCCAAAGATTGTGATTTCGGGAGTCTAAAGAAATGCGATTCGCCTCAAACAGATAATAAAAATGGCTAAAATAGTGAGCATACATTAGAATAATCTTTCAACGAAAAGTTTAGAACACTTTCAATTAAATGAAATGTCAATCAGACGTAAATCACATTTCATACAGCCGTTAGAGCAAATTTTAGCCTTACTCATTTTGATAACTATGGCATTATATCAATTCTCCAATGATTTACGGATTTCTCTTGAATATTTAATGAGATTATTCGTTTAATTAATTAGTTCTGGCCCATCGTAGGAAATGCCAATCATTTAAAAAATATTTCATACGTCAATCAGACCGTAAATCACATTCATACAGCCGTTAGAGCAAATTTTGGCCTTACTCATTTTGATAACCATGGCACTATATCAATCGAAATTCATCATAACGAGACGATCGATGCTGCAAATAAAACAATTCATTCTACCAATAACATCAATGGATTTTTTAGGTATTTTTTAAGTCATTTAACAGTGGAAATTTTTAAGCATTATTATTTCCAAGTCTTATTAAAAGTTTTAGTGAAATTACAAGCATTAATTAATAAATTATCTTTCCTTCAAAAAATATCAAATTTTTTCAAAACAATTCATTGATATTTTTCTGAATTGAGTCGATTCAAGTCAAATTTCTTCGTGTTTAAGTTTTTAATAACTTTTACTTTATTTTCCCATAAAATAGTACATTAATATTCACTAATTCTATTATATTTTTAAAAGGATTTGAATGAATAATTTATGCTATGAATAATTAACCGTAACCCATACAATTGATTCAAAATTATTTTTTTAAAATTATTTTTGAGTGCAATCAATTAAAAGTACGGAAAAATTAAAGTGGCACAAAAATAGCTATAGCTCACAGTTACATAAGCTACAAAAATGACAACATCAAGTTGCACTAGAAAAATTAATTGAAACAAAATAAATGTGCATAATTATGTGTTAGAAATTCTGAAAAACATAATTACCAAAGAATTTAATCAGTGAAAAATTGAATGTGCTGTAAATACATTATGCAATTGTTTAGTGTTAATTGTAATATTTATAATATAAGGACTTTTTTGTTTTTCAGCTCTGATTTCTTTTTATTCATAAAAGGTATTGTATTTCCTACAAAATTTGACTATAAATCAGATTTTGTAGAAAATACAATGTCTTGCAATATTTATGTTTAAATCATCAAGGTTTTGACGTTTTGGAGTGAAAATTCTTGATGCAATTGTAATTGAATATTTGATTGACCTAGCTTGCCCCAATTACTATATTAAATGATCCCTCATAAATATTATGTAGGAATGACTGCATATTTGCTTAATTTCACCTTTTCTGGAACGAGTTTCATTAAGAATTACAAATTGATTTTATTTTTTATTGTTGACAGATTTCGTTTTAAGTAATTCTTCGTATGTTTCAGAATCAGACGAATGAATATTTCTTGGAAAAACGAGTTAGAGAACAATTACATCTGAAGCATGTCTTCTAACATAATTGATTAATTGCCGGTACCTGCAATATTAGAAGTTAGCCATTCACTTAAGACAATCATAATATTTTGCCCTCGCAAAAGGTCAGAAACGTTTGTATGTGAACTGAGTTAATTTAAAAAGATTTGAAGCACTTTTACCAAGCTTCCGAAGAAGCAAAGAACAATCATGGATTTTCTTGAAAAAATAAATAAGTGATTATAACTTAGTGGTTTTTGTTATTTTATATTGCTTTATACTTTTGAATTTTGTGCCATATAAACTGCTGTCACAGCGATGAAATGAAAAATCATTCATTTTTATTATATTAACCTTCATCTTAATAGCAGTTTGTTGTAATATATCCGAATGACCAGGCCTGAGAAGCCTCGTATTGTAAAACCACATAAAATAAAACTTTTGGATAGTCTTTTACTTCAAAAGTCGTATGTTTAGAAGTGGGCGTCAATTTAATGTAGAATTTCAAGGAATAAATGTATAAATTAGGCATAAAATGTATGTTGATTTTGACTTTAAACTTGTCCAAGCTTGCACTGCCTCTCTATTCATTAAAAATGAATGTACGCATAAATATTTATTTAAAGAAATACATACACACAAATAATGTTATATGCAATATAATTTCAGACCGTTTAATTATGTATTATTGATGTTTATTTGTTTTACGCGCATGCAAATATTTGATTGATTGATTTGGCAGATCAGAAAATCGTATATTTCCAAAATCTTATAATTGGTAAGGATGATTATAAAATATGTACTTAAGTTATATCACAAAGGCATAAATATATTTTAATACTATTATTTAGTAACATGCATCAAATGGCTAGAAATAACCACATGTTTAATAATTGTAGAGTTCTAGGAAATGAGTAAGGACATATTTTATAAATGAATTCCCAGATCCATTAAAATTTGACACTTATTCAAGGTAGACAGATGTATGTTAATGTATAACTACATGTAGGTATATGCATGCTCATATTCACTGTCGAGCAAGTAATCCTCAAATTAAATGCTTTCCTCGACTAGCATTGGAATTGGCAGGTTTTGCAGTGCCCACGCAGATGCAAGGAAAAACCATTTCCATAGAAGGTCTACCTTCCAAGCGATCCAGGTGTCATCTCTGTTCATGGGATACTCAAAGTAAGCAGAAACAAGTCTGCTCCAAGTGTCTGTCTAATGCATCTAATAAACACTGTAAAAACTGTTGAATGCCATAAGTGCATGAATATTACTTTGCTCAGTTGTAAATATTTCAGACCTTACTTTTTTGAATACACTTGTTGAATTATCACCTCTGTCTTATGTGTTTCTTTGTCCTCTGAATGTAGAGTCTAATAAAAAAGTTAAACTTTTTTCTGCAGGAAAGCAATTAATTGTGACATATGGTGGGGGTCTCGGAGGCACCGGTTATTAGGATGAATAGTAACAATTTGCAAATACGTAAATTCACTACTTAAAATATTTTATTACTATTTTAACTTCTAAAATACCAAATAAAGGAATTAGCGACGTGCACAGAACACAAACAGGGCTAAAGGGGTTATTGGTCAAGGGTAAAATCAACGATAAACAAATAACACGGCAAAAAAATGCTATGTAATAGAAGTCGTATTTGACATATATATTATGAATTGTGGCATTCCAATCAAATCCGAATGCATGTAAAATGATGGAATAAAATCCTTATTTATCTTTATTTAATTTTTCTAAAAACCAGAGTTTTTAAAAATATCATATTTTAACAGAATTTTAGGTGATAAATCAGATTAATAAATTCAATTGCGAGGGAGTTTTTAAAGTATATGAAATTTGGAGAATTGTCACACATCAGAAAAAAGTTGCTTAAAACAATATTTTGCTAATGATTTGTTAAACACTTATAATAGATCTAATTCGGTTTTTATCGTAATATATCCAAACACCTCAATATTTTCCGTACTAATATTTAAGACCTTGAAAAATTGTAACATCTCAATGATTTCACAACTTGTATTAAAAAGTTTTATCTGATTGTTACAAACTCGATTCAACAAAATACAGCAAAGTGTAAAAATTCCTTATTGTCACCTTTGATTTCTGTTCCTGTGTCTCAATATTCCTGTATACATGGACACACATGCAATCTATTTTATAAAAAATATTTTATCAATACAATTATGTGAATCGTTATTATATTTTCTCGGTAAAATAAATTCAAATCTGATTAGATTCCAACAAAAAAATTACAATAAATTGTACACCGATAAATCATTATTCCAATTCAAAATGATCACATCTTCACAAATTAAAATGATCTTTACAAATACAAATCTCGCAATCTAAAATAGAACTTTCAATCGAAAAACGATAAAAATCAAAAAAGAAAAATTTTGAATTTATTTAAATCTATTTTAGAAAATACATTCCACATTTCATTTCGATTTTGCATGGAGATAAAAATCCTGAAATAGAATAATAATGATAATAATAATTGTTATTTAATCTATTCAATAATTGCTTGCTTTACCTTGAGGAATGCTTGATAGTCTTTTTCAGTATGATTCAATGCTTGACAATACTGCTGGATTAAATCAGAATTAAAATTTAGCTCTCGAAGACAATCATTTTGGAGATATTGCAAAAATGGGCTGCCCTATATTAACATGAAAATTATTATTACTGCTATCGATTTTATAATCACTTATGACATAATAGTAATTATCTGAAAGATCATTATTTGTGATTGAATTATATTTAAATGCAATCCTAAGTTCAAAATCGTTGATTTATTGAATTTCCTTAAAATCTTATCAAAGTTGAAATTTCATAATTGATCGTACAGTTATTAATTTTCAAAAAATTTGCGTCGGATGCAATTTTTATAATCAAGTCATCGATTTTATTGGTAAATTTTAAATGTAATTAAATCAATATCATTAAATAGATAAATAATCTATGAAAAAATTCTTAATGTCATTAAAAAATGAAAAATCAGAAGTAATTAATTTTAGTAAATTAATTTTCAAAATATTTGCATCGAATACAATTTTTGTAATCAAAAGTCATCGATTTGATTATTAAATATCTAATTAATATCATTAATAGATTATTTGATATAATTAAATCAATAAATTTACTATAATAATCTATTTAACAATCTATTTTCTGTTTTTAATCTTTTTAAATTTCATTCACTTAAGACATAAAAAGCATAAAAAGCTAAGGAGAAAATAATTGAAATTTCATTTTTCTCTACTTTGTTTATCAACTGATTTTACAGTATTTGGTCGGCAAAATTCAGACAACACTTTTAGTCCAAATTGTTTCTTTAGTTAAACTAAATTTTTTGATGTGTCAGTAAATGGATATAGAACTAAAAAAAATAATTATTTATTTTTTGAAGTGGGGGAGTCTCGGGCCATATTTTTTAAAAAAGAATGCGTTTTACTTATAATACTACTGGGACAAATTCAACCTACATGGAGTATATATGACCAATTGGGACTGAAATGGTTAAGTCAGTTGAATCTGACCCTAAAATCCGGTTTTCTTCAATAATTTTGTAAAAAATTGACACTAAAATAACTTGTATAAAATTATATTTCCAATCGATTTGTTTATACTTTGCTAAATTAAAATTTTAAAATATTTCTATTGATTTCGAAAGTAATAAATATAGCCTTTATCAATTTTTTGCTTCAAAATATATTGTTAAAATATAAAATTAAATAGTAAAATATTCTACAATTGAATAATGCCACATTATTTTAATTGACTTCAAATCAATTTCTGTAACAAAAATGTATCCATGGGCAAATTAAAATAATTTAAATTTCAGAATGAATAGTATTGAAATTACCAATATTTATCGATTTAATTTTATGAATTATAGTGATTATAAATAATATTTAATCTTTACTATCCAACTCTTACAAATTTAAAATCAATGAATTGATTTTAGAACCATATTTAAAAAATTAACGATATTTTTATTTTAAATTAATAATCAATAATTTTTGGATAAATTTGTATTTAGAGCTGGCCTGGCGCTAAAAATTTTGAGTGTTAAATTTTTAAGTTGCCCTATGTTTTGAAAGTTTTACTGCCTTTCCAAGCACCTTAGCCACTTCGCCCATGTGTGAAAATCACACATTGTACACGCCTTCCACCAGCCTGATTTAGAGGACATTTTCTTCGAAATAATATTTTAATTCATATTTAACTGATGGCAAATATAAAATCATTAATCAATTAATTGGTGTAAATTACTTAAATTATTTTCCTGAAATAATTTAATAAGATTTACTTAATAATATTATTGGAAGTATTTTGACTATTTTATGATAAATAAAAATCAATAAATTTTGTAGATTATCTAAAAATTAAATTTTTCACAAATATAATTTTTAAAATTATAAACGAAATTTAATAGATAATTTGTAAAGATTGTTTATTTTGAAAATATTTTCCTTTAAATAATATTTTATTAATTATTGATATTTTAATGAGAAATTAAAAATTAATAATCAATAAATTCGATTAATTTACTTATTTAAGAGTTATTTTCCCAAAATATGATTTAATAAATTTTATATCATTGATTTTTTGATAAAACAATATATGAGAAAATTAATAATCATTAAATTTGTCTAAAAATTAAATTTTTCACAAATATAATTTTTAAAATTATAAACGAAATTTAATAGATAATTTGTAAAAATTGTGTATTTTGGAAATATTTTCCTTTAAATAATATTTTATTAATTATTGATATTTTAATGAGAAATTAAAAATTAATAATCAATAAATTTGTTTAATTTACTTATTTAAGAGTTATTTTCCCAAAATATGATTTAATAAATTTTAGATCATTGATTTTTTGATAAAATAATATGAGAAAATTAATAATCAATAATTTTGTCTAAAAATTAAATTTTTCACAAATATAATTTTTAAAATTATAAACGAAATTTAATAGATAATTTGTAAAGATTGTATACTTTGGAAATATTTTCCTTTAAATAATATTTTATTAATTATTGATATTTTAATGAGAAATTAAAAATTAATAATCAATAAATTTGTCTAATTTACTTATTTAAGAGTTATTTCCCCGAAATATTATTTAATAAATTTTAGATCATTGATATTTTGATTTAAATTATAAATGAGAAATTAAAAATCAATAAGTTTAGGTAGAATATTTATATATTTTTCCAATATGTAATTTACTTATTTAATGACTATTTTACCGAAATGATTTAATAAATTTTAGATCATTGATAATATTTTAGATAGATTATACATGAGAAAATTGATAATCAATAAATTTGTGTCATTTTCTTATTTTAGAATTATTTTTTCTGAAATATAATTTAATAAATTATATTATTGATATTATAAAAGATATTATTCGAGAAATTTTAATAATCAATAAATATGTGGATTTTAATAAGATATTAAACTTACCCCATTTAAAAACAAAGACCGCTGATAATTTGCCATTTCCACAAGTGCCAGATGGAATTGTGCATCTGATAAATTGAATTTTTCACGTGACGGTAAATAAATTAACAACGGTAATAATTGTTTGTAATTAAGTTGATAAAGTATGACTTCTTTACTGTGTTGATCGAGAGAACTTAATGTAGGGAAAATGCTGACGATTTTGTGAAACAGTTGAACACACAATTTAATGGATATCGGATCGAGATGTTCAATGTTATGAATCATTTGAATACAGGATGAAAGCATTTTAATGGTTTCTTCATTCGATAGCACAGTAAAAACGAGCTGCACATCACTGGTAATCAATTGCAGATACAATCTACGCAACTGACGGATTTTATCTTCGATTTCCTGTTCCGTTAATTCAGTTGTTCCGTTGAATTCGATCTTCGTTGATGCATTCATTACATTATCACAGATACTCAAAAGCGTCGATAGAGATGTTTTCAGGAAATCAATACTTTGAGTTTTGAAGCCGTTAATGATTTGCATAAATAACGGAATGATTTCTTCGAGTTCCGTACAAAGTGGTAGCAAGCCGTGGATATTAAGTGACAGGTGCGACAGAAACAACTCAATTGCCATCGGTAACCGTTGCAAAACCATATTTATTGCTATTGAATCGGATTGTGCCGACTTACAGAGAATGTGAATGAGAGACCGCAAACCGGAATTGATTTTCTCACGTCCAACTGCAAGAGGATGATTGGACCGGTTTAAAGCCAACTGAAGATTGCCAATAAAGACATCGAGTGCATTCATGAAGACCTCAAGACAGTTTAATCCGCTCATTGAATACGCGCCACTAAATGCCCTACAGGTATAGTTGATATATGTTGCCGCTGAATGGATACTCAATGCCAGTCGATTGGCTTTGATGTTGTTCATGTTTTGCGAATGTAAAATCGGGTCGTTTGAAGGAATAGCGATCGCCGCAGCCGATGACCATTCACTGCATAATTGTGGAACATGCATTAGAATGGGTTGAATGAGGTTGTTAAAGATTTGTTGGCGTTCGGGGATATTAATCGATACTAATAGCAAAACTGCGGTTTCATACAGATAGCAGTACGCGGAAATTGTCGACTGGCTCTCACAGGTTAAAATCGCATTATTCAGAAAAGAGGATTGCAGAATTGAGGTTATTTCCTGAAGAACCGACAAAGAAGTGTTTACGAATTTAGTTTTGTGGGATTTAATCAAACGGCTTAAGATGTATACACAGCGGGTAACAACTCGCAATTCATTGCTTTTCAATCCGTGCTCTGATAGAAAGAGAAACTAAATTATAGATTAAAAAGATGGGAAATAAATGGAGAAATAATTCCTAACGATAATTCCCATAAGAAATTCTGGACTGTGATTGAAAAACTTTTCATATCGAAAAATTATCTCAAAAAACACCAGTCGAACTTCGGGATTTTTATGGTGACAGATTTCGCTGGAACAAAGGATTTGCATTATTTCTTTCATGATTTTGGAAATTTCACATTCATTACAGAAATAATCACCCTTAACTGACTGGTAATGAAAACAGAATAATAGAAATGGTTAAAGGGTAAACTCAAATTACTTTCACCGCCTCTCCGACGTGATAGATCATTGTGAGAACCATCTCAACGTCCTCATATGGCAAAGCATCACAATGAGTCACGGTGTTACTAGTTATGTCAAACAGAAATTTCATAGGTATTTGTTCATTTAGTTGAATGATATTCGTTAATATATTTAACAAGTTTCGTCGGAAAGTCTGAAAATTACCTTCGGGTTCATCCTAGAAAATCATTATTTCCACTATTAAAATTGATGTTATTTTATTAATGAATATATAAAATGCCAGGTGATAATAGTGCAGCATAATACATTGAATTCATATTCAATTTATTCATATTCATAAAGCCATTTATTCAAATTCATAAAGATATATTCATATTTGTTTATTCAAAATCGCGTTTATTAACCTTAAAGCAATTTATTGGCATTCATAATCAATTTATTAGCTTTCATAATCAATTTATTCACATTATTGGGGTCATAAAAATGCATGAATTAAAATATAAAAATTATCATAATCAATTAACAATTCAAAAGTAAAAATCAATATTTATCGAGGGCAAAATGTTGTAACCGATGAAAACGAATAAAATAAGTGTAATGTGAATAATCATGTACTAAATTCGTAAACAAATTATGTTAAGGCAAGTCCATAAATCAAAACAAATCCTGCTGAATGTCAGCTAGATTAGTTGCAGGTGGTTTAGAAAGGATCTTGTCCGGTTATTTTGTGTCGCCATGAAGGTTTGGGAAAGTTTTAGGTAGAAATTAATGGGGGAAGTGCCAGTTGCTCGAATAATGGAAAATTAGAATCAAAGAAATCCTATAGAAATAAAATTGTGTATAGAAATCAACTTTTATAGTATATATTCAATTTTGAAGCAAATAACGTTATATTTTGGGATTGAAATCCTATCGACTTGGTGAACACTTGGAGGCGGATCGAGAATCAAATTATAGCGTTAAAATCCTTTAATTCATAAAGCCATTAACTCATACACAGACCTATTGATTCTTTTGTATTTAGCCAGCTATTTCTAGAGCTTGTAGCTTATGGGAAATCTGTATTCAATTGATGCTATGTACAAGATTCAATGTTCTCCTGTCTCTAAATATCTGGGGCTCCGAGTAAAAAAATGTCTTTTCACTTTCCCTTATTTTGCATCAATTTTGAAAATATACCATTAAGTGTTAATTGCTTTGATTAGAGTCAGGTGGAATGTGATTGGAGGTGTCATGAGTTGCTCCCGTTATCAAAATTTTATAATTGGGTTTTTGTTGACGAAAACTAAATAATTACTAAAATCTTGCCATAAAATCAGCAGCTGTAGATCAATTTTTTTTGAAATAGTGCAAATCAACTTATAAATAATTCATAACTACAATATTTATGACAGCAATGCTCCATTGATTGGTAGTAGAGTGTCGAAATCAATAAATGGGTATTAGTACACATCTTGAAAAGCCTAGTGTATCCTTTAATTTACTACCACGGAAACGGTAATTTTTGGCCCTCCATTAGTGACGCCATGCAATTATAGCCCATTTAAACACCGCTAAATAATCAGAACGAGTTAGCGTAAAAAATGTGAATAACAAAAAACGAGGCTCGTTTTGGTGTTTGGTATGTCACAGTTCTAGAACATCCCACTCCCTCCCACCGTTACGTAATTTATGGACGATTCCTCACCGCATGTCCCTTGAACATATTAAAGTCTTTAACAAATCGTTTTTATTGTAACTTCTGTGTTGTTATTGATTTTACTGGTACATACGATGTGTATATGTCAATCAATATCACAAATCTCATTTATTTCACTTTATATTATGGCAAATCGGCCAGATTTTAGGAAAATGTAGTTAAAATGAAATATTTCAACGAAAAAGAACTGAAATCATCAGAGGCCTCGATTGATGGAAATTTGCAATAGAAATTGGTTTTTAATTATAAATCATTTAAAATGAAAATGACTTTCGTTTATTGGCTTCAGTGAAGCTTAACTAAACACGGTTGACTGAAAACCACTCGGTAATTGGCTTAATCGGTGATAACTGGTGTAAAGCGTATCAAAATCTGGTGTAAACGCGTAAGCCAATCAATTCATCTCTACAATATCCATTCAATAATGAAACCTTTTAAAGCCCGTAGAAACTCAATTATTACATAAATTTGAGTACTGAAGCCTCACGGTTACCAAAGGGGTTAAAAACCACCAAATTCCACTTATTACCCGGGATAATCGATAATTAATTTCCATTTATTTAGAAAATGACAAATTTACCTCTTTGTTAAAGTTATACCATTTTGGATATTGCAATTTTGTTGTCAATAACGCCAGACAATCCCTAATCAAATCGATTTCCTCTTCACTCATGTTCACTGACAATTTCGAGTAACTGGTTCGCCTCGCCTTTTTACTGTCGCCTCTGTAAATAGACTTTAAAAGCGTGACGAAATTCTGAATGAACGGCAATGGACTGGCTGCAATGCTGTTATTGATTGATTTAGCAACTCCCAGCGCAAGTTTTAAGTGGTTGCAAATCAATCTCATGCATTCAATAGTGGATTCGGTTTTCATTTCTTTCAGAGTTCTATATTGATAAGGTTGAAATATTCGTGAAATGAGCGCTAATATTTCAAAGGCAAATAGCTTACTTATACGAGTCTATCAAATTCAATCCCGATGCATTAATCAGAGATCCAATCGTTACAAAAAAGCAATTGTCATTCTCGTCTTCATCGCAACCGAATTCCTGTCCCATTTCATCGGGAATGTCTTTGGCTATCTCTATCCATTGCCATACTCCGTGGTTGAGTAGCTTTTGCTGGAGAAACATTATCAATTGCACCTTGTGACTGGCAGACATGCCTTTGTTCACTATTCCTAAAAGGCAATCGAGAGACGCCGATTTTAAATTATCGTCATTTTTCAGATTTGGTAACAGTGGCTTCATTATGCCGTCTAATATTTCATCTGTGACAACCAGCCGGATATCAATCCAAGATATGTACAATGAGATGACTTTTAATGCTTTTTTTAATAAAATTGGATTATTGGACCCCAAAAAAGTCTAGAAGAAGATTTTACTCCCACACAAACTGCCGACGAGAAAACTTACAATTACAAAAACCACAATGCTCACAATGTCAACAATATCATTATCGCGCATCCAGTCTTTTATGATTGTGTTTCTTTCGATAAATTGATTGGTTTGCATTTCTCTTGAACCAACTTCATTATCCCAACTAATAAGGAATTTGAAAAACAACTCAAACGCCAAGCTACCACTATAAGTTATATTTTTCCTGTCACTTTCTGAAAAATTAATTATATTATTAATAATATTATTAATTATTACTTTTTTCAAAAAGTCCATCATTACTTCTATGGATTATGTAAATAACATCTTTAAAAAATGATGGCCACCGATTAGGATAATCTATAATTGCTATCTTTGTGGCTATATGAATGCATTTGTTTCTTAAGAAATTATCTTTTTTATCAAATTTATTCGATACGTAATATTCTATCATTTTTAAAATAAACATGTGAATTTGATTTACATTCTCCATGTTGGTATTCGAATACCTAAATTATAAATATGGTGAATATTAATGAATTATGACTTTATTACCATGATTTTATGTATTCTTCAATGCCTCTATAACAAAAGAAATCTTTTAAATTGAGGTCATTAGTATTTTGATATATTTCATTAAATGAATTATCTCGCAAAAGAAATGATGCACAAACTTTCCAGCCGTTTTCACTGCCAAAAGCGTATAAAAGACGATTTAAGCGTTCTTGATCTTCTCTATTTCTGGATTGTTGGAGAGAACCAACATTATAAAAAGCATCCCAGTCATAGTTACCATTTGTCATCTAAAAATAATTATTTGAGATTGATTTCAATAATAATGTTAAAAAATTAAAATGCATGACGAAATGATGTGACAATTATTTTCAAAATTTTTAAAATTTCACATTATTTAAAGAAGATAAATAATTGATTTTATGTCTTACTTTCTAATTTCACAATTAAAAAAATTTAAATTAAATAAACTAATTTTTCTTCATAATAAATGCATCTTCATTAAAATATCGAATGTTGAATTTTAAATGGAATAAATCCGAAAAAGTATCTTTGAGAATTATATCAATACTTACACCCTTGGAAAATTTTTCTTTCAAATATAAGGAACTTCTAAAAATTTGTATTTTTAAAGTTTAATAAATATGTCTTACTTTCTAACATCAATATATATACTAAATAAACTAATTTTTTTTCATAATAAATACATCTTCATAAAAATATAGCGGGTGGGTTACTGAGTTTATTTTCAAAGGTCTAAGCTTGGTTTTATTAGCACAATCCACATACAAAATACAATGACGTTGGTTACCACTTGGTACCTGTTGCTAAGCGATGTTGTAACTGTACCAGATGGATGGAATGATAGCTAAGGGTGAGCACAAAACTCATTGATTTTAAATTATGATAAAAATAGGGGAACTCAAACATTTAATTTTACGTTATCAGTATGATGCATTACATTTTAGACCAAACACGATAATAAGAAAATTTGTTAGTCCTTATGGGTTGGTGGCTTACCACTTGATCCGGCGCATTATACTTGTCTCCTTTCGTCGTCGTTGGATTCGCTCCATCTTCCAAGTCCTGCAACGTTTCTGTTCCCAGGGTATATTTTGGTTGTTCGGATTAATCTTTTCCCGGTGGCTATTCATTTTAACAGTTGCAACGATTTCGCAATTTTCCCCGCTACCCATTCCCTCTCTTTGTCCTTATGATCTATTTATGTTTATATTATATTTAATGAGTGCCCACTGGACTACTCAGTGTTAGTGATTTTTAGCCGATTGTTGTTAAAGATTTTATGTCGATTTTACCGAAATTAAGTGCAAGAAAGTTAAGCCAAAAGACCCACTCTCAAGCTACTCTCTTTCGCTATTTATGTCAGTGGTGGGTTACAGGGTTTCGAATCTCGCTTATCGCTCGGGTTGCCCTCGTAACGCCATACAAAATGATGCTAATCGCCACTTGGCACCCGTTGCTAAGCAACGTTGGTAATGTGTTCAAGTGGTGGATTGTCAGCAAAAATTGAGTACCATGTGCTAGTACTGTAGTTGCTCGGACAACCCTCGGGTTCACGAGCTGTCGATAGAAGACCTGTGCTCGCTTAGCTCTGTCCCTGTGGAAGTAAATTCATGAGCGAATGTGGAGAGATGACTTAAAGTTGCGACGCGGGTACTCATAATAACATCTACGTGTAAGCACCTTTTAAGAAGTACTGTAACCGTAAGCACAACTATTTTATTTAAATATACAGAGATGTGAATTATCAACAGTTAACGAGACGGTTTTGATTGCTGAGCAGCTCGGCGTCGAGCACGTTCTTTGCGTCCCGGCCGACGATTTATTGGTTGAGTTGAGGCCTGCTCTACTGGTTGGGGGTCCTTCTGCACCCTCTGGGTCGGGGCGAATATGAGCGGGTAGGTGACCGCTTCCCCCTCCCGACAAACAGCTAGGGCCAGTTCTAATCCTCGTATCTGGATGCGCAGGCTCTGATTGAGCTGTCGCTCTTCGGCCCAGCCTTTCTGTGCTGCAGATATTCGGTGGTATAACATTTTGACTCTTTTCGGGTCCGCCCAAGTCGCTTTGATTTGTTGGACCTCTCTTGTCAGTTGGAGTATTTGATGGAGGAGATCCGCATTTGTACTCCGCGCGCGATCTAGTTCCGCTTGTAATATTTGGTTAGAGGCCATAACTATAATGGATAAGTTCGTTAAATTTAACGTTAATAATTTATATAAGATATTTTTATCATTATCGCAAACACATCGATTGAAACGAATATTCTTAAACAAATGATCAAACGCAAAGACAAGGTAAAGAACATTTCTATTTCACTAATAACAAACATCAAACTAGTTCATATTAATTGTTAGGGTCTCTGGAGTTCTAATTTTTTCGGAAAGGACTTCCTTCGGCTCTTTCTCGGAGGAACCACCGGGTATGGGCGTCGGGTATCTCGGACTGGGCGAGGTGGGTATGCTTCTGCGATTCGCCCGGCGAGGATGTCATCTTCTACGTTGGCGAGATACATCCTCGCCTTGACCACCTGTAGGTCCACTTGTTCCTGCACCCGTTCCCATTGGGTGAGGAGTTCTAGCGCATTCATGTACGTCTCTGCTGCCGGGTATTGTTGTCCGGCGAGTCCGCATGGGTCGCTGTTTAGGCCCAGTACCCTCCAGATAGTGGGGTACGGCCACCGCTGTCGAATCTTATTGAACACTTCTGGGGTTGGGTGTGAGTCCTTCCGGCATTGTTCGTCGGGCATTCGGGTGTTGGTCCATTCGAGCGGCATATTCTGAAAACACACCAAAATCAGTTATTGGCATATGGGGATGAAACAAACAATTCACTTAGATTGTATACTAAACTCACTATCGACCAGGTTGTTATTATCATTGGGTCTATCACCAGGTAAACTTATTGACTGCTAACTATCCGTACCATCTTTCGTGGATTTAATGGGTGGTGCGTCTCTGAAGCTATGTAATCTACCACGTCTTCATCACGGCACTTCTATTTTAGTGGTTGCCCTAATTGCGAGGCGTTAGGAAATTCTACTGCTATATTAATGAGGGAGTCTATACCTACAAATCTACCGGTATTAATGTTCGTCAAACCAGAGTTTGCCGCGCGTATAGTGGTGCTGTTTATTTAAATTTCCTTTAGAAATCATGGAATACCTAATATTGAATAACATTTATTATCACTTGATTCTAAATTTTAATAGGAGCAAGGCTTACCATTTATCGGGGTGGGTTCAGTACCTATTAAATACGTAATATCAGTTAAAATTGTTGACGTTCTACGAGTTGACGTTGCACGTGATAATTCACGATATGGATAAGTGTTACTTTGACTTTAACGGGTCTATTTCCGTAGTGATGTTTATCGATTTGTATTTACTAGTCGAATGACATCGACATCACGACCTTTGGTAAGATTTACCTTAGCTTGGGTTTCCGTTTCTACCTCCGTTGTGTTTCGAATTGTACTACAATACCTAACTGGCCTTCGCCCTAGGTTATCTCACTAGCGTGGGCGTCTACATCCGTTATCTAATGCGAATGCGTTAGTGAATGACCTTCGCTCTGTTTATCCGGTACGTTTATTGTCGACGGAAATTTCTAATTCTCGGATGGCATTAACTTACTAAGATTTGGACTTACGATTTCCGGTCGACTTGTTTACTAATTCGGATAACTTTGGTTCTTAATTAACTACTGTCTGATGTTATGGCGTGGCATCTACCATGGTCGTGCGTGGCGATGAGGCGAATTTGGAATATGTCAGATACATCTGTTATTCATATTTAAATATTTTATTGTTTAATTTTAGAAAAACCAGTGTCTTTGATTTCTTTATGGTATTCTGAAATTATTTGATCGTTTCGAAGAAGACTTATCTGTGGGATTCTCATCTTACTCTTATTAACGTTTCGCTTTGAATTCGCATTGGGCTTTTATTATATTGTTACGTCAATTTTCGCCTACGAGTTTAATGTGAATTGTATTTGGAATTTGCATAAGTATTTGAGTGATGCAGGTTTTGTGAACTTTACGGGTGTGAGACATTATTATGATCAGGTTCTTAACAAATTTTTGAATAGTATTATACTGCTAGCTTTCTCTTACGTCAACGACTCTTATGAATTTCGTGTTGATCGGTTTAGCTACATTAATCCCTTCTCAGCAATTTATTTATTTGGTTTACCTTTGAATGATGGGTCGATTTATGATTTATGTCATTCTACCCTTATACTTTTCATTAGTCCAGCTTCAATCGATAATTTATCCGTAGGGTGAGTTTTATTTCAAATTAATAGATTCTTATTCTATAATTTATTTTGCTGTTATCAAATTCACTTACATTAATTGAATCAGTGGCTTGCTTAGTTTTATCTATAGTTGCCTTACCTTTAGAAATTGAATTACCTTATGCTAATTCAGAGGATTAGTTTATTTTAACTCATGACTACTTTACTCAATGATTTTCGATCAATTCACCGGTAATTTCAACTAATTTAATTCAGCTACGTATTTAATTTACTTTTAGTTTTACTTAACTTGTTTCACAATATGCATTGATTTACTTTAGTAATGCGTTTCACCTAATCTATCTCAACCATAAGTTTAAGTTACTTCTAGTAATATAATTTATCAATTCAATTTACATTTAGGAATAAGATTTATTAGTTTAATTTACTTGTAGATACAAGATTTATTCATTCAATTTACTGTTAAAAAGAAACGCTTGATTGTTCTAATTTACCTTTAGGAATAAGTTTTATTAATTTACTTTTGGGAATTACTTTAATTTACTCTTAGAGAATGAGATCGATTGATTTACCTTTAGAAATATGATCTAATAATTTAAACAATTTATACGTTTATAATTACACCATTTAATTTACCTTTAACAATAAATTTTAGCTAATTTATTCCAAAATATTAGTTAATTTGCTTCTAACAATAAGTTTTACTTCATTTAATTCAAATTATGAAATTAATTTACGTTAGTAATAGGTTTGTCTAATTTATAAGAATTTAATTTTCTTTTAGTAATAAGTTTAATGATTTCAAACATTAACACGGAATCAGTTATATCAACGAATTTCAATTTAATCTATCCCCGTACCCTTTCCCTTTAATAGACCTTAGGCGCATTTTGTGTTCATATTATATTTACTGAGTGCCCACTGGACTACTCGATGTGATGATTTTGAGCCGTGTGTAATATAATTTTAGGTCGATTTTACAGAAGTGAGAAACGAGGAAGGAGTCGGAGACTTCTCCCTTATTTCTCGCTTCAGCTTTAGGGATAATATTGACGTTACGACCCCTGCGTTTCTCAACGCCGAGTCTTCACGGGTGCATATCATTGGCGATTTCCCACGCTCTTACATGCATCTGCACTATGTTGATTTTACTATCTTGCGTGATGTGTCGGCTGTGGGCCGGAAAAATTTCGACATTTCAATTTAGTTTATGAAAAATATATATCAAACAATTTATGTATATTAATAATATTTATTAATTAGGACAAAATAACAGAATTACCCTTCATAACCATTCCAAATATTTTCAAACAATAGCATAAAATATCATAACAGAAAGCATAAATGCCTCTCTCCCCACGTCGCCGTCAAGCAGAGCTCTACAGAGATGCTATGAACGCGACGTGGAAAGAGGGCTCCAACCAAAATTTTTCTCACCTAAAAATTCGGATTTTCACAATAATTTCAAACAGTTTAGATTTTCAAAACAATTTTCAAAATAGTGCTAAAAATAGTTAAACTTCGAACGGTTTTAACGATTTTCAAAATGGTCTGAAAAATGGTTTTGTTTTCAAAAATGGTTAAGTTAAATGGGAAAATGAATCAGTATTTATACCTAATTTTATGACGTGTGAAATTTGATGCAGTAAAACAAAATTCGACCTTGTTATTTTCTAGTAAATTCTATTATTTGTTTTTATTATTTTTCGATTTATTTTTATAATTTTTTATTTCGAATTTTTATTGAATTATTACTAATTCAAAATTTTCGATTTAAATTTCATTTTAATGAACTTTAATTGATTTTTTCAATTTCGTCGAATTTGTTGTGTTTTCTTGTTATATTTGTATAGGTATCGTGCGAATCTTGGTGCATTTTGTTAATATTTTAATTTATTTTTATGTTTATTATTTTATATTTAATTCTTTTATTTCTCAGATTTTATATGGTTTAATTGGTGTTTCAGTAGGTTTATTTAAATTGTATGTTGTATTTGCGTGTGTGTTTCTGATCCATTTAAACATTCTTCAAGGCCGTTTACGTTGTGGCCCAACATCAGTGATTTGACGTTTGAGCTCCTGCGTTCTCACGCCGGAACCTTCACAGGCACGAACTATTGGTGGACTTACACCGCACTTATACAGTTCGATAGTTATGTGTAATTTTACTTCCTTGCTTTATGTTTGGCATTGGGCCGAAAAAGTAAAAAATAAATTTTACCATATCATTTGAGTAAAAGTTTCAATGCACAAAATTGTTGGCTTTAAAATATTTATTTGGCATACATCGATCATAAATTCATCCGGCAAATTGGCATAAAATCATCTTGATCACAATTCATGTCATTAATTCTTAACACTTCGTAAATTCGCTTAGTAGCAATCATATAAATCAATAATCGTACACTATCTGAGAGTTAACGTGTTCAGTCAAAACACTTGTCAGTGTTAATTGGCTGAATGCACGGCTCTCAGTTAGTTATGCACACTAGCTCGAGTCAGACTAGAACTGCTGTTGAAAAATAAGACTACCAAATAAGACTGAAATTAAGTTGGCACCAAATTTACGTTGAAAATTTGTCAAAACACATCAGTATATATACATATAATTTCGCCTTAACCTTGCATGTTATTTTTATTGCGATTAAACAAAATTTGACCTTGAAATTATTGGTGTTATCTAAATTTAGTTTTTATAAATTTCTTAGTTTAAATTGGCAATTTATTTTTAACATTTTTTAATTAAATTTATTCAGCCAAAAATATTTTATTTTTATTCATTTAATTCATTAATTTTTACTTTTATATAAATGGTCATTTTACGGTCAAATTTTCTTGTTATTATGTTATTTTTTATGTAGATTTCATGTGGTTCTTGATGCATTTTGTATTTATTTTATTTTACATTAATGTTTTTGATTTTATATTTATTTATATTCTCTCAGATTTTAAAGTGTTTAGTTGGTGTTGTATATTGTATTTTAAGTTATCTTGGTGTTGGGTTTTTGTGCTGTATTACTGATGCATTTAAACAATTCTCAAGGCTATTTGTGTTCTGGCCCAACAAGACTAATGATGTCATTTCGGAAACATGCTATTAACTTTTCTACTAAATAAAAAGATATGAATAATTTTAAACTCTCGATTTTTTACGATCAAAACCATATAAAAGTAGTGCATACACAAATTTCTATGAATCTAACAAAAATTCAAAATTATTTTAAGAAACTGTCGTTTAGTTTAGTCAGGTTCGGTGTTGTTCATCGCATACAAAAACTTGAATAGTTTAATTAAGGTTTTCATTATACAAATTCATTAAAATTTTATTTATAAACTTTCTAAAATACATAATTTGTTTAAAAATAGCTTTATTTTATATAAAAATGTTTATTTCGTCGTCAAGGTTACCAGATGAAAAACTTCAGTAGGTAGATTTGCTATTATCTAATTATAGATATTTAATCAATATTTTATTTCACGATAACCTATCGGTCAGGGTAAGAACTACCTATCTCAATTAATAGGGTTAATCTCTACTCAAAACACCGGTTTAAATCCTTTCCAGTACCAATAGAGGGTTCATGAAGATTATCGATCCATGATGTACAAGTTTCTAAAAGTCGATTGAAATTTATGGTCCTGTTGTTTGATTTATACAGTATTCAAATTTAATTTTGATAATTTTTATTGTAACGTTAATAATGGAAAAATTGTCAAAATTATTTCTTTCATGTTACAATTTACAAGTGATAAAGAGTAATTAGTGCCTTTTGATTACGACACTGGGTATATAATATAACGTAACGTTTAAAACGATAGAAACAAAGATCCACTCGTAAAGTTGGTAATGTTTCTACAAATAACAAATAGGTTCTCGATCGTATTAATGAGTATAGTCTCAAATCGTATTAATGAAGCATAGTTTACGATCGTATTAATAAGCAAAGTCTCAAATCGTATTAATGGAGCATAGTTCTCGATCGTATTAATAAGCATAGTCTCAAATCGTATTAAAGGAGCATAGGTCTAAGCAAAATACCGGAGAATAGTTCTCATATCAATAAGGTCACTAATAAAAAATTGATTAAGAAAAAATGGAAATAAAAAAATCAGGAATATAATAAGAATGAATCGTATACGAAGAGTTAGGTCAAGGAAAACTGCAGTAAATAATAGAAAAGGAATAAAATAGAAGAAAACGGAAACGGAAATCGAAAAGAGTAAAAGATGGAAAACCAAGAAAAAGAAATTGAATAATGCCTAAAGATAAAAATTGATGAAATAGTAAAGAGAAAAAATAAAATAATAAGTGATTAAAACGAATAAAAAGGAAAATGAGACAAAAAGGAAAATAAAGAACTTAAGAATAAATAAAAGAGGAATGCGGAGCGAAAAGAATGAAATAAAATTACGGGGGTAATAGAAATTGGGAAACGGCACTGCTGCACGATTGAATAAAAATAGGTTAAATATAATTAAATGTTACTACCCCACATAGATAATTAAAAATAAACTTAAACGAAAAATGAAATGAGTCGTATGGGAAGTATAATAAACGGGACAAAACCGGGGAAATATAAAGTAGTATAATTATGGGTATTATAATCGAAAAAAGAAAGCTAGAGGACCCTTAAGAAAGATAACGAAAACAAGCGAGATAATTCACTGTAATAGAGGGGAGTAATAAAACAAATAGCGACGAGCGAATTACGGAGATAGAATTAAGAGATAAATAAAAGGAAAACTAGGAAATAAACCCATCGTGTTTATTTGGGGTTGTTCGAAAGATTGAAGGCGTGTAAGCGATTTATGCTACATGGTTCATTTTTTCGTTCTAGAACTCAATCAATACAACGCAATCAAAGCAAGCAAAGCAATCAGGCAATCAATACAAACAAATCAACAGAGCATTCACAAACACAACCAAACAATACACACGACAAAGCAAGGATACAAACAAACCAGTATTCGACAATAGCCGAAGACAGACTACAATAGAAACCAGACGAAATTATTCGACAACCAAAGATAACCAAAGAAAATCAAACTACTCAAGAACGTCCGTATAAACCGGAATCATTGAGAATAAACAAACCCTCCGATCAACAAATAGCTTCCGGATTTCAGCCAGTCAAAACTTCGAAAAAGCAGTAGCAACGAAAATAAAGAGAGGGAGATCAACCTCATTCGCAAGAAAAGAAACCAGAGGTACATCACTAGAAAATATCGAAACTGACAGTCAAGGATCAAGTACTAAAGAAAACCGAGAAACAAGGAAATCAATAACCCAAAGTAATACACCTGTGGACTCAGAAGACGAAAATATAAACCAACAAGGAGACGTTCTCAAATCGACAAACGAAGAAAAATTAACCTTGAAAAAGAGACTTGGAACACTGAAGACCCTAATACAAAACTACCAGAACGGGCGAACAAGCCAAAGAATACCGAGAAAAATTCCGAGGAGAACCGATTAACGAAAATGCAAGCAAACTAAATACGTTCATAAGGAATGTCGAAGTATGTAATTGGTCGCCAGACATGGTGAAAAATCGAATGCCACTATATTTGTGGGATAGTGCACTAGACATCTTCTTGGAAGCGAGAAAGAGGAAAAAGAAGTTAGATACCTGGAGAAAGATTAAAGAATTCTTAACTACGACATTCAGAGTCGCAAAATTAACGAATCAAGGAATACAAGAGCTGTTTAATAGAAAACAAAGGCATTGCAAATCAAATACAATGTTCGCAAGCGAAATAAGACGCTTGGCAAAAGCGGCTACAGAAGTAACGCTGGCAGAAACTCATCTAATAGGAATATTTGTGGATGGACTAAGACGACCCGAATTGAAATCCGTAGTAGGTATGCAAATGTTGGCAACCTTAAATGAAGCCGTGGCAAAAGCAAATCAAGCGGAAATACATCTACCTACCCAAATTGCAACATTTCAAGACGAATCAATGATCGCCGCAATGACAACTAAAGTCGAGGAAAATGAAGCAAGTGCTGCAAAAGTAAATCAATTCATACCTGGTGCGCACCAGGTATTCAAACCTCTAATACCACGAACAAACAGTAACCGCCCGAATACGAAGTACAACAACAACCAGCGACCAAACTACAAAAACGCTAGTAATTCCAACCAAAATAAGCAATGCTGAACCTGTGGGAAGCCAGGACATTGGGAAAACGAGTGTTTTCGAAACATGCGAGGTCAGAACCTATTACACATGTGAAGTACAAGGACATGTGGCGAAAGACTGTAGAGGAGGAAACAATCAAAACCGAGACTCATCAAGAAATAATAACTATGTGCAAGTGGCACTGAGACAAAATGTTACCGAACAAGGAAAGCAAGTTAACATGATGCAAGAAATTTCACAACTAAAAGACATGAAGTCAAGTATGATGAGAAAAAATCAGCCAAATCAACGACAGCAAAATATTCACAGGATGCAGAGAGTAGAAAATACGCGAAACCGAGAAGTGGAAGTGACACGTCAACAGCATGTACAAGATTGGCAACAACTGCAGATGGAAGAAGAAAGAATAAAAAAAGAAAGGTTTCGACAACGACAAGACAATCCAACTAGAATCAATATGCTGAGAATGATTAAAGACGTTAAAGAACAGTACTGTTACAATACACATAAAAAGTCACCGCAAAACCAGCTAACCGAAACCGAAAATTTCAAATAATTATGCAAACACCGGATTTTGCAGAATGAGTATGGATTAAGCAACCGAAAACTGACGAAATATTTGATTGGATCAAGGAGAGAATGGGAAGCTCCAAGAAAAATGACAACCTGTACCATCGCGGTTGGTTAATAAAACCAAACATGCACTTAGTAGATGCACTAATATAGCCAGGCAGACCAACGAGTATAACATTGGAAAGGGAGACATCAATAATGAATTTCGGGCGATGGGCGGAAGACGCAAAGTGCTAATTTGAGATAAATATCAAAAAAAATCTCCAAGGAGCAACCAAAAGAGTACTTTGGAGAAACAGAGAGAAATTAATAAACCAAGTCATAGATCAAGTCAATAAAATTGGGATATCATTCTGAAATACAAAACGAAAGAGATAAACGAATGTACAGAATACATTCGGGATACGGTAACCTTAAGACACGCAAATTTTAAAGGTGCCATATTAATCAACCGTTACGGAAGCTACCGAGTAGAAAACGACAGAATACGAGAATTAAAATTGGTTATGAAACTATCAAATGAGGAACAGATGACAATAAAAATAAACAATAAACTCCGAGTAGATGAATTAATAAAAATGGTTAACGAAACCGTGGTAGAGCAAGCGAGAACCCAGAGTAGCGATGGGATGATTGAAGACGTAGTAGTAAAATACCTACAACATTATTTACGTGAAGAAGATGAAACATATCTTTACGAGCTAGGAATCTGGGATAACGACCAAGAAATAAGAGTAATACCAATGAAATAAGCCCGATGGGGATTAGATACGCCTTGGAGTAAAACGGAAAAATTAGAGGAGAAATGCCACCAGAAATCCAAGAAAATTATAGAAATCTATCGACAATGGTTAAAAGATAGACATCTTAAAGGAAAACTCGAAAAACTAGATACAAGCGAATGTAAACGAACACCTTGGACAAAGGGGGTGGAACGAAATAGAGAAAAAAGGGAAATAGAAGAAGAGATATTTGAGGAAGATCAACCAGAACAAGAAGAACCAGACTATCCAAGAAACGAACCACTACCATATGAAGAAAAAGATATAGAAAAACGAAACATCAGAAAACGAATCAGAACCCAGAAAAAATAAACGTAATAAAAAAGGATGAAGATAACTGCAACAAATTACTAGAAATATTGCGAAAAGGTGCAAGAAGCCAGAGACGAGCAGCGATGACCCACGCAAAATATATAATGGATAACAGTGAAAATATAGAACATCTAAGAAAGTTGGTGAAAGAAATCGAGGAATACAGACGAAAAAAGGAATGGTATCCTGAAGTATTCGACCAAGTAATCCGAAAATGGAGAAACCAAGAAAAAAACTCAAGGAAAATACAAATTGAAAATACTTTATCCTGACCAAACGTCCGAGGAACTAGAAGTACATCCAGCGGCAAAGATAAAAGAAGTAAAAAGGAAACTAGGTTAGGAAACCCCGTTTCATTTACAATTCCATGAACGATCATTAAACAATACTCTAGACATTGGAGTAACACCAATGAAAATGGAGGAAATAAATCCATTAACGATAACCGAAATGTTAGGAATACCATTAAAGAGAAAAGAAATAAAAGCAAAACCAATAAAAGCAAGTATGAGTACACCCAGTATCGGGAAAGATAAAAGCGAATCGCCAAAGCTATATCAAGGAGACGAAGTATTGATTTCGGATGACAATACAGATGAAGAAAATGACCTATCACCATTAATAATAAGTATGCGAACAGAAATACCAAAACCGCGAGACGAACCACCATCAACAAGTAAACAACGAAACGACGAATGGCATGATCAAGAAATCAAAGAAGTAACAATCGAAACCGACATAGAAGATAAAGGGTTCACGCCAATGAAGAAATGTATAATACAGACTCAAGAAAAGAGAGATGATATTAATTCGATTCAAGATTGGGACGAATGGCTAAGAAGAGAGCATGAGAAAACCCAAAAGACAACAATACCGAATACAAAAGGGAACGAAAAGACAAAAGAAATGGGAAAATATATGGAGAAACGTCCAAGAGACCGACCAAAAACAGCAGCAGAAGACAAAGAAAGGAAAACTGGAGATCAAGCAAAACAACAACAGTGAATGATGAAATTAGGCAATTTAGAAAAAGTAGCATATGAAATGAAGAAAGCACCTCCATGAAAAATAAAGAGGAGTAGAATGGATCCGCGTATTACTGGCGGACATGCTAATAATAACAAGTCAACCACTCAGAAGATTGTGGCAAAAGAATCGAGCTAGCAAAGAAGCCAAAAAAATGGTACACGATATCAAGTGTAATCCAGAAATTAATCAAAGAAAAAACAAAAACCATGAAATTAGAGTGGGAAGAAGCCAAACAAATAGTTTACCAGCTATTAACGAATACCGAGAATGACGATCATCGATTAGTGGCATTAGCATACTTAATGTACAACCTAATGAGCCTGTCAACAAGCAAAGTACCAAAAAAACAATTTATGAATAACATAGAACTTACAGCAATGATAGTACAACAAGAAATCGAACCATAATTCCTACAAAACGGGGGATGGAAGCAGTTTATAAAAAAGCCACGTAAAAAAGAGCAAATCAAACCAATGCAAATCAGATTGAAAGCGTTAATAAATGAATTCAAACACGAATTACCGGTAAAAAAGACAAAACAATGAGAAATTCAAGTATACATTCTCTTATGATGACAATGATGGTGTGGTTGATGTGTACAAATGCGACAAACAGATTTTTGATATACGACTGTGATCAGGCAGTTCTCGGCAATAAATATTCATTAAGAGATATCGAAGAATGTAAAATGGCGATACCAAACAACTTAACCACAATCGAAATGCAGTAACATACCATACATATCAAAAATCGGATTTCATCAGAGCAAAGGCAAGAGAATGTGCAATTACACGGAAAACACTTGATTACCATTGTGTATCGCACTCACATGTTTCAATAATAAATTCAGGAACAGAAAGAGAAATATTGCAAGTATTTGGAGAACAGTGCAAAGATTTGTTCAGTGAGGGAGAAAGGAAACTAAAAGAAGGAATTGTACTAAAATGAAACATTTGAACTATACAAGTAAGAGCATATTCGTTGCTGGAACCATCAATTCAGCATCCGAGGATTGTAAAGGAGGAAAACATACGATCAAAAGAGTGTTAGTAACGGAGGTAGTGATAATTGAAACATATACGGTGAAGCTAAAACAATATGAGGCTCAATTCGATGGAACAACGCAAATAATGAAGTCAAACCAAATGTGTCAAGAAACAGAATCAGTATTCAAAACCGGAGCGTCAACGATAATATACCAGACAAATGTCCATAATTGTAGAATGCAGTTCCTGAAAAGTGTGATGTTCGACGAAGTAAGATGAGAAGTGTTCGAGGAGGATGCAGAGAAACTACAAATAAATGACGTAAATAAAATAATACTGAAAGAACGAAATTAACACCTTCAGCATTGATAACAACGAAATCCGAAATGGGAATGCGATTCATAAAAGGAAAAATAATTCAGAAGTGTGGAAAGATGGTATATGCCACAAATTATCCAAGACTATATGCAGTCAGACAAATACTAGACGACGGGATAGCCACAGTGGCAAAAGACGAAGTTAAACTATATTTGTATATGAATAACAAAATGGATTTTCTATACCACAAATGACAAGAATCGCTGCAAAAGGTGTACCACGACCTGATACAAAACGATTGCCAACTAAAAAAGAAATCCTAAAGACAAAAATTGGCCTTAGTAATAACCAATCCGGATAGTGCAATGCCATTATTACCACTACAACAAGGTCACTTCGGGAGAATAGCAGGAGAAGTCATGTTTATATTCAAATGTGAGTAAACATTTGCGATGGTACCAGAAATATCAACCGCGCCACCAGGAAAGTGCACAAATGAGTTGGAAGTGGTCTATAAGAAGCAAATCAGATACGTACAACCACTGACACGAATGATGAACCCACTGTCTATTATACCAAACTACTACAATTGCAGTAATGCATATGGACCATTATTCTAAAAACAGATGGGAAATGGATAATGTTTCCAACAAGGACACCAGTCGCAGAACCAAGAAAGTTTGGATTAACTGAACTAACGACTGAACAAGAATTTCGACCATTAGATGTAGTGAACCGTGGTATATACTCACAGGAAAGTCTAGAAGCGGCAAGACAAAATCTTTTATTCCCCACAAGAAGAGAATCTGTGCTATCGAATATAGTAACAGTAACAGGTGGTATGAATTACGAACAAAAACCAGATTACGAATTACTATTGTCACCAAAACACTTCCAATTAGCAGCAATTAACATTATGAAAGCAATATGGGGAAGATTCCTAGTATTTGGACAAATGATGGCTGGGAGTTTGGGTATCATACTGATAATTCAGATCGTGAGAGTAATACTGATGCAAATGCTGCCCTGTTTTGATATCTATAAGAGAGAAAAAAGAGTAAATTGGAAACTAGTAGTTGGAGTGTTATCATTTCTAGCAAAACGATGGTATTACATGGTCATTCAAAAGATATCCACAAAAAAAACGATTAATGCGAATACTAACCAAGATGAAAGGAACTGACGAAGAAATGAGCAAGCGATTTAGGAAAGCATTGCACGACGAAAGAACAAGAGAAGAACTTAAGAAAAGTATAAAAAGTATGTGGGAGAGAGTCAAAGAATATAGGAGGAATAACAGCGATAGTGACGACAATGATGAGGAAACTAACGATAACGGAAACGCTCCAACAATGATCAAAACACCTGAGTACTGGGATAGTGGATAAACCAATGCATGAATACCAGAACCAATGGCAAATATACGATACGAGGAACCAGTAAAACAATCACGACCCCAAGCAATGACAATGGAGACGGAACTATTGCTGCAGGTAAATGTGTATCCAACGTTATATAATCCCAAATGGGAAGTAACAAATCCTGTATCGGCAAGACGAACTCAAAGCGTAGACCAGAATGTCAATGTAAGAACAATAGCAGCATTGTATAAACCAGCAGGGCCAGCTCTAACCATTGTAATTGAAATAAACGGAAAAGAGACAAAAGCAATGATAGATACTGGAGCAAATATCTCAGCAATATTATTGAGCAAAATACCCAGACATCCATGGAGAGATACTGAACCAACCGGAGTACACTTATTTGCATGCAGTAAAGAAACAGTCAACGTAATGGGGAGATAGTGAATAACGTTGAAATATTAAGATAACGAAACATATACTTATTTAGCGGTGATACCCTAATTAGGTGTACCGTGTATAATCGGAACGGATTTAATGCCAGATCTACTCAAAGAAATTGTCATCGATTTAGGAACAATGTGCCTGAAAAATAAAACTGGCAAAATCTGTACAATGAATGCTATCGTGAGATGTTCGGAAAGGATAGTTGTACCAGCAAAATCACAAATGATATGTTACATTCTATTAGATGAAGATGTTACTGGTGAAATGATATTCGAACCAATTAAAGAATTCGAAAAACGACGAGAGTTACCACAGTAGTGGGATGTGTCACCGCTAGATCGTGTCACCGCTGGATCAACCCCCCGGGGGGGGTAAATTTTTTTTCTAAGTCTAAAAGTACAAAAAAATTTTAAGACAAAGACAATGACTCATTCAAGGTCATTTAAACAAAGACCATGACTCATCGAAAATTTTCTCAAGGTCATTTAAAATGTTTCAAGGTCATTCAGACAAAGACCATGACTCATCAAAACCTTTCTCAAGGTCATTGAAACAAAGACCATGACTCATCGAAAATTTTCTCAAGGACATTTAAAATTTGTCAAGGTCATTCAAAATTTGTCAATGTCATTCAAATTTTCTCAAGGTCATATTATTTTTAAATAATTTTAAATTTAAAATTACTACTTATAAAAAATAAGTAGTGTTTTAATTATTAATATTTTTTAAAATTTTTTATTCTATTACTTATATTTATAAGTAATGTTGTAACTATCACTTATTTTATTATTATTATTATTAATATATAATAAAAAACCAAGACATGTACAACAAAAACTTTTATTATAAAGAAATAATTCTACTACAGTAAACCCTCCAACTGCGCGGTAGATACGTTCCACAAAAACAACGCGCAAACCGAAACCGCGGACTGTGAACCCGATTTTATATGTAATTATGGGGTTAGGTTCCAGATATTACAAAAATATTAAAAAATATAATAAAAAGTCTTTATTCAACGACTAATATACATATTTACATTTATATAAACATAAAAACTAATAAAAACAGTCTCAATTCATTGCTTTTACATAATTAATATTACTATTATAAAAATTAATAAAAATTTAACATAAATAAAAATTATAAAAAACAATACAAGAACTAAAAAAAGTCTCAATTCAACGACTAAACATAAACAAAAATTAACATAAGTAACGTTATATTAATCACTGATACATGCTGATGAGCTTGATTCTATTGGCTGTGATTGCATATTTTTTGGAAAAAAGCTTGTTAACACTGATTGCTTACCAGCTTTTTGTTTTTCTTTATAAATTTCAGCATATGGTGCTAAAGCTGCTGTCAGATTTCTCC
Source organism: Schmidtea mediterranea (assembly GCA_022537955.1). Classification (NCBI taxonomy): domain Eukaryota; kingdom Metazoa; phylum Platyhelminthes; order Tricladida; family Dugesiidae; genus Schmidtea; species Schmidtea mediterranea. The sequence continues at coordinate 178,378,053 of CM039679.1, read as the reverse complement.
GAAATTTTAAGGCACGCTCCATATCAGGGTCCATATTAAGAGCTTGCTGTTCAAGTTGTATTCGTAGTTTTACGGGATTCACCATAAAAAATTAAATTGACATGATTTTTCTTGTTAAAATAGACAAAAACAAAAAAAAACCGCGCATCTACGAAATTTTTAGCGCGCAGATCGAAATTTTGGTATTAAAGGTTTGGCCGCGCAATTGCGAAATCGCGCAATGAAAAACCGCGCAGTTGGAGGGGTTTACTGTATAGTTATATTATCGAAGAGCTTTATTCAAAGCCCATTCCACATACCTCCGATATTGGGCAGCGCATATAAGTAGTGTTTTAATTATTAATATTTTTTTTATTCTATTACTTATTTTTATAAGTAATGTTTTAACTAATAATATTTTATTATTATTATTATTGTTAGAAGTTTTTATTTATTAATATTATTATTATATTAATCTTCTAAATTAAGATAGCGGAATTAAGAATTAAATGGAATCAGACATTTTTAATAATCGATAGGCTATTGACAGAAACCTATGATTATTTATTACTACTAAAAAATAATAAATCAATAAGTCAATAATGAAATTATCTAGTTGCATATTATTTCTAAATAAAATGTATTCTGGATGTGTATGGTAAATATCAAGATTTTATTCAATCCTACATTGATAATGCAGATAAAATCGAAATTTAACTATTGTGAACATGTTTTATAACCTTTTATATAAAAAGCAACTAATAATAATCAAAAACATAATAAAATAAGTAAACGTACAATTTTATTTTTTTTTGTTTTCTATAATATACAAAATTCAAAATATACAAAAATATATAATATACAAAATTCACATAATTGTTCGTCTGATAAATTGATGATCAATCAGGAGCCAGAATTTCTTTGAATATATCTTGAAATTGCTGTGTTCTTGTAATACTATGACCACTATTAATTGCATCAAGCCCTCTATAGTGTCCATAGGAAAAACTAACATTTTTATCAACCCATGCCCTCTTATCATCGCGGTTGTTTAGCGCTATTTTACTATTTTTAAAAGTAAAAAGCTGATGATTCCGGGACCCTATTCTAGTCTGAGGTACAGATATAATCTCGTTATTATTGTAACAATCTAAATATGATTGATGATTTATATTTGTACCTGCTAATTTTACTCCCTTAGCCCTCATAGTCAACTTATTTCCCAATAAACTATAACATTTAGGACGCAAGAAAACCCACTCACTATACCCTTCCCCCTTACTCACATCCTTAAACTTTCCTTTAATGGATGCAAGTCGTCTTGAATATAAAGGATGAGAGGGGTCATAATTAGATGTATCTAAAAGGTCATCCGAAATCATCGCTTTTAATAAAGTATCTAATTTTAAATTTTTTATCTCTAAAAAGAAGCTGTCCGTATCACCGGCAATTAAATTTATATCACAATTATAAATAGTTCTATACTTTTGCAGCTCTATATACTGCAACTGATACATCCGTAGTTTGGATAGATCTAGTACTGATTGTCCGATGTAACTAGGCCTATCCAAACATATTGAATCCTTATTAAGATGCGCGGCAAACAGATTCTCATCAACTTCGATCGTTTTTCTGAATGCCGGTTTTGACGAATATGTAATTAACTTTTCAAATGAATTACATAGTCGCAAATTCATTCGCTTCTTAAGGTTTTCAACGGATTTACCGTACAAGCTGTTATTATATAATTTAAATAAATCTTTATATATCTCGCTGACTGCATTTGCTCGCGAGTCAGTATTTTTATCTATATAATTTTTAAAAATAGGTTTCTGTGTAAATTTTATACATCTATGTACATTCACAACCTTAGCCCCAAGCGAAAGATAAAGCCTGAGAAGCCTCCAATGAAGAACATGATTCTTCTTTGGATAATGCGTGAGCATTAGCTTCTCAACTTTTGAATTTGGTGGGCACATCTTTTCCGGTCCAATCGGAAAGTCATTTAAAAAATCATGGAAATTTTCAGGGATATCAATATCAACTTCCATAGTATATCCATATGGAAGGATTTCAATATCCGCAACATTCATACACTCATTCAATACATCATCCAAACCATCATACACCCAAACAAAATCAGCATACGGCAAAGATTGGCTAAGAGCCCAACCATACAAATTATTTATGTCTATATACAGCAATTCGGTGTCCTCTGAAGAAGCAACATAGTGTTTGTTAACAAACTTTAACCCTCCTCGTATTACTCCCTCGTAAAAATTGAACATTTCCATGTCCTGTAAAAGCTCTATGGGTTCATCTAATGTCATAAGCGCTGACGCCCATGACATTCCAGGAATACCATAGAAATTTAAAGGTTCAAGACCATTGTATGCAATGGCCTTTTCACGAAACTGTTGAAAGTAATCAGCGAGTAGGAATACATCAACTTTTAAATAATGCATCATATAGTCACGCAAATTACCACAGTTTTGTTGCATCCAAACCAATTCAGCAGTCGCATACTCATCATCTGTCACACCCTCCCATTTAGAAGGCAATTCATAAGTAGTTTCAAGAACATCAAAAGATGCGGCTTAATCATAAGGAAATATACCTTTAGAATCTATCATAGAACCAGGAAAGACAGAGGTAGTGTAGTAAGTGTTTTTACAGCCTTAGATAAAGAGCAATTTACAAATTGCATACTATCTATAAATCTAACAGCCAGATTTTTTATATGTACAATTAAAGATATAAATTTTTCAGTCGAGGTAGGGATAATGTCTAAATTCCAAGAAGGAAAACCGTTGAGACCATGTTTTAAAATATGATGCAGATCGTAACCTTTTAAATTATGAAACACTATCGGAAGCAACTTATATATTCTACGTGCAAAATTACATTTTCGGCACGCTGCACCAAGATATTTACCTGTAAAGTGACAATGGGCTTTAGCAGGATTTACAATCGGTTTCTTGCAAGTTCTACATGATTTAAATTCTCGTTGTTCAGCGAAAGACATAAAACTTATCAACTTTTTCCCTTCAACATCATAATAAGGTAGGACAATTGTGACAGCAATTTCCTCTACTTTTTTAAGAAATAAAGAAATGCAGTCCGGTCCATAAAATTCAAAATATTGTTGTGTTTTTGTGTAGTTATTTATTAGTAAAAGGCCTGCTGAACTAGGCATATGAATTTGGTGATGTCTAACATCAGGTGGTAAAACCGACTCGAAATCGGCATAAATTACATAGGGAGGGGTGATGGTTTTAGAATAATTTTCAAATTTTAAATTTTTGTTAACGGGTAATGTGTAAAGGATTGTACCCGTCTGATTTTTAGCGCATAGAACTACATGTTTATTAAAGGCATTATCCAGCCTGAAACCATTTAGGCAGTGTGGGCACCATTTGCATCTAATTTGAACTGGACAATCAGGATTCTGATGGCAATTCATAAATTTATTCAGATCACTCACCGCTGTGTAGTGATTCCTATCACTTTTCTCTAATAAAAGCAAATAAATAAGTGTTCCGCCAATGACCTTTGAACGATGAATTATACTTAAATGAGGATGATGGAAGACATAACTATCAGGAACCTTGTCAATTATCACAGTTGGAGTATAAGAAAGGACGTTTATTGCTAAATTTAAACTGTCATTTTTCTTTTCAAATTTGGGTATATTTATTAATTTCATTGGACAATCCGTAATTTCGTCATATACTAAGTCGTTTAAAAACTCGGTGTATTTTGCAGGTCTAGTGCGATTTTCTAAAATTAAATCTTTTTTAAGAATTGCCAGAATAAAGGAAGCATTTATCGTCGGTATTTTTAACATTTATAACAGCTTTTTTAGATGCAATAGCAGAAGGAGTCTGAATATATCGATGACCTGATAAACGACTAATTGGGGAAAATTTGGTAAGTATAAAATCTATTTCTAAAATATTGATTACTCTCCATCCACTGCCTAAATGGGTGAACTTTTCTTTTTTTTCATTGAGTTTATTAACTCCTTCAGATAAAAAAATATCTGAAAATTTTTCTGCGTTGTTTGAAAAATAATTATCGCGGATTTCCCCATTTTTTTCAAACTGTATTAAAACAGCAAATTGAATTTTAACATCATCCCCCATCTTTCCAATCTCATCAATTAATTTAGAACTGATTCTCTCAGTTAACATTATTTTTATCAGTCGCGCCTCTGATGTATTAAATTTAATTGTTTTAATTGCGCCGTTTAAATTAATTTGTATTATAGGTTCTAATGAACCACCAACTTGATTAATAGTATTATTAACAATATCTACATTATTTATAATACCTACATTATTTATAATATCTACATTATTTACAATATCTGCAATATTTATAATATCTGCATTATTTATAATATCTGCATTAGTAATAATATCAATATCTACATTATTTATAATATCTACATTATTAATTGATTCGTCATCACTGATTTCAATGACTTCGATTTTTATAAATTTATTTGGTATTTTAGATGGCCTATGTTCAGTAGGTCTTTTATTTTTAGTTATTTTTGTTGGGTGTATATTATTTATAATATTCATAATATTTACATTATTTTTATTACTGATACGAAACAGATCCTTTTTAATTATTTTAAATGAATCTAAATGGTCTTTGTGAATGTTATAAAAAGCTTTGTATTTTATGGACTGAGATGTTTTGCATATAGGGCAAATAAAAAACCTAATGCAATTAAATCTATGAACATAGTATTGTTTCATTTTTTCGTGACATATTTCACCATGATTTTTTGAGATCATGCAATATTTTTGGTAAAATTTACCTGATAAAATAATAATAAATTAAATAACTTGTATTAAATAAAAAAAATATATATATATATAATTATTTTACAATATTTCATAAAATTATCTTTCATTATTATACAATTCTATAACATAAAGACTTGTATAATATTAAATAATAATTCTTATATAGTCAAATGTATTAGACATGGCTTTGCACTTGTTTTGCATAAATATTGCAACATTCGCAAATCATTCATTATTATGCAAGTTTATAACATAAAGACCTGTTAGTAATAAATGTTTCAAATTATAGGGTGAATAGCATGTCACTGCAGATTATTATTATTAGCAAATTATAGGGCGAATGGCTACATGCTTACTGTAGACTATTATTATCATATAAAATAAATATTATTATTATTATTATTATTATTATCACATAAAATATTATTATTATATAAAATAAGTATCATTTTTTCAAAATATAGCTGCATGCTCACTGCAGATTATTATTATCACATCAAATAAGTATTATTATTATTATAATATAAAATGAATATCGTTTTCAATGCTTGCTGTAGATTATTATTATTATTTTTTCTTATTATTAATAAAGAATAGATATTTATTAAACTAAAATTTAATAAAAACAACCTTTTATTATTTACACAAATCATTCCCTAGAATTAGTTAAGAATCAACTCTGCATGATTTCATAAAATCTTCATAAATTCTTCGCTATTAAATAATTTCCATAAAATCTTCAATAATCAACTTTTCACAAAATCTTCTACTTTTCATAATTTTTCAAAATATTATTTAAATTCGTTAAATTTTTAAAAATATAATTAATTAATACATTTAAATAAAGTTTAAAAATAAATAAATTACTAACATAAATCTGCATCAATATTATCATCAGATAAATCGTCAACATCACTACAAGTGGGGGCATTATTCACTATATCATCTCCATCAATACAAGTGGGGGCATCATCCACTATATCATCCAAAATAATTATTGGGTAAGTTGCCGGAATCATATTATCATCATCATCATCATCTGAAATGTTTTTTTTATATTTTGAAAATAAATAAATATTAAACTTACCGATAGATATAACCTCATAAACATCTTCATTAATTGAAGTGGGAGTATCTTCAATAATAATTCTTTCAACATTATTATTATTACAATCTAAAAGAATATTAATAAAATCATTTAACAAACAAATAAAATTTTACCAAAAACGCCATCCAAATCCAAAAGATCCTCATTTTCGGTTACATCGAACCAGTCGAAATTTACTAAAAGATTAATGGTAATAAATAATAAATAATAAATAAAAATTACCAATGGATGAAGTTAGAAGACTTCTTAAAATATTATTTTGTCCTTCCATATTAAAATTTATGAATTAATTGTGATAGATTTTGAATTTGCATATGTTTATAAAGAGAATAATATTTTCAGGATTTAGCCAATCACATTTAAGCAATACACACATATAGGTGAGAGATTTTTACGCATGCAGCCTATATTGTGTAGGTATGTTTTCTTTGTAAATCACATACAAACAAAAGTATGTATGTGTTTTTCTTTGTAATTCACATACAAACAAAATTTCTTTGTCTTAAAATTTTTTTGTACTTTTAAACTTAGAAAAGAAATTTTTTTTACCCCCTCCCGGGGGGGGGTTGATCGAGCGGTGACACGATCTAGCGGTGACACATCCCACTACTTACCCCTAGCAAGTGAAATCGTAGAGATTAACGAAAACGGCGAATTACCAATTCTGTATAACGACTGATCACCAACCGCTAGTATGGTTGGGACAACACAAGGAAGCATCCAGTAGACTTATGATATGGGCGATGCAGTTACAAGAATACTCCCCGTTTATAAAATTCAAAGCAGGAAAAGCCAATGCAAATGCAGATTGTATGACCAGATTCATCTTTCCTGATTTAATGGACGAAGATGTGAGACGGATATGTGCAATAATCACCGACGACATCGACTTCTCACAATTAATGATCGATCAACAAGAGGACCCAGAACTAAAATTGATAATGGAATACGTCAGAACCGGCAAACCGGAGGTATATGAAAGCAACTTACAACTGAAGGAACATATGGACAAACACTGACATCAATATCTGATAGAAAAGAGATGGTTGTTAATAGCAGATGGCGAACAAAAACGGATGGTTATACCAGAAAATAGACGCAAAGATCTGCTAATACAATATCACGACGGTAAATTGGCAGGACATATGTCAGCAAAGAGTGAAGCAAAAATACTTTTGGCCAAACATGTCAGAATCCGTAAAATACTAGATAAAGTATTGCTTAACTTGTGCAACAAGAAGAAACACGGGCTCAAAATGGAAAACTCCGTTAAAACCAATGCCAGTACCAGCAGAACCAATGACAATGACATCAATGGATGTGGTAGGGCCATTGCCAGAAACGTTGAACAGGAATATATATATTCTAGTGGTCACAGACTATCTAACAAAATTTCCAGAAGCATTCGCAATGAAAGATCAAAAAGCAAAAACAATTGCACAAAAATTGGTAGAGGAAATATGTTGCAGATACGGAACTACAAAACAGATATTAACATATCAAGGAACGAACTTCATGAGTGAAATAATGAAGGAAGTAACAAACTATTTCAAGATAGCGAAATTACGAACGTCACCGTATCATCCACAGTGTAACGGATTAACAGAGTGATTCAACGGGACATTAATACAAATGTTATCGAATTATGTGGATCGATACCTGAAAGATTGGGATGAATACATCAATCTGGGTTTAATGGCATATAGAATGTCGATTCACGCAGCAACAAAAATGAGTCCATTCAAACTAATGTATGGTAGAGAATGCAATATGCCGATGGACTTAGAATATCAGCCACCAATTTCACAATATATGGAGGAAGATGATTATGTCACGAAATTCAAAGAGAGGATGCAAGAGATATGTAAAACCAAGAGAGTTACAAGGACCTACACGATTAGAAAGGAAATGTAAAGCCACATGCTTTCAGTATTGGAGATTGGGTGATTATCGAAACACCAGAACTAATACCTGGAACAACGAAGAAATAAAACGAGAAGTTTTCGAACAAATACGGGAAACACAAAGAAACCAATTGAATGAGATAGTACGCAGAGCAAGACAAATAATGCCCGCAAGATTCTGATCACAAAATAGAACACAAATACTGACAAGATTGGGAATAATAGTACAATCATACGCAATCGGAGACGGAGACGGCCCAGATACGGAACTGATAATGTGAAAGTTACCAAGAGCCTTTACCCTAACAATGCCATCAGGAATGATACCGTTGCATACAACCGTACACCAACAACAGGATAGACGTAGTTTGAAAATCATAAAATTACTAGAAAAAGGCGAGGGAAAATCAAATAGAAGAGGAAAAACCGGCAAAACAGCTTTAATGTACGTTGCGATATCCGGAGTTCAAGTTCCAGTGATACAAGAATTGATAAGAACCGGGTCGGAATTAACAGAAAGATCAGACAATTGGAGCACTGTACTCGACTTAGCAACAGGCGAACCAAATATACCAATGATAAAATTCATAATAGAAAACGCAACAAGAAAAGACATAGAGGAGCTATGTGGAGACACCAGACAGCTATCATGGAGAACAATTTATCGAAATAAAGAACTGATAAAAATCCTATTAAACTGGCAAATACAGAAATCCGACGAGTATGCAATAGACATAAACTAAAGATATGAAGAAGGAGAAAATGCATTACTTAAGAAGTTAATAATAAAGGAAGGAAACCCTAAAATAATTATGATAATATTGGAACGGCGAGAAGTGAGATTCACCGATAACTTCAAAGAACCAAAAAGAATTGAAACGTAAAAACAGAGCTAATTGACCTCGTGAAAATTGGCAAGCCAACAAAACAATAGTACTAAAAGAAAGAAAATCTCTAGACGAATTAATCAAAGCAAGAGATAAAGCAATAGCAGCATACAAAGCAATAATAAAGAAAATCAATGTCGAGGCGACATTTGTGTTAACACCGGGGAAAACAGGACAGACGAGAATGACGAGGACGAGGATCGAAATGACAAAGACAAGAAAAAGGATCAAGAAATGAAAAGAGAGAACGAGGAACGAAACAACAACATGGATAACAACAACAAAAACGACAAAAATAACAAAAACGAAAACAAAATCTAAAATTTGGAAAAACGAACCGTATGCCTACCAGAAACAGAATTAAATTGGAAAAATAACATCCTAGCACTATCTATCGTCCTAACAACATGGAAATTAACAGTAGCTCAATATCGACTAAGCGATAACCGAAGAGACAGAGAGGATATAATAATGAACATCAACTACCTGAAGATAACAAACATCAGTGGGCAAGCAATAAACCAAGTATGTATAACAAGAATCGAACGAAACTGGATAAGAAATAAAATATGCAAAAAAGAAATAGCAAATCCAGGAGATCCTATGTATATAAAAGGAATAAAAGCGCTACGAAAATACCGAACATGTATATACAGAGACAAGAAACGCACAAAATGTGTAATTAGAAAAGCACTAGGGAATTCTATGAGTAAAAGCACGCAGCTAACGACAAAAAAAATAATGAGCATAACAAATGAAGCAATTATAAAACAAGAAATGATGGTAACCGATTACAGCAAAAAACAAATGAAACATCCAGAATGGGAAACAAATAAAATAAGAACCACCAATGACAACATCGAATTGATAAAAATACATACCCATCAAGTGAACAAAGTATGTATAACAGAGATAGTCAAAGACAGTAAAGGAACAGGACAATGCCAAGGAATCGCAAAAAATCCAGGAGACCAACTACTACTGGAGGATTGAAAACGCAAACTAACTACAGAATCTGCATATTCAGACCAAGAACAAAACATCCAAAATGTACAACGGAAAAGATGAAAATGGAACTGACAATGAAGAAAGCCACAAATGTGTGGGCAACCGGACATGAAACAACAGTAATAGACTTCGACCAACAAGCAATCATTACCGGAGGGAGAAAATTAATAGTCACAAAAAACTTAAATGTAATACTGAAACGATTATGCCTGAAGGAAATGACAAGCAAGAGAAATGAGATACTACAATGCCAATTCCACGAACTCAAAAAAGACCATCGAAACAAAACAAATCACCTAACTTCAAAAACAAGATATTCAGTATGCGTATGGAGAAGCCTAAACGTACCAAAATGCACTCAACAAGATGACGTCGAAAACAAACCACCATGAACGACTACAGTGACGTACAAGGAGAAGGAAAAAGACACCATAAGAAGAGAAAACGAAACCAGAGATAAATACGAAGAGAGATACATCTCAGAAGACCAGATGGAAAAGAGACTGGAAGTAATAAAGAAAAACCAAATATCAAAATTGGCACAACAAAGAATCGAAGAGACAACGTCAAACGATCTGAAAAGGACAAGAAACATGCCATACCTTATACGAATTATTTGGATCTTGAGTGTAGTGGTGAGTGCAGCCGCAATAGGTGTAACATTATGAATACTTAAAACCATCGGAAAACAAAAACAACAAAAGCAGAAAAAACCAGCCGAGAATAGAGCGATGTAACTACGAATTACAATTACAAGAACGAATGTTGATAACAAAATTGGAAACCATTGAACAATGAAGCAAACCGAGAAAATAAAAGCGATGTGAGGAGGTGTTCCAACAGGTGGAAACCCCTCACAAACTTCAACGAGTATAGATAATGGGCATATGAGTGTATATAAACGTATAAAATATATGTATCTTAGTATTACAATTGCGTTATGTATAATATATAACCCTATATTTTTTAAAAATTTAATATAAGATGAGAAAAGAAATGACAAGTGTAACCATTAAGGAAATGAATCAACACTATAACGAGAACTCGAATAAAAGAGCAATAACAGAGATGTAGAAACAACAGTGTAACATGCTAACAAACATAGTAAATACGTTACAAGAACAGTGGGCAAAAAGTCAAGTAGTCTTAAGAGATGAACTAAATACTAATTTCTATCACCTTACGAACGTAGAAGAGCAACAGAGAAAACTCAACAGTATGGAGAGAGAAATAGAAATATTAAAAACACAAAATCAGTGGCAGAGAAATGAATTAGAAAGATTGACTCAAATAACAGAAAACGAACAACCGGAAGAATGGATCGAATGGTTATTAAATCATGAAGAGGAAATGTCTGAACCAGACTCATCTAGTAGTGTAGAATAGAAAAGAAGACGAAAAAGTGTATATATGTGAAAAGTGTAAATGTATAGAGTAGAAAGAAAATACAAAATCAAAATGAAAAAATTAATGTATAATATAGTATAGAAAAACAAAAACCAAAATACGTAAAAACACTATGTATAACAGTAAAAGGAAACCAAAAACTAAATGTATTTATTGTAGAAAATGAATCGAGAATCAAATACAACACAAATAAACGAGATTATCGAAATCACCCGAAAACAACCACAGATAAAACTAGAAGCTAGACTTCGATGTGGGTTATGCACAGAGTTATTCAAAGAACCGCGACAGACGGAATTCGGATGTAGGTTATGTACATAATGTATAATCGGTCTAACATTAAACGGACCAAAACTAGATTGTAGAGAAATAGAGATAGAATCATTAAAAGAAACGCGAAAAGATCGAGCAACCACAAAAGAGATACTCACAATGAAAATAAACTGTCCAAATCCACCATGTGAGTTGAAAGGGAAAATCAAGGACGCAAGTGAGCATATAGACGGATGTAGGTATAAAAGGGAGCCTTGCAAACAATGTAAACAACTAATAAACAAAAGCGAGGAAAGACACCTTGACGAAACTTGTGAGGAAAGAAATATAAAATGCGATCACTGCAACAGAACCAAACGCGGATAAAAATACAGAACGAACATATAAATGTAAAACACGAAAAAGTTTGTAAAAATTTCAGAGGAATATGTCAAAACCGATGCGGACTAGAAAAAGAAGTCGAACTCAAAGAATATTGCGAAAAATGCAATAAAAGAAAAGTAAAATGCCCTTTAAGGAAATGGGGGTGCGAAAAAAAAACCGCGAAAGGAAAAATGCCACAACATCTACAAATAAAAAGCGAAGAAATACAAAAACCTGGATGACAGCCATAAGCGATAATAAGCAAAAAATCGATGAGATAGGAATCGAAGTGGAATCCGATAAAATCCAAATGACTGAGATCTTCGACACCAGAGAAGCATTCGAGCTAGTGAGACAAAAAACGACAGATACTATACAAATTATGGAGAAAATAATGGAAGGGATGAAAGACAATACAAAAAAATGATGATATTGATTCCTACCGTCGGAGAATTACCAGTCACACCATATATATGGAAAATCACGGACTTCATCAAAAAATGGCATAAAGCAAGAGACGGAATGCAAGTATCAATAACGAGCCCACCGTTCTATTCATGGAGGAACGGATATAAAATGAAACTGAGAGTTTATCTAGACTGAGACTGTGCGAGAAAAGGTACACACATATCAGTATTCTTTGCACTAGTTAAAGGAGAATTCGATGATTTACAAATGTGGCCATACAATATGAAGACAATACTTGCAATTATCAGCGCAACGGATATAACGGCAAATGCTTTTAGGTCAATCGAATGAGCATGTTACAATAAACCCACCGAAAGCGAAGGAATAGCTACCGGAGTACCAAGAATGGCCACACGAGAAGTTATGTAGAGCCATGTAAAGGAAGACACACTATTTATAAAAATATCAGTAGAAAGAACGGGAACATGGAAAACGGATTGAGTGTGTTGATCAGTGTAAAGTGTATATAAGTATAAATATCTATATATGTATATAATGTAAAAGTAGAACCATAATATACTAAAATGCCTTTGCGTAAAATTAAAAAACGATAACCACCACAAACGACAAAAGTTCATTGTAATTGTAGAAAATGAATATCAAAAAAATGATCATTGAAGTAAGAACTGATCTTCCAGTAATGATGATGATGCAGATAATGAACGACAAGACGAGTAGAGCAGTACTAATAAAAATCGAAGAAATAGAAACAATAAACAGAATAAAGGTGGAAACAATAAAGTGTGAAATGATGTGGCAGCAGATGCAAGACGGACGAGAAAACCAAGAAGATTTAAATGCGAAGCAAAATAACAACATGTGTCAAATAAAGGAAATATACGAAGAAGGAATAGAGGAATTCGAAAAGCTGGTAAATAAAAAATTAGAACAAGGTATCCGAGAAGAGAAGCAAAAATACGTGCTAAAACAAAGAGCAATAATCCAAAAGGCTGAGACCGAAAAATTCCAAGAAAAAGCGGAATGGTGGGAAAAGAAAACCCAAGAAAAGGACGAACAATTAAAGCAACAAAAGGAAATATGCGAAATTAACCAGGAACAAAAATGGAAGATGAACCATGGGAATGTACTGTTGGAATTGCTGAACCAAAACAACAACCAGTTGGAAAACGAAGTACGAAAATTAAGTAATAGAGTGACAAAAGAAGTATGGGAAGACGCAAAAGAACAGACCGAATACCATAGTGAAGTCGTAGATGCCGCATATGCAAGATGCCTAACGAAGAGGGAAAAGAAAAAAGTAAGAAAACTGCAAATCCAAGTCGAGGAACAAGGAACAAAAATAAGTCACGAGAAGATGATGTTGGAGTTATTAAAAAAAATGTAGAAGAACTAAAAGACAAGTTGGAGGAGGTAAAGATGGACTACTTCGGATAAGTAATAGACGCGGCCTACCAACGAAGTCTAACAGACAGAGCAATTCGAAAAAATGGAGAACTCCACGCCAGATGTTAGGAACAAAAGATAAAAACGACCTTCGGAAAAGTAATGTTGGAACTAACTAGCCAAAAAAATAGTCGGCTAGAGGAGGAAGTGGAGGAATTGAGCCAAAGACTGTTTGAAAAGATGGATGAATTAGAGAAAATGCGCGTGAAATACCTTAGCCAAGTGGCAAAGACCGCGTACTACCAATGTCGAACTAAAGGTGCTGTAAGACGAAACGAGGAACTCCGGGCTCAAATCGAACAAGTGGGAAGTGTACAAATAAGAGTTCGAGAGGAACTAGAACACACAAAGAAAGAGCAAATCCTACAAGTAACCGAATGGTCAAAAACGATGGGTAGAGGCGAAAAAATGACGAATGGACTAAAGAAACAGGCAAAAACCTGGAAGCAAAAATATCAAGTAGTAGTAAAGAAACTAAAGAAGTTACCACAGAAATGGACACCTCTTGACGATTGGAAAATGTGGAAGCAGATAGAGGAACATTGAGAGGAAATCAGAGATCTGCAAGTTAAATTAAACTTACAAGCAAGGAGGAAAGAGAACCTTAGAAAATTCACCACCGTCAAAATCAACCAGCTAACGAAAACACAAAACGTATTAAGGAAAACAAATGAAGACAAAGAACAAAGCGACCTACAAGTCGAAATAGAAACACAAAGGTAAAATTACACAGAACGAGATTTGAATGGGTATAAAGTTATGTGCGAACAAAGAGATCTCGCGCTTAATCAACAGAAAGCGTTACGAGAAAACGAAAAGGAGGTTTTCGAAGTAAAAGTAAAGGAGATGCAAACGGAAATCGAGAGATTATAAATTTGAGAGAATACGACGATGCTGGAAGCAGAGGTGGAAGGTCTAATGGATCAAGTCAACCACTTATCATATTTACTGGATGAGGAACTGTGCACCTCAAGAACGCTACAAGCAAGAATTAACGAGTTTATGAGCACACTTCAAATGAAACTGAGAAAAAAGAACAAGAGGAGATGATAGAAAACATGAAAATAGCAATAGGACAACAACGCCAGGAGATAGACATATTACAAACCAATGGTTTCAGTCGAGAAACCTGATATAAGCACTGAAAAGGGAATTTCAATTATCAGATTCTAAACGAAAAGAATTAAAAGAAGAAAATAGATCCCCTAAACCAAAAACTAAAACTTAATCGGGAATGGGAACAAAAAGTAGATGAATTAAAAAGCGAGTTATCAAAAAAAATGGGCAGATCACGTACTAGAGGATTACTGGAAAAAAGAAGCCCAAAGAATCAAAAAGAAGTATTACAGAACAAAAAGACTAAACCGAGCGTATAAGAAACTCGAAACGTACGCAGTGAAACAATATCAAAGGGTACAATACCACGAACGACAAATACAAACGTTGGGAGAAATTAACGAAAAACAGAAAAGCGTAATAGAAAGAAAAATTAAAATTATTGCGATAATTCCCGAAATAAGAAGTCATCTCCTGAGAGCAGAAACGTTGATAATAAGCATGCCTGAGATAGATGATAAAAACTAAAGCGAAAACTCCTCTTGTAAATAAACCTGTATAAACGCACTAATCAAATGAATGAATATATAGAAAGATGATACAATGGCTCAGAATCATTTTTGTTATAACAATCTCCCTTGCCATTGATTCAACCTTACACCCAAAGATAACCTCATTGAAAGACAACCGTAGGCAGATGCAAGATCAAACAGAAGCCCTTAGAAGAATAGAAATAATGAAGAACGAATTAAGTCTATAACCCGAAATCAAAATCTCATGAAACCTTCTTGCAAAGACATTAATCCTCAACTGTTACAGAAAATAATCCAATTGAGTCATCTCGAAGAACTCTTGACAATAACAACTTCTCCTCCACCACACCAAATCACAGAAAACCCGAAACCAAACAACTTTGAAATATCTCTGATAAGCCTGGCAGTCGTCGAGACCAGTGCAATCTTAATAATCCTAACAATCATTCTAGTCATAAAAACCTATCCAAAATCAAAAAGACAAAGAAATCACCAAGCAAGACAAACTCAAACCAAACCATCAAGTTTACAAGAACTCAAACAAGAAATCCTCATTACCATAACCTCTTAGAAACCAACTCCCTCAACCAAAAAGAAAAAATCAAAAATCCACCAGAGCAGCAAATCAAGATGACATCTGTGATCCGAGCCATTAACATCAAATGTAGACATGTATATATATGTGTGAATAATTAATGATAGTCACAATGATATTATGAAAATAGTTATTTAAAAGTGCATGATGTAAATAAGACAAATCACCTTATGTTATCTCCTTCCTTACCTTGTAAATTGACCTCACTCTGTCATATTAATATATGAAAGTAATATTTATGTCTATGTGATACAAGTATATGAATGTGTCGGACAAATAAATAATAATTTGGACCGAAAAATTGCGGGGCCCAATTTAAACGGCCCCGGGAGTGGTTTGTTGGGCTATAAGCCATAATTTAAACAAAAAATGAGAGAAGTGTGTAAATTTAAAAAAAAATTAATGAGATTTGGAAATTGTCAAAATGGTTGCAATAACATAAGCATACACCGCAAACAGAAAACAAAATTAAATAAAAAATACCAATTAAAACAAAATAAAAAATAACATAATTAATTAAAACAAATAATTAATAAATTTCGCACACAATTGCATGAAAACATAAAGTAAAACACAAAACCGCCTATAACCTTTCAAAATAAGGTCTAGAAAATACACAGGCTGAAGTGGCGACCAGAATCAAAAAAGAAATCAGCAAAAAATAAAAAATGTAAATTTAACGAAATTAATATTAAAAAATTAGGAAAAATAAATAGAAAAAGAAAAAATTATTAAAATAAATAAAAGCCATTAAAACCCGAAAAAATGGCCAAAAATATTTAAAATTCGCTGATTGGTCACACACAGGCACGAAAAAACTATAAATACTGCAGCCATTTTCATAATATTTAACCTTAGAAAACCTTAAAAATTTTCTGAATTTGTTCGAATCTTGAGCTTTGAAAACTTGAAAATTTTGTGAATCTATTTGATTGTAAGTTCTTATTGATTTTTATATTTCAAATATATGTTTAATGTTAATGAATTATGAGTTTAATTGATTTTCTTATTCAATTTTATATATTCATGTTAGTTTGTAGAAAATGGTAGGATAACATTCAATTCCGGCGGTTGATTTTGCAGGACGTTGACGTGTTATCTTATCACTGACCACCCTTCAGTGTCTGCTTAGTCTGGTCGGCTATGAATCGATCACGGTGTAGGACACCGTGGCGGCCATTGCGATGTTGGGTAAACTGCGGGAAGATCGCCATAATTAAGGGGATAACATTTGGGTAAATGTTTAAGTAGAACAATACGATTTTTATATTTTTCAAATTCCTATCAAAATTAATTATATTGATGGGGTTGACTAGGGTTAGGAATAGCAACCCAAGAACAATAAATGAAATTTATTTTTTTTTGTTAATTTAAATTGTATTCTGTGGAGAATAGGCATACAATATTGAATTTAAAAATAATTTCAATAAATCGAGTAATGACCCGAGTATCAGTGTTTTTATTTTTGTTTTTCGAATTTTACTATTATTAGATTAACGACCAATTTTGGCATTAAGTAAAATACTACCGTAATTACCAACAATTATGAGATCGATGAAGAATTTGATTGCTTGAGAATATTAATTAATTATTATTCCTATTATATGCAATATCATATTTAAATAAATTTATAATACGAAATTTTTCCCCCATTTAGTTTTCTCTCTTCCGAAACTCTATAAATCATTTTTTTTTCCAATCAAAAAATCCTCAAACAGCTATCCGAAATGCAATTCAGCTATAGAATACCAAAATTATCACAGCCCAAGGCAAATGAGCTACCCAACTCAACATTCAGAATGACGACCTCACTCACCTATCTTGCCAACAAAAATACAATAGATAAAATACAATACGCATGCTCGGCACGTGGTTCGCTCCCGAGGTGGTGAAAGCTTTGCACACGCAGATACATCGTCTGACTAGATGTTGAGACGATCTGATCGCCGAAAATCGGGCTCAAAGGATCGTCATTAACGAACAGAGCGCCGTATTAATCGCAAGGCAAGACAATAAGACGAACCTTTATCTTGAACCTCCTTTTACTTGAAGCCATGGTAGATACAATCATACCTCTGTGGACTATAAGTTCAACACAGAAACTGGTAACAAGCTATCAGACTACCAAAACTAGTTGAAAATCTTAGTTTCATTGATTACTATATCTGATTATATTCAAAGAATATACGATATCGTATATTCTTTGTACATTTAAGTAAATTAAGGTTACCAAAATAAATTAAGATACATTAGAATGAATTTAAGTATATTAGAGTAAATTTAAGTGCTTTAGAGTACATTTAAGTAAATTAAGGTGCCTTGAGTAAAGTATGGTAAGTTAGGTAAGAAGTTTTTAAAATTAAATCGAGGGTTGACAGTTATGTTACATAAGGGTAAATTTTAAAGCTGATACTGGACAAATGACTTCGGGGACGAGCTCTGCCACTTGGTTCCCCAAGTCGGATCAAATAAACTGAATCTCGGCCGAAAGCGGAAATTCCCAGTCGACATCGATGAATAAAAGCATGATTTCGATAGTGACTAATTTTTTTTGTGTATTGAATTAACAATAGATTTACAGTTTAATTATATTTGGTTTTTCATTTCTTTTATAAATCTTGTAAATTTTAATAAAAATAAAATTTTGGTAATTATTATTAATTTTCTAGTAATATTTGACTTTTCTATCTATCTAAATAATGAATGGATGGTTACAGTCTTGTCTGAGTATAGTATAATGTTAATAGAACCTAATGCTTGCGAGTGGTGTGATTGAAAAGGTTTATTTAACTCAGAGAACTGAAATGGGAATTATTATAATTCTTATTAAAACCAATTTAAATTCTTTGTATGAGGTATTTTAACAGTAAAAGAGTAATTGTAAATGAAAGAAAAGATGTAAGCTTTTATAACACTTTATTTTTCTTAAATGAAACCGAGAATTTTTACTAAAATTAAGAACAGCTGATCTAACAGCGAATTTAATAATTAAGATAAAATAACGAATTACCGCATGTTAATTAAGATATAATTTTACGAATTTAAACAAATTTTAGGTTATTGAGATTATTTTGCCTTTTTCGTAGTAATTCTGGGGATTTAACCAAAAAATTTTTATAATTAAAGAACCTAGACTTTTAAAGTTCATTAGCGAACATTTTCCTTCAGAAAATTTCTTAATTATAGTATTTAAAATTTATTAATTAGATATCTAAAATAATGTTGTCTAAATTAAATTATTAAATGCTAACTAAGTAATCAAGTTTCAGATAATTTTGCCTCAAACTCTAATTTGTCCTAATATTTAACCATAAACTTGAAAGACCATGAGAAAACTTTACCCCTGACGCAAACATAAGATCGATAATAAAAAATGGGAAATGTGGGTATTAATGTCGAGGGAGTCAGAGGAGTTAAGTAGACGTTAGTCATTTTAACGGCAATCAGGAACCCGAAAGCGAGATTATCACAAGGAGTAGTTTTAGAAATGGGCTCACCTGCTTGTGGACTCTCGGCTGCTATATACAGTACCAACATGAGCTTTCTCATGGGTATATAGTGGTAAGGTCAAAATTGTGGGATGTCTGGGTGAGATAGCACTTACCCTAGAAAAATCAAGAGTTATTGAAGTAAATAGATTAAAATAGATGAGCGCATATTTAAACAAAATTAATTCTACCCAGTACACCAACACTAGTTTCGAGCTGTTGGGCCAGAACGTAAACGGCCTTGAAAAATGTTTAAATGGATCAGAAACACACACGCAGATACAACACGCAATTTAAAATAAAACATAAAAAACACCAAGTAAACCCGATAAAATCTGAGAAATAAAAGAATTAAATATAAAAATTAAGAAACATAAAAATAAAATAAAAATAATAACAAAATGCACCAAGATCCGCACGATACCTACACAAATACAACAAGAAAACACGACAAATTCGACGAAATTGAAAAAATTAATAAAAGTTCATTAAAATGAAATTTAAATTGAAAAATTGAATTAGCAATAATTCAATAAAAATTTTAAATAAAAAATTATAAAAATAAATCAAGAAATATAAAAACTAAAAAATAGAATTTTCTAGAAAAGAACAAGGTCGAATTTTGTTTTACTGCATCAAATTTTACACGTCACACAATTAGGTATAAATACTGATCCATTTTCACATTAAAAAAACCTTAACCATTTTTGTGAAAACCAAAAACCATTATTTTCAAATCAAGAAACCAATTTTTGAAAACTAATTTTTGAAACTCAAATACTTCGAATCTATTTTAAATTTTTAGGTGAGAATCGTTTATATTGGAACCCTCTTTCCACATCACGACCTTGCATCTCAATGGAGCTCTGCTCGGCGTCGATGTGGGAGGAGAGGTATTTATGCGGTTATACTGTTTTATGCCTTATTTTATGTTTGATGATTTGGAATGGTTAATGGGTAACTTTATTTGTTTCATGATTAATAAAATGTATTAATATGTATTTATATGTTTTTATAAATTATAACATTCAACTATCGAAATTTTTCCGGCCCACAGCCGAAACATCACGCAAGTTAGTAAAATCAACATAGTGCAGATGCATGTAAGTGCGTGGAAGATCGCCAATGATATGCACCCGTGAAGACTCAGCGTGCGCAACGCAGCGGTCGGATCGTAAATATTTATCCCTATAGCTGAAGCGAGGAATAAGGAAGGAGTCTCTGGCTGCTTCCTCGTTTCTCAATTCTGTAAAATCGACCTAAAATTTATCTAACAAACGGCTTAAAATCACCACACCGAGTAGTCCAGTGGGCACTCAATAACTATAATATAAACATACTATGCCTTAAGATCAATTAAAGGAAAAGGGTACGGGGACAACGTAAATTGAAATGGCTGATATAACCACTTCCGTGTCAATGCTATAAAATGAATTAATCGAGTTAGGATTAATATGAAACGAAATAAAGATAGGGTTAATAGGAAATGAAAGAAATTTAATAAAGTTATAAAAACGAATTAAATAAAGCTATGATAGAAATTAAATAAAGTTATGATTAGTATGAAATAAAACGAAATTATGGAAAAATGAATTTAATAAAATTATGATTAATAGGAAGTAAAATGAATTGGTTAAAGTAATGATCAATTGGAGACTAAATGAATTCAATGAAATTATGATTAATAGGGAACAAAATGAATTTAAATGAAATGAATTTAATAAAATTAGGATTAGTAACAAACAAAATCTCAATTGTACAGTGATTTGATATAATACACGAGATATAAAAAAAAAAAAAAATCTTAATTGAAACAAAAGAAAATTGGTAAAGTTAATAAAGAATAAAATCTTGTTTGTAATGAAAAATTTAATAAAATTTTCGGTTAATGAAAATAAATTCTTGTTGATAAAGTAGGTGAAGTTTATAATCGAGACGAAAATAAAATTTTATTTGTTAACTATGCTACAATTGACAACCATAGGGAATAAAAATCGTACCTACTAGGATATAGAATTAATCACAAACTGAGATCATATCGGTGAGGTAAGCAAAAATTGCGATCCATAATAAAGTAAATAGTACAGTGGAATAAATGAAAACCAATCAATTCGAGAATTGTAGGATTAACAATAAAATTTGGAACATTTTAGATATCATTCGGCAAGTTAGGATTATGTGTAGTTGTACAAAGATTAGAAATTGACCAACAGATCAGAATCGTGTTTTAGCCAAATTAATTGCGAAATTAGACAGGGATATTCCATAAAATCCAAATTAATCCGACGTAGCATGTCTTGTGAATTGAACCGTCAGGAGATCAAAATCTGAAAATAGTAAAAATCCATGTTCACCACGAAAAGTCGCCTCGATGAGATGTATTATTAACGACACCAACGCTCCCCAAAGTTCTATGATATTGGAAAAGATCCATTCGAGGAATGTTAATAAAATCCAAGATAGGGGTAGCCCAATGTTTCGACGAGAACGAAGGACAATTATGTGCATAATTACACTAATTTTCGAAATACGACGATTTGAAAATTCCGAGACGGTCGGAATAAATTAACTCGATGCGTTTGTCGAAATAATTAGCATAGAACCGCGATAAATTCCAATCGAACAAGTACTCGCCGGTCAATAATATAAACAACACATTTTCTCGACGTGACTAAGGTAAACATCGATCAAATTGGAATGAAGTCAATCTTGCAAATTTAATTAAGAAAATTTAACTCGAATTAACTTCAAAATTTAAACTGTTAAAAGCTTGAATTATAAATAAATTATAATTGAAAACGAGGTGCCTCATGAGTTTCACAGAACGTTTAATTCGCCTTCACCCTAAACTATTTTATAGGTGCACGTACGTATTGCAGACGGATCAAGCCCAGAGAAACCTCAGTGATAGTCACTAAGATATACCGAATCTCGGGCCTACCTAAACTCTCTTTAATTAATATAGCCAAGACCCTATCCCCCACACTATTAATTTTCATGATTTAAATTTCGATCATTACAGAGCATGTCCAACAATCAGATTACCACTCGGAAGAAACGCTCGGTAATGAGATTACGAACCTCCGACGCAATAGAAAGACCCCGGTCACAGTGGCCATATTCTATCCCTCGGAAAGCACGGGATCCGAGTAGCGACCCTCTCGAACCAGTAAGGCAAGAATACCCAGCCGCTGAAATCTTTGCAAATGCGCAGGACCTCCTCACCCATTGGGAGCGGGTGCAGGAGCAGGTGGACTTACAAGTAGTCAAGGCAAGGATGTACCTTGCAAATGTGCTGGATGACATCCTTGCTGGGCGGATCGCCGTCGCCCATCCACCTCGTCCGGTCCGAGATACTAGACGCCCTTATACGGTAGAAGCTCTCAAAAGGAGTCTCAAACGATTCTGCCCGGATGAATGAACTGACAAAACGTTATAGTGATTAAAAACAATAATTATAATTAGCATCGCGTGTATTTTTTTTTTCTTATATAACTGAGAATGAGTGTTGAGTTGTTTAAAAGAGTTAAAATATTTAGGCTGACTATAAATTGACGAGTAAAAATCCATTTAATTTCAGCAATGGCTTCTCTACGGATCCTGCAGACGGAGTTAGATCGCGCGAGGCAGGCGAATGCCGAATTACTTAGTCAAGTCCTGCAACTAACCCGTGAAATGCAGCAGATCAAAGCGACGTGCTTAGATCCTAAACGAACCAAAGTCCTATACCAACGACTTACCGCAGCTCAAAAGGGCTGGCCGAGGAACGCCAGCTCAATCGGAGTTTGCGAACGCAGGTACGGGGGTTAGAAGTCGCACTAGCTGTATGCCGAGAGGGTGAAGCGGTCACCTACCCGCTCATCTTCGCCCCGACTCAAATGCCACAGACAGCAATCAAGTCAACAGAGCAACCCGTCGTCACCAACAATCGCCGACCGGGACGTAAGGAGCGTGCCCGACGTCGAGCAACCCAACTCCAAGATACCAAACCATAGATATGCATCATGTGATTTGATTTAATAGAGTAGTTTAGCCTTAGTTGAGTCGTTTTCTTTTGAAATCGCATACCCGAACGGTCATAAGTAACCCTATTACGTCTCAGTTTTCCGCCGGTAATTAAGCACTAATCGTGAACAATTATTTATGAGGGACAGAGCAAAGCGAGCATAGGTCTTCTATCGACAGCTCGTGAACCCGAGGTTTGTCCGAGCAATTACAGTACTAGCCAATGGTATTCAATTTTTGCGGACAATCCACCACTTGAACACATTTCCAACGTTGCTTAGCAACGGGTGCCAAGTGGAGTAGTATCTTTTTGTATGGCGTTACTAGGGTCGCCAGGAAGACAAGCAAGATCTGAAACCCTGTAACCCACCATACAAATTTGGGGGCTCAGCCGGGATAGAATGATTGTTTTTGCGAAAAACCAAAGGAATATAGACATGCGTAAAGAAAATGTCGGGACGACATTTTGTCGAACCGCGGAGAGATGTAATAGCAATGAAACAAAACCCAGAGAACGATCGACGGAAAACGAACAACCTTACTACAAGATAAGAGGAAATGTCAAGGAAATAGACGACTGGCCCACCAAGTACAAATTTGGGGTCTCAGCAGGATTGAAGCTCTGTTATTTAGAGAGACCAGGACAATCAAGTTAAGAAACAACAGAGAATTATGCCAGTACACCCTCAGTCGGGATTGAAGGATTTTCATGTGCAAACAAATCGATGAGAAAGTGTAAAGATCGAGGAGAAAATTGGAACAACAATAAAAAAAACCTGACTACGAGACACAAATTTGGGGGGGCTCATAAAGGAGTGTTTCTACAAAGAACCCAAGGAAATATAAGTAAATGTGTAAAGTTTAAACAGAGGTGTTGAGACGATATGTTGCAAACCCCAGAGAGATGAGAACGCCATGAAACAAAACCCAGAGAACAACTGTTGAAAAACAAGCAACCCGACTACAAATTAGGACGCCAAGGCACTCAACATCCATCAATACTTGACGACATGACACCCTTGTAAGACACCAACAACAATGACAAGACGCATAAGTAATTAAAAGGGTAAAATTCGGGATAAAATGAAATGGGGTAAGTAAGGGGAGTAATGATAAACAAGAGAAAGACACCGAACCAACAAGAGGAAGCCAACGGTAATAGAATAAAGCACAACAGGTAATGAGTAAATAGTAGTAAATAAAACGACTCAAAACATATTAAAAATTTAGTTAATTAGTATTTAGATAAATTTAAAGGGTAATTTGATAATTTTAGATGGAACCAGCAGAAATTATAGAAAAACTAAAGGGGATTCTAAACATCGAAAATGACAATCTTGAGGAACTAATTAATAAACAAAAGTTAATTAAACGAGCTAAAGAGGATATATCAGCAATTCCAAACCTGTACTCCGATGAACATTGCATATTAATAAAATTAATCGATATTGATAAAGACGTAACTACTGAGAGAATATATGAAATTCTATCTATGAGATTAGAGATAACCAATTTGGGAAAAGCTGGTACAAGTTAATGGAAAAAGTCAAGAATATTGAAGACAAGATTACCACACAATGAAAGAGCAAACTAAGGCTTATGTGGAATGTTATGCGTGCAAAACAGAGGAAGCACGAGTAATGGTGATACCTTGCGGACACCTGAGTTATTGTCATGGATGCGCACAAGAGTCGCACTGTATGTTATGCCAGCGAAAGATAAAGGAAAGACTAACGGTTTACTTCCCATGAATTGTTATGATGAAATGAAATAAATGTGTATTATACATTACTTGAATTATTAGATGATAAGACGAATATAAAGAAATATGCAATGTTTATAAATAATAAAATAACCCGACAACGATAAACAATGGTAATAGACCAAAAACGTAAAAGCCGAATTAGGGAAATAATCAAAACACATGCACAGAGACACAAAATATTGGACGGAAAAATTTCGACAACCGAGTTTTCCTAGTATATAATCCTTTTTTTTTTGTTGTTTTATTGATATTATATTTATTGATATTATATTGAGATAGGACGAGGAAAAATGGTTAAACCTGAGCTATCTAATGATAGTACGCTCACCCAAGGGAAACCCTGATCAACCCTACTGAGAAAGGAACTGGTAGGCCAAGTCGCGTATGTCAGCAAGTAACCGGCGAGAGATTGATCACCTCTTTTGGGGAGCTTGTTGATGCGATTACCACAAATTTTGAAGGGGGGAGTGAAGAGATAGACCGAGAGGTGAGAGAAAGAGTGTACACGGAACAGAATTAATAGTTTAGAGTAAAGGTACCTAGAGATGACTTCTTTTTCCCTAGCTGGTGGTGAGGCACAGAGGACAGCTACGGACTGTCGTGCTCAGGTGGTTATCAGCCAAGGGACTGATGACGCTGGGCCGTTCGATACAAAAACCCGGATCACACACCGAGTATCGGACGATTCTTTTTTTCGCTGGGAGGCACTCGATACAACAACCCGGATCCCACACCGAGTATCGGGCCAAACGGTAGGTGAGATGTGAACTAACCGGTAAATGGTTCATACTCAAAATGTCCTACTAAAGCCAGATGAGAGCGCTCGAATTGAGCCGAGAAATCTGATGGATGGAGCGGGCAGAGATTTGATAGTTTATTCCCCGCTCCCACTTTTGAGCACTTCCTTTTCTTTTCACTATTCGGGAAATCAAGTAAACCGCTTTTGGAACTTGATTGAACGTCTAGGCATTTCCATACTTTATATTCTTCGAGGTACACAACCCGGATCCCACACCGAGTACCGAGGGAATGTTTTTTTTGTTGCCCAGCGAGGAGTTTGGTACAATAACCCGGATCCCACACCGAGTACCAAATATCCGAATGGCGGTGAGTAAAGCGTAACCGGAAGAATGCGCGGCCAAAAGACGCCATGGCTTGAGAGTCAGTGTGAGGCCTCAAACATACCCAAAAGTCACTGATTGAGCTCAAGTCCGATATAAGAGATAATATGAAATAGAGGCCGGATGATTATAATCAGATACTTGAGGCAATAGAGGGCGGATGTATAATCAGATACTTGAGGCAATAGAGGGCCGGATGATCATGATCAGATACTTGAGGCAATAGAGGGCTGGATGATCATGATCAGATACTTGAGGCAATAGAGGGCTGGATGATCATGATCAGATACTTGAGGCAATAGAGGGCCGGATGATTATGATCAGATACTGGAGGCCATAGAGTACCAGATAAGATATGATATGAGTAAAGATGAAATATGATTATGAATAAATGTTAAGGTCACAGATGACCAGTAAAAGAGGTAAAGCCGAAGGCCGACGAGCCGACGGAAAATCATAGAGGGCATAGAGCGCCAGCGATTGAGGATTAAGTAAATAAATTTTTTTTGGAGACATAGGAAAAACAATTAATGGAATGAATAAAAGTATGAGTATGATGATTATTGATATTATGATATAGATAATTGATACGACTATATAGATAACTGATAAGACTATATAGATAATTGATACGAGATTAATAGATAATTATTACGAGGTATAGATAATTAAAAATGGACTTAAAATGAGGGGGGTGAGTCAGATAAAGAAGACCACCACGATAAATGCGAACAGGGGATGATAACATAGATAGTATGGTAAACGGAGGAGAAATTAGTATAGAGTATAGAATATTGGAGTGTTATTTATTTTTAGGAATCGATAGTCAAGCGAAGCAATCCAAGTCAAGTACAAAGCAAAGCAAAGGAGAAAATATTTCAGAGCAAACGACAAAGCAAGCGATAACAAAGGAATTTGAATAGACGAGCAGAAAAGATTTTGGAATAAACGTCAGAGTAGTTACAAGCAGATAAGCAATCAGAAGTTTCAAAGCAACCAAAGCAAGAGAAGAGAAACCAGTCAAGCAGACGAATAACCGTAAACATTGATAGCATCAGCAACCGCACGAGAAGCAAAAGCCAAGAGAATAGAGAAAGAAGTTTATTAAAAGCGGAAGAAAAGAGAAAAGCTCGCAACAGTAGAAGTGTTAATACTAAAGTATCAACTGCAACCGGAACCGCACAGATAGCGGATTGACCGATTTTGAATTTAATAGCAGCGAGGAGAACGAATTACGTAATATCGAAAACCAGTTGACAACGATAGAATCAGTAAACGAAGAAGATCTGGACAACAATCCAAACATGACGACTTCAATAAACTCTTCAATTCCGGATGCAAATACAATGTTGAATAACAATAATGTGATGATAGGAGAATTCAGAGAAAAGTTTAGAGGAGAACCGTTTGACGGTAGTCTCAACAAATTGGACACATTTATAAAAGAATTCGAAGTGTATAAAAATATCTGTCACTGGACAGATCAAAAGGTAAAAGAGCGGCTACCCTTATATCTGAAAGGGAGCGCACAAGATGTATTTGTAAAAGAAGCGAGAGACGCAGCGAAATTGACAACGTGGACAGAGATTAAAGAGTTCTTAATAAAGATATTCGGGATAGAGAAAAAGGGGAATAGGAAGATATTGGACTTCCTACATCGAAAACAAAGACGAGATGAATCAAATGCCGTATACGCATGCGAATTGAAGAAATTGTGTAAAGAAGCCTTCGGAGAAACAGATTTGCCCGAAGATAAAATGGTAGACGTCTTCATAAGAGGAATCAAGAGGAAGACATACGAGCCAACCTTGGATGTTTGGCACCAGAAACGTTAGATAAAGCAGTAGCAATCGCAAATAGATGTGAAGCCCATCTAGGGACTGGGATATCAAGTGGCAGTCTTGGCCACGGAACCAACAACATCAACAGTCAACGCCAACAACCAAAACAACAATACCAATCCAGCTATGAATCAATTCATTCCAAGAGCACAGCAGATGTTCAAGCCACCAACAACGAGAATCCGGAGGATAGAGGTAATAACCAAGTAAGTTATAATAATAATTTCAGAAACAATCCAAATACAAATGAAAAATGCTCCATATGCCAAAGAATAGGGACATCGGTCAGAGAATTGTTCCGAAATTACACTTGTCAAAAATGTGGTAGACGAGGCATACTGAGAAAATATGTAGACAACCTATTAACAAAGCATGTTACAATTGTGGACAACAAGGACATTTCGCAAGGCAATGTAACATAAGAAGAGAACCAAACCAGCCAAGATCAAACAACTCTATGGGAAATCCACAAATTAACGTGATGCAAGAGATAGACATGCTACGAGAAACACTACAACGAATGCCCATGGAATTAAAAGAGATGATACAACAGATGCCCACCAATATACAACAACAACGAATCAACGTAATGAGAAGCAATGAGGAGATTCAAGAGCTGCGAACTAGAGAATATCAAGAGCAACAGCAAGCTGAATGGCAAAGACTACAACAGAGGAAGCCCAAGAAATCCAGCAAAGATGGGAAAATCGAAAACAAACCCCGAAAAGAATCAATATGATGAGAATGGAAATTCCAGATGAAATTCACACTGCGGAGCAGTGTGTTGAGAACGAAGGGGGAGGAAATATGATAACTGCTAACGAGAAAACAGTTGAATTAAACACGATGGAGAAAATAGAGGCATCAAAGAATTTACAGAGGAGGAAAAACAAAGACGTCGACAGTTAAAAGAAACGATAATAGAGAAACCGAATGAACCGGAAACTAAAGAGATGAAACGAGCAGAGATGATGATAACGGAAGATCAAAACGAGGGAACACTAATGTACGAGATAGACGAACTCGAAGAAGAAATTATGACACAAAAGACAGAGAGTACACTTGAGAAAATAAAGCAAGAGGAAGCTTTAGAACAAGAGGAGGATCAGTTAAAAGAAAAAGAAGCGATCCTGAAACAAGAGAAAGCCGAACTAAGAAAGAAGGCATTAATATTAAAAATAGACGGAGCGTTAAAACATTTAGAACAAGAGCAAGCAATAGATCAAAAAATAGAAGTGATGACAAAGAAAGTGCTATCTCAAGAAAGGAGGAGCAAAAATTAGAACTACAAAGAGATGAGCAGGAAGCATCAACGTCACAAGGAAAAGAAAAGATATTAGAACCAATAATAACAAAAAATCGAATCCAGAGGATACTGCTACAAAAAATAGAAACAAGAATCAGAAAAGAAAAGCCACGTGGAGTAAAGCTCAAATCGAGAATAAAATAAAAGAGATATGGCTCCAAATAAAAGGGCCAACAAAGATAATGAAAGAGGAGGAACAACCACATATTAATATGATGAGACAAATACCAGACGATCAAACAGACGAAGATGAAAGCGAGATAAGCAGTCTGGGCGGAGAAATATTTCAGTCATGCGAGGAAAACAAACCATATAAGGATGAATCAAAATCCGAATTAGAAGAAATGGAAACGAACGTGCCAAGAGAAGATGAAACCGAGATATTAAAAGAAATCAACGAGATCGTAGAAGAAGTAGATCGAAACCAAATGTTCCTAAACCTCAGAGATACAACCGCATACAGCAGAATAATGAAATTAATTGCGAAAGGACACCAACAGGATAATGGTACATTTACGGCATCATGGAAAGATATGATAAAAAAGTACCAAGAGAATTTGAAAGAATATGATAGAGAAGAGTATCAGGTAATTATTGATTGTCCAGAAATACCGAGACAGATAATAGCCACAAGAGGCGAAAGCACAAACGAGTTGTATGATTGGGTAGTGAAAAAGCTAGGACCCAGCTACAAAAATAAACCTTTATATTATCAGGGAAGAAAAATAAAGCGAGATATACACCTAGCGGATGCTCTAATATGGCCGAAAGGAATAAATGTAGTAACATTAAACAAAAATGAAATCGAGGAAACGACAGCGGAAATATGGCAGAAAATTCAAATATTGTACAACAAAGAAATAAAACCTGGATTAGAAAAAGAGAGACAAAAGATAATGAGGAAAAACCAGATAAAAATGACAGAACAAGCAATAGATCAAGCTAGAAAATATATTAATCGATTATCATTAACGAAACCGATTTCAATGAAAAAATTTGTAGAAGCTGTACGGGATACAGACATAATGAGATTCGATAACGAGAGAACAGATGAGTTGATAGCCAAATATGGAGAGCACCAAAGAGATATGAGAGGAGATGAACCAATAAAGATAAGAATAAAGCTACCAAATGATGAAATAAAGGAATATTGGTAGATCCCGATTGTCAAATGCACGAATTATACCGACGAATAAACAGAGAAATTATCCAACCAATAATCGAAAATAGTGACGACGGTATGGTAGAAGACGTGGCAATAATGTACCACAAACGGCAAATAAGTCCGCGAGAACGAACCCCGATATACGAATTAGGTATATGGGAAGACGGACAAACCATTAATATCATAGCCATGGATGAACCAGAGAGAAAAAATACAACAAAAAGGGAACAACAGATCCAAGAATTTCAAGAGGAAATGAAAAGAAAAATGGACCAAATATTAACCATCTACCAGTTATGGAGACAAGATGCGAAATTAAGCACAAAATTACAACCAATAGACGACTCGAGATGCCGATCAACACCATGGAAAAAGGTGTATGATGAAAAGACAAAGGAGTGGAAATGGAAAATGGAGAGAACTGAACCAAAATGGAGAAAATATATACCAGGAGAAGCGCCGGAAGACGCAGCTAACGAAATAACCTTAGAGTTATATGAAGACGAACCATATGAAAATTTACCAGAGGAAATGATAAACGAAATGGAATGGCAACCAGAAGAAGACGAGGAATAAACGATAGAGCTCGATTAGCCCCATACACATGGAAAATAGGTGGATGGGCTGAAAAAGTAAAATCGGCTGAAGAAGAGAAAATCATCGGTATCACAAGTCATCAATTCTATACAGAGATCGGAGGATACCGGATGAAATCGAGAGTGTACCCAAACGGAGATGGGGTAGGAAAAGGAAAATATCTATCAGTGTATTTTCTGTTAGCAAGAGGCAGATATGACGACAAGTTAGAGTGGCCATTTAATCGAAAAGTCACGATTTCAATCGCTAAACCTGGAAAATGGGAAGAGCGACACAGCGAAAAACTGGGAATGGACCCAAGATCTATGATAAGTCAAAAGCCAAAATCCACTGAAAATGTTGCGGGAGGAGTACCACAATTTCTGTTGAAAAAATATGTAACATCTCAATTTGTAAAAGATGATACGATATACATTACGATCGAAGTAGAAACAGAACGAGAAATGAAATTACGAATTCAACAAGAACAAGCGAGACCGCGAATCAGTGTACTCGAGAAACGAATACCAGGAACCAAATACTTGCCCACAGATATAGACGACCCTGTGGAGGAAGGACTAACGAGATTAACGGAAACGCAAAAATGTAGAGAATTAGCAGCGATATTGAGGACCGGAGCAAAGAATCAAAGACGAACGGTAACAGATTTAGCCAAATGGATAATCGATTCTTGTAGCAGAGTGGAGAATCTGCGAAATATCGTAAAGGAAATAGAGGAGTATCGGAGAATGTATGCGTGGTACCCAGAACAATTCCGAGAAATTATCCGAAAATGGAAACATACCGAATGGGGCAGCCACAACGATAGAGAAGTATAGTTTAAAAATTATGATGCCAGATTTCGAGCCAATCGAAAGAGAATTTTTATATCACTGCCAAGGTGAGTGAAGTGAAAAAGAGAATACCGTATGAACCGCCATTTCATTTACAATACCAAGGACGATCATTAGACGACGATCTCGAAATCGGAGTTACGCAAATGCAATTGGGATCAATAAATGTATTAACAGTAGCAAAGATCGCGGGTAGAGAACTCAATAAAAGAGAAATCAGAACGAAAACGCCAATAGGACGACAAGAAAGTCTAAATACGCCAGAAGTTCCACCTGCAGCAGATGAAGTAGTCGTCATCACAACAGGAGATGAAGAGATATTAAATGATCTAAATGATATTGTGGACGAGGAAACAACCCGGAGAATACCGGAATCAAGAGATTTGTTCATGACAGAAGATGAAAACGATCTGATAACAGATGAACCAGACGAGCTAATATGCGGTCAAAGACAGCCAGTCGAAATTATAGAGCCAGATACCGAAGAGGAAAATAAAAAGAAAGAGAGAAGACGCCGAAGCTCGACAGGAGACGAATGGGATAACTGGATAAATGAACGAGGAGCTACAACATCCAAAGAAACAACAGATGAACAACCCAAACGAAAAGAAACAGGTACGGTAATGGAAAAGAAATCCAGAGGACGACCAAAAATTGATAAACCAGCTCCAGAAAAGAAAACGAAAGAACAAATGCAGATGGATCAACTGACAACGAAATTAAACAAGCTTAGCCAAGTAACGAAGCAGTTACAGGGAAAACTGAAAGGCCAAGAACAAGGAGCAAAGTGGATCAATAGATTGATAACTGATATGCTGGGATTAGCAAATCCAGAAATAAAGAGAAATTTAAAACTCAATAATATCGGAGCAGAAGCGAAACAGCTTTGGACAGCAATAAAGCCAATAATAAATAAAATCATGGACAACAAGGTACGAACTACAACCAGAGATCCAGAGGAATTACTGTTGATAATAAATCACTTAACAAAACGATCAGACGATCCAAATAGATATTTGGTAGGAATGGCCTACCTGATGTACAATACGATAGTGATATACAGAAAGCGAACTCCAAGATACAATCCAAACGGATATGAATTCGCAATAACAGACATTATCAGGAAAGTAATTGAACCATTCATCCTGACTCAAGGTGGATGGCAAGCCTTTTTAAATTTGGTAAGTAAAGATGATCAAACCGAGATGATGCAAGCGAAGTTAAAAGAGTTATTAACGGAATTCGAGACGACGATTAATGCAAGCGATCCAAAAACAGCTAGAAAAGGGATGAATACGATAATCACTACAATACTCATATGGATGATGTGCGTGAAAAGGGTAGAACCGTTTGTAGTATATGATTGTGACAACATAAAGATTGGTGATAAATACTCACTAAAAGAAACGGAAGAGTGCAAAGCTGCAAACCCCGGTAAATTACAGACAACAGCTACAGCAGTATCGTATAACGTATATCAAGAAGTAGACTTCATTAAAACGGAAATCAAAGAATGTTCAGTAACAAGGAAAATTGTAGCATTTCATTGCGGACATCACTCGCACTCAACAATTATAGAAGCTGGAACGGAAACAACAGTGGTTTCTGTAACGCGGAGCGAATGTGAAGAAGGATTCACGACAGGACGTATCTCAATAGCTGGACGAGTGAATGTGGCAGCCGAAGAAGGAAAGATAAAAACTACCCGAGTATACGCTGCGGGAAGAATAACGGCTGGAGACGGAACATGTCAAGGAGGAGAGTACACCCTATTGAATCAACTAGTCAAAGGAGTAGTAGTGATTGAAAGTTATCAAGTAAAGTTAGAGAAATACCAAGGATATTTCGATCCAGATACACAAGCAATGAAAAAGTACCCTCAATGTCTAGCAACAGATAGATCATGCAATACGGGAATGTCAACGATCGTATATCACGCCGATACCAGAACTTGTAGACTCACCTTATTGAAAAGTGCAATATTTGATGAAGTGCAAGGACAAGTGCACAGAGAGACAGAAACTAACACGCAAAAAAGTGCATTAGATGAATTGCGGAGAACCGGAAGAATCGGAAAACCAACGATAACCACAACTATCGGATCAGAGGTCACACCAACAGTAGTAATATCAACTGATACCACAATCGGAATGAGATTTATAAAAGGACGGATGGTGAGTAAATGTGACGAAATGGTAGCCAGTACTAATTATAAAGGAATATTCTTATCGCGAACAGCAATACCGAACGCAAAAGCGCAAATAGACCCCAAAGATGTGAAACTATATCTCTATATAATAACAAGATGGATTTCTTATATCATAAAGATTGGCATCAACAGAGAAAATATACTACGATTTGTTAAAAATGACTGTATCTTGAACAGAGAAATATTAAAAACAAAATTGGCAATGGCAATCACAAATCCGGATAATGCAATCCCATTATTACCACTCCAAGAGGGATATTTTGGAAGAATCGTCGGAGAAGTTATGTATACGTATAAATGCGAAAAGACAATGCGAAACTACCAAGAAAATTCAACAATCCCAGAGATATAATGCAAAACGATTTAGAGGATAATCATAAGAAAATCAGATTCGCCAACAGTAACAAGGATGATAAACCCGAAAAATTTTTTGGTTAACCAAACCCCATTTCAGTTGCAGTAAGTATATGGACCGTTATTCGAAATAAGAGATGGAGTTGGTTTACAGTTCCAACTCGATGTAATAGTAGCACACCAAAAATATTTTGATAAACAGAATTGGCCAGTGAAGCAGAATTCAAACCAGTTTGATATGATCACAGAGTGGAATATACCAAACGAAAGATCGGAACGAGCCAGAGAACATTTTTAATTTTCAGCACAAGGCAAGCAATATTATCCAACATTGTAACTATAACGGGAGGTACAACTATGAAGAAACCAACTACGAAATGTTACTATCACCAGATCATTTTCAACACGCTAACAGGCAAATTGATGAAAGCCATGTGGGGAAGATTCTTAATCTTCGGACAAATGATGGCAGGAATTTTTAGGAAATAATCCTCATCATTCAAATCGTAAGAGTAATCTCTACACAAATGTTAGCATGTTTCGATATCTACAAAAGAGAGAGGAAAAATCACTGAAAATGGCAATGGATTCTTACGTTTAGCTAAGACAATGGTGGTTACATGGACACTCAAAAGAATATCCACAGGATAAAGAGACTGGTAGGAATTCTAAAACTAAATGAATGGTACAATGAAAAGTCCGGACGAAAAAATTTAAAAGCAATAATGAGACAGAAGCCGAGAAAACCCAGAATCGAACGACAAAAACGAGTAACTGGAACGATGGTAAATTTCAGAGATAAGTAACAGCGACAATGACGAAAAACCAAGGAGAACACAATGCTAACTCAAGAGCAACTCAAGCAATGGGAAATCGAAAGACAAGACATAGTGGCACTACTAATCACCACCACCAGTATCAACGAGTCTAAAGAAAGCAGCATCATCAGTAGACGAGAAACATGCCATAGAAGTACAACGTACCAATACAAGATCAACAACATTTACGAAATATTTATCCAGTACCCACGAACCAAATTGGGGCAGACTTAGTACCAAGAACCATCAGCCAAAGATCAAGAAGTGTGGATCAGATCCAGAAACTCGAACTATAGCTATGTTACAAACACTAGCTGGACCAAATTAACGGTAACCCATAGGATAATGGAGTAGAAATCAAACAGCAATGATTGATACAGGAGCAAACATTTCAGCTATAAAAATGGATAAAATACCCGGAAAATTGTGGCCATGTATAGAAGAAGCTAACATGATGTAATAACTTGCAAGCAAAGAATCGGTAGGGTTATCGGAAAAAAAATCGGTAATAATCGAATATAAAGTGAAATCAATACGTATTTAGCAGTTATCAGGAAAATGAGCGCAGATTGTAAATTTGGAACAGATCTCATGCAAATACTAAAGAGATAATAAATAGATCTAGATCAATGGAGCTGAAGAGATAAAACCGGATGAATATGTATGTTGAAATCAGAGGTGAAGATGCCTCAGAGAAAATTAATAGTGCCAGGACGGACACAAATGATGTGTTAGTAAAAGTGAACGAAGAAACTAGAGGTGAAATGATTTTCGAACCTAATCACAAATCGAGAAAAAGAAGGAACTGCCATTTAGCCAGAGAAATAGTGATGTAAACGATAACAGTGAAATTCCCGATAACATTCAAATTTTGACCGAGGAAGATAAAAGTTATCTATGAAACGAAAAGACTGGAGCTAACACCAATGATGGACAATTGAACTTCCAACAGCAAAAACTGCAGGAACTGAAGGAAAACTATGGACAATGACAGTAGATACTAAACGAAACGAGAAAGAATCAACTACAAAAACACTATGGAATTTACAAGATAATATTTGCAGCATCGACTTAGATCTCGGTACAAGCGACTAACGCAAACACACGATAACCACTAACAGACGATACCGCAATAACATACGGCCCATATCGATTGGCAGAAGCTCAAATTCAGAGCAGAAAAGATGCAGACAGATGCTAGACGCAGGAGTATCGAACCAAGTTGCTCGCCATGGCAATTTCCAAGATGGTCATGGTAAAGAAGAAGACGGAATCACCGGTTCTGCATAGACATCGAGACGACTCAAATGCGGTAACAAACGGGATACATACCCACTACCAGATATAAATGAAATGTTACAAATCGTTGCACGGAGCACCTATTTTACATCGCTAGATTTAAAAAGTGGCTATTGGCAAATAAAGGTCAAAGAGGAGGACAGAGAGAAAACTGCCTTTACAATTGGAAAAGATTTATACCAATTCAAGAAAATGCCTTTTGGACTAACCACCACCAGCTTCATTCCAGAGAATGTATGAACTTTGGTAACTCACGGCATTAAACAATATGGTATAATTGAGACTTATTAAATCTATTCTAGTACCGTCGAGCAACATTTAAAAGACACCGTATATTCGTTCGACTGAGACAATGGAAATTGAAATTGAAACCATCAAAATGCGATTGGGCAAAGGAAAAAGTCACCTTCTTAGGACACATTGTGTCGGCGAAAGGCAAAGAACCAGATCCAAGAAACATCGAGAAGATAAAGAATTGCCCAGCACCAAAGACAGTCACACAAGTGCAAGAATTCTTAGGCTTATGTGGATATTATCGAAAGTTCATCAAGAATTATGCACCATTGCGAAACCCATACAAGAGTTAACCAAAAAATACCGTTTAATATGGGAAGATGAACAACAAACAGCCTTCGAAACACTCAGAGATAAACTGAATCAGCACCATACGTACACCCAGATTTAGAAACCGTTTTTGTTAGCAACAGATGCAAGTGGATATGCATCTGGAGCAGTCCTAGGACAATGGGATGACGAGAAAAGAGAGCGAGTTATTGGATATTACAGTCGAACGTTCAAGAAACATGAAAAGAATTATTCCGTGACTGAAAGAGAAGCATTAGCGATAATTCAAGCTATTAAACATTTCAAATATTTATTATGGGGTCACGAGATATACATCACTACAATTCACAACTCATTAGTATGGTTAGGCACCAAAGAAGCAATCGAGCAGATTATGAGATGGCGATGAGTGCAAGAAATACTTCACCGTAAATAAAATTCAAATCAGGAAAAGCCATCGCTAACGCAGATTGTATGGTCAAGATTTGTATTCGAGGAACTGTGGATCAGGATGTAAGACGCATATGCATGATCATCGCAGAAGATATTGATTTCACAAAACTGAGAAATGAGCAGAAAGAAGACGAGGAGCTAAAAACAATAATTGAATTCATAGAAACGAAAAATATGAAAATCTTCGACAACAATAGTAAATTAAAGGAGCATATGGAAAAACACAGACATCGATACACTATGGAGAAGGGATGGTTATTACTAATGGATGGTGAGAAACGACTTATGTGCTTACCAGAGAGTAGACGAAAAGAGGTGCTAATGCAATACAACGAGGAACTTGGAGATCACATTCAGCAAAAAAGACGGAAGCAAATAATTATTGGCCAAATATCGGAGAGGACGTAAAGGATGATAAAGAATTGTCTTATAACCAGAAAAGCACAGGAAGTAAATTGAAAGCACAATTAAAGCCAATGCCAATTCCACCAGAACCAATGACATGATCGCAATGGATGTAGTAGGACCCTTACCGCCAACGATGGAATATTTACATATTGGTAGTGACAGATTATTTATCAAAATTCCCGGAAGCATTCGCAATACCAGATCAAAAAGCTAGAACAATAGCGAGAATCCTAGTAGAGGAAATATGCTGTAGATACGGAACACCCAAACAGATCCTAACTGATCAAGAATCCAACTTTTAATGAGCGAAATAATAGAGGAAGACAATACTTCAGAATTGCGAGCTGAGAACATCACCATATCCATAAACAAACAAATGTCAAAACCGAACGATTCAACGGCATATTATAGATGATGATCGAAATTATGTAGGCAGAACACCAAAGGATTGGATAAGATAAATAAATCTAATGCCTTATGGCATATAGAATTCAATACATTCAGCACAAAAATGAGTCCATTCAATTAAGTACGGCAGAGAAATGCAACATGCGATAGACTTAGAATAAATCAACAACGCACCAATAATCACAGTATATGGAATTGAATGATTATGTAAACAGGATTCAAAGAGCGAATGCAAGAGATCTGGACAAACAGCAGGGAATATAGATTTAACCAAGAGAGCTATACAAGAAATTGCACATAAAGAAAGAGACTGCGTAGCATAACTTTCCAGGTTGAATTGGGTAATAATCGCAACGCCAGAAATTATCCCAGGATAAGCCAGAAACTACACAAGATGTGGTAAAGGACCTTAGAAATAAGTAGTAAACGAAACAATGCTCGGGTAAACTAGTCAATAACCCACTCACCAGACCTATTTTACGTAACGTGAGCAGATTGCAAAGCAATACAAGACAATAACAAGAGAACCAGAAAATCGAGGTGATGCAAACCAGATCACAAACTCAACAACTGAGTATAAACCGGACTAACGATGAGTCGAAAAATAGAAGCAACATCAAATAATACGTAAGGAACCTAAACCGGATGAATCCAAAATAACTCTAAACGCGACTCAAGATAATGTAGACAAGATGGATATAATAGGAAGCCATCAGAGAAATAATGCCAGAATGGGTCGAAGGAAAAGGATGGATGAGAATAGTAAACAAAGCGGGAAAAATCGCTATGGATTAGCCAAAGGAGCTAGAAGTCCACCAGAAATGGATCGTATCAAGGAAGCATACCCATGATCTTCACTATGGCAGATTAGAAGGAACGTACCGCTACATATTGCAGTAACAACAGAAATACTCCAAAGGTATAAAGATATAATCAACTTATGCAGAAAGCGGACACCCCTAACATATCCAACGAAAGAAAGGGACAAACACATTAATGTTGCAGTTGCAGCAGATGCCTCTACAACAGTTCTGAGAGAATTACTAAAAACGGGATCAACGTTCAAAGAAAAAGACATGGGGAAAACATGTACTCTTACACGCTGAAATCCAGGCCAGGCAAGTGCAATAAAATTAATAACCCATAATGCGACAATCAAGAGAAAGAGAAATGATGGGTAAAAAATTCCAACACAAAACAACAAATACACAACAATCATCAAAACAAACACACAAAAACAATCAAATCATGAACACCATCACAAAACAAAAATCACAAAGACAAACACAAAAACAAAAAGAAATAAAAAATCATAACATGTCAACAAAACAAACAACAAACAAACAACAAAAAAATCATCAGAAAAAACAAAAAAAAACAATAAACACAAAAGTCATCAAGATCCGGTTACACTTGAAGTCACGATGAATATCAAATTAAAATTTATTTGTGCCAAGGTCGGCATACGAGCAATTTTGATTTTTCCTATTGTATAAGTAAGTGACCATATAACCGAATCAGAAATCGTCTATTTCTACCACCTCGTCTAAATAGCCGGTTGTTACTACAAATATACCCCACAACAGATATTTCGTTACAAATGATATTATTTTCATCTTCGATCTGTTCGGATTGTTTTCTGATACTCCTAAACATTTTGAATCCCGATTGGTTTAATGTTGTTGTCCACCAGATCTCCCACTTCCCGTTATATAGAAAGGCCATCACAAACCGTCAGTTATGGTCGGAATAATAATTTGTTCAATTTAGTATCTTTATTTTAAAGCTTTCTTATTATAGTATCAAAACATATACAAACCATAAACTTACATTCGTATTGTCGATGGACTTATTGTGAACTTAGTTTATAAATAAATGTTATCTTCCTAACAAAATCTCATCAGTACTGCTCATCATTTTTGAGATGATGGTGTTTTAGTCTCACCCTATTAACATGCTTTTATTGTCTTTGGAAGGATACGAGAACATATATCCAGTATATCTTTAATAAGAACGATTCTGTTTCTTACAAATCATCAATATATACGTTAAAATAAATCTTTAGTGGTGAGCTTCGTAGGTCCCATTTCATCAGATTGGCTGCTGCCTTCGTCTTGTTTGGCGTCGATAGCTTCCCAATATGTTGTTGTTTTAACCATCATTCTCCTTTCTCTGGTTGTCGCATTAACTGGTTAATTTTTAATGCCACTTGCCTGCCTGGATTTCAGCGTGTAATGTAGTAACATGTTTTCCCACTGGTCTAATTTCTTTGAACGTTGATCCGTTTTAAGTATCCAGAACTGGTTGTAGAGGCATCTGCTCAATGCGACATAATGGTGTTTGTCCCTCTTCGTGGATATGTTTTGAGGCGTGTCGCTTTCTGCAAAGTTGGATTATAATCTATATCTCATGAGTATTTCTTGTTGTACTGCAATATGTAGCAGGTACTTCCCTTCTAATCTCTATGAAGACAGGTTGCTTTCCTTGAACATCCATTTCTGATAGGATTTCTTCTAGCTCCTTGGGCGTAATCCATAGCGATTTTTTCCGCTTTGTTTACTATCTCATCCATCCTATTTTTCCTCGACCAACATCTGGCATTTTCTCTGATGCTTCACCAATTAAAATATATCCCCAAAATCTGTCAACATTAATCTGAGTCGCGTTTAGAGTTATTTTGGATTCCCGGTAATGGTCTCCTACGGTATTATTTGATGTTGCTCTAATTTTCGACTCATCGTAGTTCCGTTTTATACTCCAGTTGTTGAGTTGTGATCTGGTTTGCTACCTCGATTTTCTGGTTCTCTTGTATAATATGTTCTTGGGTATGCTTTTGCATCTGCTCACGTTTACGTAAATATCTGGTGAGTGGTTATTGACTAGTTAACCACGAGCATTGTTCTCGTTTACATACATTATTTCATAGGTCTTTACAATCGTGTAGTTTTCTGGCTACCCTGGGATAATTTCTGGGTTGCGATATATACTCACACCAACAACTCCAACTGAAAGTATGCTCCACGCACGTCTCTCCTTATAATCGGTGCCAATTCTTTATAGCTCTCTTGGTAATCAATATTCATGATACATGCTGTTTCCAGATCTTCTTAAAGCATTCGCTCTTTGATCCGTTACCATAATCATAATTCCATATACTGTGAATGGTGTGATTTATATAAGTACTATCGGCATTTGCATTCTCTGCGTACATTAATTTGAATGGACCTCAATTTTGTATGCGAATTGTATGACAACATATCATAAGGCATAGATTATATATCAATCCAATCCTTTTGGGTGTCTGCTTACAATAATTGAATCATTTCTATTAATATCCGTTGAATCGTCGGTTTGACCTTTGTTTGTTTAATGTATGGTATGTCAGCTCGCAATTCTGAAGTAATTTTACTTCCCTCTATTATTTCGCTCATAAAAGTTGGTCTGAATCAGTTAGGATCGGAGTGTTCGTATCAGCCTAATTCCCTCTACAGGATTCTCGCTATGTCTCTTCTTGATCTGGGT
Organism: Schmidtea mediterranea; assembly: GCA_022537955.1. Classification (NCBI taxonomy): domain Eukaryota; kingdom Metazoa; phylum Platyhelminthes; order Tricladida; family Dugesiidae; genus Schmidtea; species Schmidtea mediterranea. The sequence continues at coordinate 178,336,092 of CM039679.1, read as the reverse complement.
ATTGCGATCTTCCGGGAATTGATAATAATCTGTCGCTACCAATATGTAATATCCTGTGGGTTCTGTAGGTCACTGACAGTCATGCGCATCATTGTCATGGGTTCTGGTGGAATTGGCATTTGGCATTTAATGGTGCTTTCAAATACTTCTATGCTTTCGGTTGCACATATTAGACAAGTTCTATATCCACCTATTTTACGTCCTCCGGATATTCTGGCCATATATTGCTCCGTCTTTTTGCTGACATGTGTCTCAAGTTTTCCATCGTTGATATTCTATCAGCACCCAATCTCTTTTCGTCTGACGCGCGGTAAAAACACATAAGTCCGTTCTATCATATTATTCACCATCGGCATAGTAAACACATTCCCTTTCTGCCATAGTGTATCGATGTCTGTGTTTTTTCCATATGCCCTTTAATTACTTATTGTTGTCAAGATTTCATAGTTGTCGTTTCTATGAAGTTCGATAATTTGTTAGCTCCTCGTCTTCTTTCTGCTATTTCTCAGTATTGTAATCAATTATCTTCTGCGATAATCATGCATATTCGTCTTACATCGTGATCCATTAGTTTCCTCGAATACAGATCTGACATACATCTGCGTTGGCGTTGGCTTTCCTGATTTTTAATTTATGTACGGTAGTATCTCAACTGCCGCCGCATCTCATTAACTGGCTCGATAGCTCTTGTGTTGGCTAACAAATACTAATGGTTTAGATCTGTAGGAATATATATCTCGTGACCCATATAATATTTGAAATGTTAATAGCTTGGATTATCCTAGCCCTCTCTTCAGTCCGGTAATTCTTTTCATGTTTCTTGAAGTTCGACTATATATCAATAACGCTCTCTTCTTCGTCATCCATGTCTAGATCTGCCCAGACATATACCACATTGCATCGTGCTAACATAAAACGGTTCTTAAATTGGGTTACGAGTATTGGTCGAATCAGTTTCTCTATGAACGAAGTGCTGTTTTGTCTCTTCCATAACGGGGTATCTTTCATGGTATCTTGTACTAGTTCGAGGCAATGGTGCATAATCTGATGAACTTTCGATACATCCACATAAGCCAAAACCACTTGGTACCGTCTTTGGGGCTTATTCATCGGAGTCCTAAGGATTTCCTTTGCCATCGCAATTGAATGTTCTTCATCCATTGTCCGTCCGACTTTCGGTGTTATATTAGAGTTCTCATTGATTGATCAATGTAGCTTTCCATCATCTGTCTCTCTGCCTCATAAGCCACTTATTAATCACCTAGCGATGTAATGCTGTCCGTGCACGTTAACATTCATTATCGGTAGTGGATATCCGTTTTGTTAACGCATTGGTCCGATAGTCTCAGAAACCGTTGTGTCTTTTTTTACAATACCACTGAAGCATGGCGAGCAACGGTTCGATTACTCCTCGCTACATCTTCTGCACTCTTTTCTGCTTCTGATTTTTGAGCTTCGCAAATCGAACAACCAGTGTTATTGGGTATCGCGTTAGTGTATCGGTGTTGCGTTACGTCGCTTGTCACGAGATCTAGCGATGCGCAATATACTTAAATTCCATAGTATTTGTAGTTGTTCTTCTCGTTTCGTTGTATCTGACTGTCGAATCCATATTTTTTTCCTCAGTTCCTGCAGTTTGCTGTTGAGAAGTTCATTGTTCAGGTGTAGCTTTCCAGTCTTTCGTTTTCATAGATAATTTATCTTCCTCGTCAAAATTTGTAATGTTGATCGGAATTCACTTGTTATCGTTTACATACACTATTTCATCTGCTAAGGCAGTCCATCTTTTCTCGAATTTGTGATAGGTTCGAAAATCATTTACCTCTATTTCCTTCGTTCACATTTTACGTAACACATCATTTGTGTGCGTCCTGGCAACTATTATTTTTCTCTAGCAATCTCACCTCTGATTTCAACATAATCATTCATCTCGGTTTATCTCTCACTCCATTGATCCTAGATCTATTATTTATCTCTTTTAGTAATTCGGCATAGATCTGTTCCAATTAACAATCTCGCTCAGTTTCCTATACGCAAATACGTATTGTTTCACATTAATATCGAATATTGACCAGATTTCCGATACCGCTACCGATTCTTTGGCTGGCAATTATTTAATCATGTAAGCTTTCTTATATACAGGCCACAATTTCCCGGGGTATTTTTCCATTTTATAGCTGAAATGTTATGCTCCTGATCAATATCGTTTGATTCTACTCCATTATCCTATGGGTAACCGTATGTTGGTCCAGCTATGTTTGTAACATAGCATAAAGTTCGAGTTTCTGGATCCTGGATCCACACTTCTTGACTTGGCTGGTTCCTTGTACAAGTCGCCCATTTGGTCGTGTGGTAACTGGATAATCGATGTTGTGATCTTGGTATTGTACGTGTCTTCTACGGCATGTTTCCTCTACCGATAGGTTGCTTTCTTTAGGCATTCAAATGACTGGTGGAGATGAGTCTAGATAGTACACTATGTCTTGTCTTTCAGATTTTCCCATTGCTGATTGCTCTGAAGTAGCATTTAATGTGTTCCTCACTTGGTTTCGTCGTTGTCGCTGTTACATCAATTCTCTGAAAATTATTTATCCATCTTCCAGTCTAAACTCGTATTTTGGTCCGCTTTATCTGGTTTCTCTTCGGCTCTAGCCATTAGTTAAATTTTCGTCGACTTCTTCATCGTACATTCATTTTAAGTTATAAACCTAAAACCAGTCTTTAACTGTGATATCTTTGGAGTTCCATGTAAAATTGCTTAGCAAAACGGTAAGAATCCCATTGCACATTTTCCAGTATTTCCTCTCAACCTTTGTAGATAATCGAAACATTAACATTTGGTTAGATTACTCTACGATTTGAATGATGAGAATATTCCTAAAAATCCTGCCACATCTGTCCGAAGATTAAGAATCTTCCCATCTTCATCAATTGCCTGTAGCGTGTGAAAAGATCTGGGATAGTAACAATTCGTAAGTTTGGAGTAATTCTCTCCATAGTGTTACCCACACATCCCGTATATAGATTAACATGTTGGATATATATTGCTTGCCTTGTGCTGGAAATAATAAAATGTTCTCTGGCTCGTTCCAGATCTTTCGTTGGTATATTCCACTCTGTGAATATATCAACTGGTTTGAATTCTGCTTACAGCCAAGTTCTGTTAATCCAAATATTTTGGTGGTGCTACTATTACATACGAGTTTGGACTGTAACAAACTCATCACTATTTCGACATAACGGTCCCAATACATTATGCAACTGAACCATAGTGTACAAATTTTCGGGGTTATCATCCTTGCTACTGGTTGAGGTCTTAATCGATTTTTTCCTTTATGCATTATCTCTTAAAATTCGTTATGCATTTATCTCTTGGATGTTAGAATTTTCTGTGTTTCGCATTGTTCTTTTCGCATTTTATACGTAAACGGAGGTAACTTCTTGCCGAACAGATACTTCCAAATATCCCTCTTAGAGTGGTAATAATGGATTGCATTATCCGGATTATGTGATTGGCCATTGCCAATTTGTTTTTATAATATTTCTCTGTTCAAGATACAGTCTTTTTAACCAAATCGTAGATATTTTCTCTGTTGATGCAATCACTTTAGATATAGAACACCATCTTGTAATTTATATAATATATTTCAACAGAATCTTTGGGGTCTATTTGCGCTTTTAGCGGGTTCGGTATTCTGTTCGCAGATAAGAAAATTCCTAATAATAGTACTTGTACCATTTGCGTCACTACTCACCATCCGTAACTTTATAACTCATTCGATTAGTGGTATCAGTTGATATTACTAAGTGCATGTGTGACCTCTGTATCCGAATATGTGTGGTTATCGTTGGTTTTGCCGATTACTCAGGTATCTTCGCAATTCATCTAATGCACTTTTTTGCGTGTTATTTTGTTCTCTCGTGCACTTGTCCTTTCCTCATCAATATGGCACTCATAAGGTGAGTCTACAGTTCTGGTCAACGGCGTGATAACGATCGTTGACATATCCGTATGCATGATCTAATCTGTTGATAGACATTGAGGTACTTTTTCAATGCTTGTGTATACTGGATCGTAAAATATCCTGGTATATTCCTCTAAACTTACTTGAATAACCATTTACAATCATACACTACTAATCCTTTGACAAGTTAATACCAAAGGGTGTACTCTCCTCCTACATGTCGTCTCAGCCGTTTTCTTCCCGCAGCGTATACATCGGTTTTATCTTTCCTTCTTCGGCTGCCACTTCAACTCGTCACAGCTATTGAGATACTGTCCTGTCGTGAATCCTTCTTCACATTCGCTCCGGTTACAGAACCACGTTGTTTCCCGTTCCAGCTTCTATAATGTTGAAGTGCGTAGTCAGGATGTCCGCAATGAAATCTACAATTTTCCTTGTTACTGAACATTCTATTGATTTCCGTTAATGAAGTCTACTTCTTGATATACAGTTTACATACTGATGTAGCTGTTGTCATGTATTACGGGGTTTGCAGCTTTGCACTCTTCGTTCTTTTAGTGAGTATTTATCCACAATCTTTAGTGTTGTTCAAAAATCATAATACTACAAAGGTTCTAAACACCTTTCACGCACATCATCCTATGAGTATGTAGTGATTATCGTATTCCATCCCTTTTCTAGCTGTTTTTGGACGCTTGCATACATAGTCGTCTCGAATTCAGTTAATAACATAACTTTTAACTTCGCTTGCATCATCTCGGTTGATCAACATATTACTTACCAAAATTATAAGGCTTGCCATCCACCTTGAGTCAAGGATGAATGTCAATACTTTCCTGATAATGTCTGTTATGCGAAATTTCATATCCGGTGGACTTGTATCTTGGAGTTCGCTTTCTGTATATATATAATTCAACTATCGTATTGTACATCAGGTAGGCCATTCCTACCAATACTATTGGATCGTCGATCGTTGTTAAGTGATTTATTATCAACATAATTCCTCTGGATTCTGGTTAAAGTTCGTACCTTGTTGTCCATGAATTTTATTTATATTGGCTTATTGCTGCCCAAAGCTGTTTCGCTTCTGCTCCGAGATATTATTAAGTTTTAAATTTTCTCTTTATTTCTGGATTTGCTAATCCCAGCAATCATAGTATATCAATCTATGATCCCTTGTCCTTGTCTTGGCCTTCAAGTTTTCCCTGAACGGCTTCGTACTTGGCTAAGCTTGTTTAATTTCGTGTCAAGTTGATCCATCTGCATTTGTTCTTTCGTTTCTTTCCGGAGCTGGTTTATCAATTTTTGGTCCGCTCATCACGGATTTCTTTTCCATTACCGTACACTGTATTCTTTTCGTTGGGTGTTCATCAACTGTTGTTTCTTCTTTGGAGTGTAGCTCATCGTTCATTTATCAGTTATCCCATTCGTCTCCCTGTCGAGCTTCGGCCGTCTTCTCTCTTCTTTTTATTTCCTCTTCGGTATCTGAATAATTTCGACCTGGCTGCTGACCGCATATTATAGCGTCTGGTTCATCTTATCAGATCAGTTTTCATCTTCTATATTTCATCTTCCTGTATGAACAATCTCTTGATCACGCGTATTCTCCGGTTGTTTCCTCGTCCACAATAAATTAATTTAGATCAATTTTAATATCTCTTCATCTCCTGTTGTGATGACGACTACTTCATCTGCTGCAGGTGGAACTTCTGGGTATTAGGACTTTCTTGTCGTCCTATGGCGTTTTCGTTCTGATTTCTCTTTATTGAGTTCTCTACCGCGATCTTATTCTACTGTTAATACATTATTGATCCCAAGCATTGGCGTAATCCGATTTTTCGAGATCGTCCTCTAATGATCGTCATTGGTATTGTATGAAATGGCGGTTCATTACGGTATCCATTTTCAACTTCACTCACCTTGGCAGTGATAATAAAATTCCTTTCGTATTGGCTCGAAATCTGGCATCAATTTTTAAACTAATACTCTTATCGTTGTGGCCTGCCCATTCGGATGTTTCCATTTGGATAATTTCTCGGAATTGTTTCTGGGTACCAGCATACATTTTCCGATACTCCTCTATTTCCTTCTACGAAATTGCAATTCTCCACTTCTTGCTACAAAGAAATCGATTATTCCACAATTGGCTAAATCTGTTTACCGTTCGTCTTCTGATATCATTACTCGTCCTCAATATCGCTTGCTATTCTCTACATTTTTGCGTTTCCGTTAAATCTCGTCAGTATTCCTTCCTCCACAGGTTCGATCTATATCTGTGGGCAAGTATTTGGTTCCTGGTATACGTTTCTCGAGTAACTGATTCGGGTCTCGCTTGTTCTTGTTGAATCGAATTTCATTTCTCGTTCTGAGTTTCCTACTGATCGTAATGTATACGATAATCATCTTTATCAAATTGAGATGTTACATATTTTTCAACAGATTGTGGTACTCACCCCGCAACATTTTCAGTGGATTTTGGCTTTTGACTTACATAAATCTTGGTCCATTCCATTTTTTCGCTGTGTCTCTTCCATTATCCAAGGTTAGGCGATTGAAATCGTGACTTTTCGATTAAAAGGCACTCTAACTTGTCGTCATACTGCCTCTGCTAACAGAAAAATACACAGATAGATATTTTTCTTTCTACCACCTCTCTCCCGTTTGGGATAAACCTCGATTTCACCGGTATCTCCGATCTTGTATAGAATGAGACTTGGTGATACCGATTGATTTTGTTCTATCTATCAGACCGATTTATTACTTTTTACAGCCACAATCGCACCTATTTCCAGTTGGGGCTATCGGAGCTCCTATCTCTTATATTCCTCGCTCTTCTCTGGATTGCCATTTCATTTCGTTTTTATCATTTCCCTGTAAATTTTCATTAATGGTTCGTCTTCATACTCTAAGGTTATTCGTACTGCCGTCATTCCAGGCCTGTCTCCTGGTATATATTTCTCCATTTTGTCATTCTCTCCATTTCCATTTACACCTTGTCTTTTCATTCATACCTCTATTTTCCTGGTGTTGATCGGCATCTCGAGTCGTCATTGTGTAATTTTGTGCTATTTCGCATCTTTCCCATAAACTGGTAGATGGTTAATATTGGTCCATTTTTCTTTTTCCATTTCCTCTTGAATTCTGGATCT